>JAUJYZ010000205.1:105000-249068 GCA_033675265.1 Actinostola sp. cb2023 | reverse complement strand
GGACACCATTTTTCTGCCAAGTTACGATTCACCTCTGGCGCAGCTTCGCTTGCTTCAATGGCAGCGCGGAACTCTTTTACTGTTGGGTCTTGTGAGTCGCCGTGCCTAAAATCCCATCGTCAAGGAGTGATTTCATGAGATGATAACTTGAAAAAAAATTGTCAAAATAAGATGGATAATGTCCATCAACTAATTCTCTGGATAGATCCTTCACAACTCGCTCCCCAAGGCCATGTTCTGCTCCACCTCGTGAACGACCAGTGTACACTTGAAACGGCAGACAAAATGGCTGATGGATTTTAGAGTCTGCTCGCATCCAAACCTTTATGCCACGTTTTAATGGGCTGCATTGGCATGTACTGTTTGAAAAACCCAGCCGTCCCTTGAATTTCACGAGGCCTTCGTGTCGATGGCTATTTTTCTCAATTTGGCATGTACTGGGCTTTAAAAAGATCATCAGAAAGGCGAGTGATCAGAGGACGAATGTGGTGGATAGCTTGTCGTGGTCATCATGTTCACGAGGCAAGGCTGTTGTGAATCGTTGAAGTGCAAGTAAGTGTTAATCTTACAATAACGATTTCTTGGCATAATGTTCTTGACTTTCTTACATGTCCAAGGATGTCATGATTGCACCAATAATGTCGTTCTGACGGGAGAGATTTTTATGCCTGGGGATGAAGCGTATCGGCAAGTACGCTTTGATGTCGTCGTTGTTCACGGCAGACGGCTAGTCTTTGTCACAATTCCTGATTTTGTGCTGTTTTTGTTGGCATTAAGATTTGTTTCAACTAATAAGGTCAATCCAGATCATCAGGGAAAACTTTGATTGAAGAAAACGCCTGCAGTTGCTTCGGCTGGGAAGGATATTTTTTGGGGCCAGTTGGCTTGTTGACCGGATCAACAGTGACTTCGCGGAGATCGTCCGCTTCCATTCTTCATCTTCGTTCTCGGGATTCACTGTCACGTTGAATCGCTTTCATTACTTCCTTCATCCACCGAAACATGCGCTTTCAACCAGATGCATCTCTTCTTCTTCTAACATCACTTCTTGTAAAAGCCAGAAATTTCTTCCTCATCGGTACTCTCAAACAGATCTTCGAACGTCGCCATATTTACTCAAACAATTTCAAAACGTCGATTTCAAAAATTCACTAAAAAAATCAAACCATGCCGGTCTTGGATGACGCTTTCAGGCCCCTAGGGAATATTAACTCTTTCTCTGATTGTCTATGCTTATAAACAAACGAAGAATCCTATTGTAAAATCAGCAATAAGAATCGCTTTCTTTTAGTGTATGTTGTTTGGGGCCACTGAGTGGCCTATGGGCTATTCGTAAGCAAGGCCCACTCAAGTGTCCCATATGGGCGCTAAGAGGATAACAATCTAATTTGGTCAGTTTCCCTTGGCGCCTACAATCGTACTATTGTTGACCACCGAACGCCAACAAGGCTAGCCCTATCATATAAAATAATATTCCTAGTAACCTGATATTTATTAATTCTACGAAAGCTCATTTTCAAAGCTAACTGTACGTAAGAACGGTTATTGTAATGTTATTACTGTTTTTATTGGTCCAAGTATGTGCCGACTATGAGTAAGTGTTGGAACTAGAAATGGATGTTAGTGATTAGTGGGGTTTTACAGCGATTAATTTTCAGCGCTGCATAAAACGCCCCGAAATTATTTTTCATACCCCCTTTTAGAGTAGCATTTCTACTTTCAAAAAATCAAATTTCAAGTAAAATATAATTTTACTGGGAGGGGAAACTTTATTTTGAAAAAAACTGCTCCATTAAACAAGAATTTTGATGAGTCACATTTTAGTGACTTTTAGCGACATCTCGCCGGGACTTTTACAATTAAGCCACATGTTTATACTTCGTCTAACGACTTTGCTAAACTGAAAATAGGGTTTGTTAGTCTGATGCGAAGTAGAAATAGCGAAGTTTACAAGGAGGTATGACTTGCGATTTTTTTCGTACATTTTTCAAGGTACGCGGGATCGTCACGGAGTTTTAATAATTTTCTGGCGATTAAATAAATATTTTCACAAACAAACTCCACCACGTTTCTGAGGACTATAATAAGGGTATCTTTGGGCAAAATATGAAGGATTTTCGACATGTGACACCCACCGCTCTCGAAAGTTAGTGGAACATTCCCTCGTTAACTCTCTATTAGGAAAATACGTCAAGAACTATACTTAGTACTAAAGGCAGGAAATAGACGTCGTCTGTATGTATAGGTTGAGATGCGTGCTAGATGCCTTCAATAGTGGGGACACAGGGGAAAAACCCTCAGTAACTGGCCATGCTTTAAAATTATTCTACGCTTCAACAAAATAATTCTGCTTTCGATCTTTTTTGACTTTTTTTCAAAAATCTATATTATAATTCTTTAAAGGTATATACTCTGTGATTGCTGTCTATAAATATGCAAAGCGAAGCGCCACAGCTGCAGTAAATCAGGTTTTTTTTATGTTCAATTAAAACATACATACGAGAATATGCTAATTAGTTTAAAAATTGAGAAGAACAATGGGCAGATTTGAAATAGCTGTAAATGTAGTTACAATGGTCTTTGTAGACTCATTTTCAGTCACAACAATATAGTTAGCTAATATTAATTTAAAGCAACTTTCAAAATCGAAAATCCAAACAAAGTCCGATTGGAGTTATTAGACCTCTCAAAGTGCAATGTTTTGACTGAAAATTAGCCGTGTTAAATGCACCCCTACAAAATGGCGGACTTAACCTTGGATTGGCCTATTTATTTCGACTTTTCACATTTCGGGCCGTAGGACCCGTGTGTGTTATGCCACGGATCACAACGCGTGAAATGAATATCATGCAAAAGTATTCAGTCTTGATGAACTTGGCTTGATGTACTGTGTATAGACGCATTTTATTAAGGCTTGGGCTGGGTACCGAAACTTTCTTCGCATATTGACTTTATACATTTAGAAAAAAGAGAGGGGCATAATATATTATTGCTACAGTGCAATGAGTTGTTAAGACAATGTTTTATTGCCAGTGAATCAATCAAATAAGATATTAAAAATGACATAATAAAATGGATTGACAAATTAAAAAGGTACTCCTAATGATTCTTATAATATGCTGTCAGAACTGATCTAAATGTTTTATATAGGAAACAAAACTTTATTTCAGCTTCGTTTTTTTCGGCACTTCATTTTTATTGCTTCTCGAAATTCACTAGTGTTTTACAACAACTGGATACTCCATTGGAAAATTTTGTATTGCACATTTTAAGATGGTTCTCATCCGTGCTGGGGATAGGGCAGACTTATTGGTCGTGATGCCTTTATATTTCCTGGATCCACCTGCCAAGCTAGATGTAGATAGCTCTTGCTTTGAGAACATGGAGTCCATTAACTTGCATGCAAAACCAGTACAACTTTTTGAATTGGTTGCTACCAAATTCAGCAATTCTTTTGGAATGGAATGTCTGTTTTGCTGCCGCTTTTGTTGTTGTTGTTGTTGCTGATCTGTTCGTGTGCCCCAAGTGGTTGGTGTACTAAATGCAGTTGATGCAGACTGCTTCCTGCTTTTTTTTGGAATGCAACAAACTCTTCTATGCCCGTCAGCTTGGCCATCATGTTTCTTTGGTTGTCCAGTATTTCCCTTTGTGTTTTTGAGTTTGCTGGATTCATCTCAATTTGTTCTGACAGCTCCATCCTTTCCAGGACTTCGTCCACATCGACGCAATGTTAAAAAACACAATCAAAGAACTCCCTTCCCGTGCAGAATGCAACAAGAGAGACTGAACTGAGTTTGATAAACGGCAGAGCCTTGAAAGCGGAAACCCTTCCGTTTGCTTAGCAAAGGTGCAAAATCTGTTCTTACACACTTAATCAGTGGAGATGATAATCTCACCGATAAACAATGTAGACAGACGAAAATCGTACGGAGTTAGTGGAGTTTGAAACCCTCAACCGAATGACAAAAATTACTGCGATTTTCACCGAAACTCATACAAATGTCTATAAAAATATACCTGTTTAATACGGACATCAGATATTACAGACAATGGACACTTTTTCCTAACTCAATATACCCATTTTCATACAGTAGAACCTCGATATAACGATACTCGATATAACGATGTTCCCGGTACAACGATCAACAGATGACAGGCCGGCAAATGTTACAGTAAATGTATGGAGAAAAATAACGATACTCGATATAACGATCACAATCTGGCAGCCCAAACGTAAAATTGACCCTGATATAACGATAAAATAAATCATCGCGCGCCGATGAAAAAGGAGGCTTAACACTTGAAAATAACCTACATTTGCCTTTTGCCTTTATATACAATTTTGACATATATGCAATTATATTCGACTGTATTTAATCGCAACACAACACAACATGACAATCCTTTTTAAAAACCTTTAGTTCTCATTGCATAAGGACTGTAACGTGTCTGTCAACAGTTTGTTATGATAGAGGAGATTACATCGCCGGTACAGCGATAACGGACACTACATGAAAAAATCAATTATTAACAGTACCCCGATATAACGATATTTTTGGCTCTTTTCCCGAAAAAATCGTTATATCGGGAATTCACTATAGGGATATCCCGATATAACCCTTTAGTGCCCAGAGCCAAAATCATAGGGTGAGGTCTATGCCCAAGCCAAAATGGCCGCTCCTTACAAAATCACCAATGTGACTGTTCCACACTAGGTTTGAGTAAAAACTACTGAATCAATGAAGAAGGAAAAAAATTACAGAATACCACAAATGTTTTAATCTACGAATTCATCATATTTACAAGAACAATACTTCACTGTATAATACAAGAAAAATCTTGAAACTTTCAGTTCATAATAAAAATCACTCAAATATTTGGTAGATATATCAAAAAATAGCTTATTCTCCAAATTCTAGAATGATATATTACATAAAATACTAATATATATAAAATGAGTGTATAAATTCAGTTATTTAGGTATGAAATCAATGATATTTACAAGAATAAGTTCAGTTCTTTGGATTTTCTTCCAGTGTTCAAATTCAAATTTGGCGCCAGCCATGTTGTCAATTCACAACGAATCACTGTCGTTGTAGATGGAATGGCTCAAAAACAGGCTATGCACAGCGTTACATCGCACAAGCTGCAGCCCCAACTTGAGCGACGTCTCTCTCCCCTTTTTGCACAGTGCATGCAACGATTTAAAGCAACTTTCACAGGAAAATGTGATCTTCCGTCCCTCACTTCGATCGCTCGAGCGGCTCGCTTTCTTGAGCTGTAGTTACCGAGCAAGTCCTTGATAAGCTCGAGGCGAAATTTCAGGTGGGTTGTGCTGGCATGATTCAGCGATAACTGCCTCAAAATAAAGGCATTCACAGCAGCAGTTTCAATAAAAAAGAAAGCGAGATACCGGTATCATCTGTGAGATTTGATGGGGATTTTGTAGTCGCCTCTCTTTTGATCTGCATAGTCCACACCGCCCATAAATTTGTTGTACGAAGCAAGGCATGGCGGCGCGTTTACTTGGGTTGTTGTGCCATTTCTTTGCCTTCTTTGCACGGTTTCTTGCCCAGTCGGTTGGCAATTTGTTGTCAGGAAGTTTACCTTTCTCTTGTCTTGCCAGGAGCAAGCGGTGACACCATTTTTCTGCAAGGTTATCGATTCACCCTGGCGAAGCTTCGCTTGCTTCAATGGCAGCGGGAACTCTTTACGGTTGGGTCTTGTGGTCGCTGTGGCATAAATCCCATCGTCAAGGAGTGATTTCATGAGATGATAACTTGAAAAAAAATTGTCAAAATAAAGATGGATAATGTCCATCAACTAATTCTCTGGATAGATCCTTCACAACTCGCTCCCCAAGGCCATGTTCTGCTCCACCTCGTGGACGACCAGTGTACACTTGAAACTGGCAGACAAAATGGCTGATGGAGTCTGCTCGCATCCAAACCTTTATGCCACGTTTTATGGGCTTCATTGGCATGTACTGTTTGAAACCCAGCCGTCCCTTGAATTTCACGAGGCCTTCGTCGATGGCATTTTCTCAATTTGGCATGTACTGGGCCAAAAAGATATCAGAAAGGCGAGTGATCAGAGGACGAATGTGGTGTAGCTTGTCGTGGTCATCATGTTCACGAGGCAAGGCTGTTGTGGAATCGTTGAAGTGCAAGTAAGTGTTAATCTTACAATAACGATTTCTTGGCATAATGTTCTTGACTTTCTTTACTCCAAGGATGTCATGATTGCACCAATAATGTCGTTCTGACGGGAGAGATTTTATGCCTTGGATGAAGCGTATCGGCAAGTACGCTTTGATGTCGTCGTTGTTCACGGCAGACCAGTCTTTGTCAACAATTCCTGATTTTTGCTGTTTTTGTTGGGCATTAAGATTTGTTTCAACAATAAGGTCAATCAGATCATCAGGGAAAACTTGATTGAAGAAAACGCCTGCAGTTGCTTCGGCTGGAAGGATATTTTTGGGGCCAGTTGGCTTGTTGAACGGATCAACAGTGACTTCGCGGAGATCGTCGCTCCATTCTTCATCTTCGTTCTCGGATTCACTGTCACTTGAATCGCTTTCATTACTTCCTTCATCCACCGAAACATCGCTTTCACCAGATGCATCCTCTTCTTCTTCTACATCACTTCTTGTAAAGCCAAGAAATTCTTCCTCATCGGTACTCTCAAACAGATCTTCGAACGTCGCCATATTTACTCAAACAATTTTCAAAACGTCGATTTCAAAAATTCACTAAAAATCAACCATGCGGTCTTGGATGACGCTTTCAGGCCCCTAGGGAATATTAACTCTTCTCTGATTGGTCTATGCTTATAAACAAACGAGAACCTATTGTAAAACAGCCAATAAGATCGCTTTCTTTTAGGTTGTTGTTTTGGGCCACTGGAGTGGCCTATGGGCTATTCGTAGCAAGGCCACTCAAGTGGCCAATGGGCGCTAAAGGGATAACAATCTAATTTGGTCAGTCCCTTGGCACATCGTACTATTGTTGACACCGAACGCCAACAAGGCTAGCTATCATATAAAATATATTCCTAGAACCTGATATTTATTAATTCTACAAAGCTCATTCAAAGCTAACTGTACGTAAGAACGGTTATTGTATGTTATTACTGTTATTTGGTCCAAAGTATGTGCCGACTATGAGTAGTTGTTGACAGATTGATGTGTGATTAGTGGGATTTTAAGCGATTAATTTTTCAGCGCTGATAAAAAGCCCCGAAATTATTTTCATACCCCCTTTTAGAGTAGCATTTCTACTTTCAAAAAATCAAAATTTCAAGTAAAATATAATTTTACTGGAGGGGAAACTTTATTTTTAAAAACTGCTCCAAAACAAGAAATTTGATGAGTCACATTTTAGTGACTTTTAGCGACTCGCCGGGACCTTTACAATTAAGCCACATGTTTATACTTCGTCTACGACTTGCTAAACTGAAAATAGGGTTTTAGTCTGATGCGAAGTAGAAATAGCGAAGTTTACCAGGAGGTATGACTTGCGATTTTTTCGTACGTTTTCAAGGTACGCGGGATCGTCACGGAGTTTTATAATTTTCTGGCGATTAAATAAATATTTTCACAAACAAACTCCACCACGTTTCTAAGACTATAATAGGGTATCTTTGGGCAAAATATGAAGATTTTTCGACATGTGCCACCCACCGCTCGAAGTTAGTGGACATTCCCTCTTAACTCTCTATTAGGAAAATACGTCAAGAACTATACTTAGTACTAAAGGCAGGAAATAGACCGTCTGTATGTAGGTGAGATGCGTGCTAGATGCCTTCAATAGTGGGGCACAGGGAAAACCCTCAGTACTGGCCATGCTTTAAAATTATTCTACGCTTCAACAAAATAATTCTGCTTTCGATCTTTTTGACTTTTCAAAATCTATATTTCTTTTAAAAGGTATATACTCTGTGATTGCTGTCTATAAATATGCAAAGCGAAGCGCCACAGCTGCAGTAAATCAGGTTTTTATGTTCAATTAAAAAACATACATACGAGAATATGCTAATTAGTTTTAAAATTGAGAAGAACAATGGGCAGATTTGAAATAGCTGTAAATGTAGTTACAATGGTCTTTGTAGACTCATTTTCAGTCACAACAATATGTTAGCTAATATTAATTTAAAGCAACTTTCAAATCGAAAATCCAACAAAGTCGATTGGAGTTATTAGACCTCAAAGTGACAATGTTTTGACTGAAATTAGCCGTGTTAAATGCACCCCCTACAAAAAATGGCGGACTTAACCTTGGATTGGCCTATTATTTCGACTTTTCACATTTCGGGCCGTAGGACCCGTGTGTTATGCACGGATCACAACGCGTGAAATGAATATCATGCAAAATATTCAGTCTTGATGAACTTGGCTTGATGTACTGTGTATACGCATTTTATTAAGGCTTGGGCTGGGTACCGAAACTTTCTTCGCATATTGACTTTATACATTTAGAAAAAAGAGAGGGGCATAATATATTATTGCTACAGTCAATGAGTTGTTAAGACAATGTTTTATTGCCAGTGAATCAATCAAATAAGATATTAAAAATGACATTAATAAAATGGATTGACAAATTAAAAAGGTACTCCTAATGATTCTTATAATATGCTGTCAGAACTGATCTAAATGTTTTATATAGGGAAACAAAACTTTATTTCAGCTTCGTTTTTCGGCACTTCATTTTTATTGCTTCTCGAAATTTCACTAGTGTTTACAACAACTGGATACTCCATTGGAAAATTTTGTATTGCACATTTTAAGATGGTTCTCATCCGTGCTGGGGATAGGGCAGACTTATTGGTCGTGATGCCTTTATATTTCCTGGATCCACCTGCCAAGCTAGATGTAGATAGCTCTTGCTTTGAGAACATGGAGTCCATTAACTTGCATGCAAAACCAGTACAACTTTTGGAATTGGTTGCTACCAAATTCAGCAATTCTTTTGGAATGGAATGTCTGTTTTGCTGCCGCTTTTGTTGTTGTTGTTGTTGCTGATCTGTTCGTGTGCCCCAAGTGGTTGGTGTACTAAATGCAGTTGATGCAGACTGCTTCCTGCTTTTTTTGGAATGCAACAACTCTTCTATGCCCGTCAGCTTGGCCATCATGTTTCTTTGGTTGTCCAGTATTTCCCTTTGTGTTTTTGAGTTTTGCTGGATCATCTCAATTTGTTCTGACAGCTCCATCCTTTCCAGGACTTCGTCCACGTCGACGCAATGTTAAAAAACACAATCAAAGAACTTGAACAAATTACACTCAAAATATAGTCAATATAGTCAATATGCATGTAGTTCACAATAACACTGAAACGCGCAGTATATTATCACTTACACAATACCAATCTTCAACTACATCCACATCAACGTAATCCAGTTCACGTTTTGCTATACCAGTTGTATTGGGAGCAGCACTATCATCTAGAGATTGTGGTGAAAGCTGGGTGACATGTTCATCATCAGATTTCGTTTCATAGTGAGATGGTCTGATGCTCTCTGTCATCATTGTCTTTAGCCTGCGAGCCGGTTGCTACATTGTCTTCTTCGTCATGTTCATCTAGTAGTTCTGTTTCAATGGACTCTGTCTTTTTTTCACTCAAGTGTATTGAGGCTTGGCTCAGAGACTAATTAGCATAAAATCATTATTTTTGAATTATCGAGTCAGGAATTCCAATTATATTACATGCCGTATCACGTGACAAACCACGTGGTCACATGTAGGAAAGTTTCAACAACAAAATGGGTGTACAGACTTTTCTTAGAATAATAAAAATATGTATTAAATAAGGACAATTTGTAAAGGTCTTTCCAAATTAGCCTTTTCTCGTTGTCCACCATTGTTAGTTACGGAGATAAATGAAAGAAAAACCCAACAGGTCACATGATCAAGCTGGAAATTACATATTCTCAATTTTATCTTTACCGTTTAGATGGGGACAAGCATCAAAAGCTAACTTAGGAACACCTCTTCAAACATCATCAAATGACACCTATTTTATTATTCTAAGAACATTCTCGTTACTTCCCATTTTCAATTATCTCTCTTTTTTCTCATTTTAAAGGTCACGCGACCCTTGGAAATTAACATAATTGTACTTAAAATATTAGAAAACCTAAATGCCCCCTAAGGACCAAGCACCATAATCATGTGTTATAAATGGATAGAAATATTGTGAAAAATGTGATTTGACGTGTTTGTCTAAAAAAAAAACAAGCCTGATTATACCTGAGCACCTTCCGCTCTCATGTTCTCGTAACGGACAACCATGCCATTTTCAAGGGTTAATAAAATAAAATAATATAAGATTAAAAAAGTGACAGTGGAATTATCTGCATGATAAATAAAAAAAAGTTTAGTTTGGTCAGCTTTGGTCATACTTATTTTATAATTACAGTTTTTCTCCGCTCTCATGTTCTCGTAACGGACAACCATGCCATTTTCAAGGGTTAATAAAATAGAATAATATAAGATTAAAAAAGTGACAGTGGAATTATCTGCATGATAAATAAAAAAAAGTTTAGTTTGGTCAGCTTTGGTCATACTTATTTTATAATTACAGTTTTATATCAGGCTGCTTTATTTTGGATCCTGTCAACATTATTTTGTATTTATTATACTGGTTCTTAGAATACATGTATATAGGAAGGATTCATATAGCTGCATTTACGCAGGCAGAAACTGAAATCCTGATTCTTCTTCTTCGTCTTCAATTAAAGATGATTAAAGATTATCGCAAGATGCGATAACGTTGGCTGATCCAGTTTTGCCTGTTCATGATCATCAACAAGCTTAACTGTGGGCCTTTTGCAAGACTGCTCTTTATACTTCTTGATCTTTATAGTAGTAGTAAGAAGAAATAATTAGAATAATTAGAATTAGTGCAAATAATTAAAATAAATATTATTAGTGCATATTACAAGTTCAAATATGATTTAAAATCATCCGTTGTACACATATTGTTTCATATTGTATATTTAAAAAACATAGCTTGGTTTCGTAGATCGCCTTTGATGTTATGAAAAAAATTATCTATCGGATTGAGGTCTGGACTTCTAGGGGGAATTGAAAATAACTGGGCTTTTATTTGTGATAAGGCTTCCCTTGCTAAAGCGCTATTTTGACTAGGGTCACCGTCCTGTAAAAATATTCGCGATCTGCCCTTCTTACTTAGTTTCAAGGCTCTTGGAAAATGTTTCAAAATAAATTCTTTAAAAGTTTGTCCGTTCAGTTTTTCGTATCGCTCACATAATAGCACGCCTTCCTGGTATGATCGCTACCAAAAAAAAATGACTACGCATCCTCCGGAACCAACATGCGAGCCTTTCGCTGTACAATAGGGCGAAAGTCCTTCTGATGGTAACCTCCATATTAAACTGTCCAGGACTCTCGCTTGATCAGCGGGATTGAATTTATGATGAAAACTAACGCCATCAAAATAAAAGCACACGTCCTTGGTCCAGAATTCTTGTCTGTAATCGTGCTTAAAATGTTTAGCGAATGCCAGTCTTTGTTTTCTGTCTTTGTCGCTTAGTACACCTTTCCGTCTTGAGTGGACATAGCTGTATCCCATTCTATGCAAATGCCGTTGTACTGTCCTTACCGACACCTCTGTAGGAGGGATACGAAGCTCCACCAATAATCTTTTTGCAGTAAAATTACCCTCGTGTATTCTCAGGGAATGGATCGCACGACGAATGCGTCTCTCCTCGCGCTCGTTAAACTTCCTTCGACGTCCAGCTTTTTTTCCTAGATTTTTGGACTCTTTCTTTTCCTTTACACATCTAAATACAGTAGATCTTGAGACGCCACACTTTTTTACGCTTTCGTTCACTGTGAGGTTGCTGAATTGTTTTAAATACTGAACAAACGCTTTAGTTTTTGGTGAAATAATTTGTCGATCCATCTCGTGTTTTGCGCACATCAATAGAACGCTTTTAGAACATCTGAACAATCATGATTATTTATTGGAATGTATTCTTAATTGGTATTCTTTTCTCATTCTTAACGTTCGATGACAAGGCTAGGTTACATATTTCTAAAGTTTACATGGATTGGGTGAGAGAAAACTGCGCCTCATGCAGAAATGTGCATACCCCCTATTCAGACAATCAGCGACAAAATTGAATGACACCCCCCTTATACGTCTCCAAAGTGGCTTTTTAAGATAAATCAATATTCAACCCCTCCTCACCCCTGCCCCCGTTGTTCAATGTTGATTTTCTCAGAATTTGTTTTGGGCGGAACATTGTCTGCCTCAACATTGAATAGGGGAGGGGGGGATGGAACATTTATAACTCCCCATAAGGGGTTTATTCCGTTAAATCCACCTTAAACGACAATTTATTATCTAAGAGTGTCATCTATTTTGTCGCCAATTGTAGCTTTAAAAAGAACCGAGAAATTGTGATATGTTTCTTGATATGTAGTTCATATCGATTCTGTAGATGCTTGATATGGATGTGATTAGTATTGAGGTTATTATCTGTAGTAGATGTAAGTGTATCATCAGAATTGTAGTACTCGGTGATGATTTTAGCTTAAAGTTGGATGATGGAGACTTGATTTTTAAAGATGTGGCATGTGTTGTGGCAGGTGTAGAGCTTGACAGAATATTATTATTTATTCAGGTGTATTTTAGGTAAAGACTCGAAGAATTGTATCCATTCTTTAGTTGATGAACATTTAGGCACAGTGAGGATGAATCTGTTTCTTTTAATACGTGGATTAGCAGATCTTTTCGTTTACCTGTCTTTGTATTTTCATATGAATATTGGGAAAGTGGAATACTAGCTTTAATAAGATCAGAGAAATTGTGAAATAAATGTTATGCTTGGAGAGTTTAGAACGGAGTCGGGGTTACCATCGTGGGTTTTTTTTTTAATATCCAACAGATGATCTAGTACTTTATATAAAACATAACATAGCAATATTCATAATATAGTGACTATAGTACTGTACAAAAAGAACCACTTTATTGATTTGATAAAGATTTATTCTTATCATAATAAAAAATAATAAAATAAATAATAATAACAATAAATAAAATATCAATATCCAATATGCCATTAATATCTACATGGCTAATATCTGTTTCACGGGTTAAGTGCCATCACTCTAAGTGCCATCACTCTTAGCTTCCCTCTGGAATATTGAAAAAAGATTTTAACTAGACCCTTGAATAATTATTCAATGAAGTTTCAGCTAAATTATATTACAACTGAATATTGAAATATTGTTACAAAATTTAATATATAAATAAATAATCCCCCCCCCCCCCCCCCTTTCCCTTTAATTTTGCAATCAAGTTCGCAGCTGAAAAGAAAAAGAAAAACCTGTTAACTGGCAAATGTTTTTATTGTATCCAAAGATGTAGGTCTTACTTGATGCATGGTGCATCACTAAATTATAAATATTAGCTTTATATTTATAATGTACCTCTGTCTTCCTCCTTCTCCTTGGGAGAGGGCCATGTTCTCCTAACGTGTCCTCTCCCTTTACAGTTGTAGCATGTGATGCTACTGCTGTCGGAGCTGGAGCAACTTTGTATCTTGTGACCCCAGCCCCGACATTTATAACATCTTCTGGATTTGTCTGAAATAGGAGAAGAGATCAGTATGAACTATTATATCCATAAAAGCGAGAGAATGATTAACACTCTCTCTATTCAGTGAACTATCAGCGGTTTATTATTGTAGAATGATGTCATAAACAAACTTACATTTGGGTTCCCTCCTTTCAGGGCTTTGGCTTGGCCTTTGCTTTTGGATGGAATCATGGAAATCTTCAGAAATATTAACAAAAGACATAGTTAATAATAATAATAATAATAATAACTTTATTTATCCACGATTAAAATTAAAGCTGAAAAGCTTGTGGGGTTGTGTACAAAACAATGTGTTAGAGTCCCAGAGTGAACCGTATTGATATCTTTAAGGGGGACTCTGACGAAAATTGTTCGAAATTTAATTTGCTGAAACTTCACTGAAATAATCTCAAAGATCCATACAATTACAGGTAATGTGTTTTCTCAAAAGTCCAATGGGAAGTATTGCATTTTTTTGAAGTGTCAGTGAGGTCAACCACTCAACCCAAACAATCAACATGGCTTCACTCCATACATTTCTTTGTGTTTAGTTTCTTGAATTATTTTATTTCTATGAGGCTCAAGTTTGGGTGAAGGAGTTTTCTTACATTATTTGTGCTTAGGATTGATTTTCTGACCAGTTTTCTTCAATGCAGAGCTGTTATCGGAACAAAACATTGAGATATTTTGATCACAAAATATATAGAAATGTATCGAGCTGAATGTTGGGTTGAGTAGATGACATCACTGACAGCTCTAAAGTTTCATAAAAATAGAGTAAAGAGTGATGGCACTTAAACTGTGAAACAGATATTAGCAATGTTAATTAATAAACTGTCATTTCATTGTTTTCTTTTGTTTTGATTTGACTATTGATCAAAGCAGTGTAACTCAAAGGTGGTCCCTTATTCTTCTTCTTCTTCAGGCGAGTTCGCTTGATGTTTAGGTTGTTATTGATAAATTAATTCCACATTCCTCGCATACTGTATTTTGGATCAAAGTAAAGCTTGTTAGTCTTGCTTTGCCTACAATGAAAAAGTGGATAAATATGTTGTAAAAAGTTAGAAAAATTGAATAGCAACGAACTTAAAACTTGCAAGAAAGTATTATGAATAGTTTGAAACTGACCTGTATAGAGTAGAGGAAAATCCGGAAGGTATAAAGAAAATGAAAAATATCAGGAGCGTAAATATGTAAAATGAACAAAAATGAACAAAAAAAACGCGTCATAATAAATCATAAATATTTAAATCATTACAAAAGAATTGAAAATATGGAGATCTTGTAAAATGAAAGGCTATAATGGTGGTGAACGTAATGATCGGTTATGGAAATGTATTGATCAACTTATGTAAAGGAAAATATGAACAGAACATGTGTAAACTTTAAGCAAACAGCAAAGGATTGGAAACGCAATCTTGTAAAACTGTAAAGTCACGTCTATATCAATATATCAATGGAATACAAAGTCTAACAGTATAAATGAAAACCGGATAAATTGGATGAATGTAAATATAATATAATCGATTATATCATAACAAGGTGGGGAGGTAATTCAAACAGAATTAAAGAAGATATCATGCAATTAAAGGGGGGAAGAGAAAAAAGGAACAGAAACAGAGACAGTAATAAAATAAAAATCGTTTATTAAAACTTAAGGCCCCTGATATACTATAAAGTTATATAACAGAGTATAAAGCTAACATAAAATTAATCTAAAAATAAAGAAATTTTATCATGTGCCACGGTTAACATAGGCATTTCGTAGGAACATCTTTTATGACTTTATCATGTCTACTGTGACTTCGTAAATCTCAAGATTTGTTAACCTGCTTTCTCTCAATTTTGACATCGAGTCAACTGGAGACTCATTGACTTTGAAACGTCGTGATGCTGCCTCCATGTTTCCAAAGCACCTGTCACAAATTGAATAAGTGTGTCCTTCCAACAATAACTTCAAATCTACTCGCAATAACCTGTTTGTATTTATCAGGTAATCACAATAAAAGAAGAGATAAGTCTCTTTAAATTGGCCAGGGCAATTGTCTGACCATAGTATCTGATGTTTGAACCCTGTTTGTAGTCGGGTTAACAAAAAATCCAACATTGAAATTACCTCATCAGGACCTTCACCTGCCATGGTACAAGAGTATTATTTAAATGCGTGGAGTTTTTTTAAATCCTGCATTGTGCAACAAAATCTAATAGTTAGTGACTAATAGTGACATCAAAATAAAAGAAAACAATGGAATTGCTGTTTATTAATATGTACATGGCTAATATATGTTTCATGGCTTCACTCTACTAACTACTACTACTATGTTTTGCTAGAGTGGTTGTATTTAGCCTGTGAAGAAAATGTTAGTGACTAATAGTCCATACAGAACAATGAAATTAAAGTCTACTAGTAACTATTAGCTTGCCAACCTTTGCATCTGTTAAGTAAGACCACAGGCTAGGTTTTTAATAAGTTTCAGTATGCAGAGATATTTCAAAAAAAAAATGTCAGCAAGTAATAGTTCATATATATTGCAAGTTAGCATACCTATTTTGTTTCAAATTTTACAAGATCATATTTATATTCTGTAATAGTAAGTAATATGCGATAATTTAAAAAAAAAACTTTTTATATATTCCACAAACTGATGTTATCAGTTTATTTAAAGGGGGACTCTGAGGAAAATCATCCGAAATTTATTTGACCTGAAACTTCACTGAATTATTCTCAAAGAGCCATACAATTACTGGTTAATGTGTTTTCTCAAAATTTCCTATGGGAAGTATTACATTTTTATGAATCTTTAGAAGTGTCAGTGATGTCATCTACTCAACCCAAACAATCAATACAGCTTCGCTCCATACATTTCTTTGTGTTTAGTTTCTTGAATTATTTTATTTCTATGAAGCTAAAAGTTTGGGTGAAGGAGTTTTCTTACATTATTTGTGCTTAGGATTGATTGTCTGGCCAGCTTTCTTCAATGCAGAGCTGTTATCTGAACAAAACATTGAGATATTTTGATCACAAAATACAAATAAATGTATGGAGCTGAATGTTGGGTTGAGTAGATGACGTCACTGACACCTCTAAAGATTCATAAAAATACTGTACTTCCCTTTGGAATATCGAAAAAAGATTTTAACTAGTGATTATCAGACCCTTGAAGAATTATTCAATGAAGTTTCAGCTCAATTAAATTTCGAACGATTTTCGTCAGAGTCCCCCTTTAAAGGGTAATGATATATCATAATGTTTTGAGTTCAATTTGGTATTAATTTTCCCGAGTATGTATCTGAAAATTTGAGGTCTTTGCATGATTGCCAATTACGAGGAGATTCTACTTCATCCAGGGTTCGTGCTACTCCTTAAACTCCTTGAAAGCTCCTGGAATTAAAATTGCGTTTTCAAGGGCGCTTGAAAAGCCCTTGAATTTTAAAATTCAGCTCAAACTCCTTGAAAACTCCTTGAATTTATACTCTCCTGGATAAGAGTAAGGAACACTCGTATTTGCAGTCATGCATGCAAAGGTTTCATCATCGATCGTATTTACAGCTATAAGCTGAACATGCTTGCTGTAAAATTACTGCATGTAAAATATAATTCAAAATAAAGAAGGCGTTACTTGCTCATAACGAGGAGTACTGGGAGCGAGTGAGGACGTTGACCATGTGATTTCGTAGTTAGAGGTTTTTCCAATATAAATCAGGGGCTATTTATGGGTAGAAAATATTATAACCGTTTGAACGTTGAAGCTAAACCAAGTTTAGATTTCGAATTTCATTTCCCTGCATTCAATACACATCGAGAAACGATGTAACTTCGTATCTAAGAAATAATTTTCGCGGCAAAACTGAACAATAGACTTGACGATTGACTGATGGTTTGATCTCCAGTGCGGCGAAGTAGACTGTAGTCTACGTAGTTGATTATACGTTATTTTATTTGTTGTTTATAGAGCTCGCTTACGTTTCTGGAATTCAAGTTTATAATGTTGAAGGTTTTACTATTACGTTTTTAGCCAGTTGTTGAGTTCATCGTCACGCTGGGTGTAGTTTGTTTTCCGTCTTCGTTTCATTTATCAAGGATTCTAAAAGCGAAATTGTTATCGTCGTTTTTGTGGAGCCAGATTTTATCCGATAAAATACGTTTTCTCTTAATATTATTAAAAGTCATTGAAGTCTCACTACGTTGTTGTCATTGGTTCACTTGGTCACAGTGAATGTTGATGGAATTGAGAATGAAAAATTAAAGTATTTGGATATTCGTGTAGATGTTTGGGCATACCTTCGTTGTTCATCTATAGTGAGTTATGTAATCAAGAAACTTAACACGTAGCCTGCGTGGCTTGGCCCTAAGGGAGGGGGATGGGGGCCGCCAGAAATGGAAAAGAAGGCAGGCTATTACCACGTAAACTCAGAAGCCAGAGAACGTTTAGAGATCGCAGTATGGTAAACAACTAGAACAACGATTTGACTGACTTTACTGAAGACATGTCTGATGCACATACGGTAGGCTATGATTCTTACAGTGATTACAGTTATCTTAACTTTGGCCATTGGTTAGCTGTTAAACGTTGTGCCTCTGAAACGTTAGAAAGTCAAAGTTAAAGTCAACGGTAAGGTGCATCGAAAACGATAGTCTATTTAGGCAGAACTTTGGCTTGTAATTTGGTTTTTCGCTTCTGTCAATCAACATGAAAAATCTGAAAACTTAAAAATAAAAGTCAAAAGACCCACCAAATGGAAACCAAATATGATTTTGAGCTACATTATGGATCATTTGGTCGATGAATGTATCAGTTTAGTTTTCAATTCGTTTGAGTTTTGAATTTGATGATCTTTGATTAATTGACAAGTTCCAGCCGACTGTTTGAATGTCTGAGTACCGGCGCAGTAAGAAGGTCACTGAATTAAAAACAAAGCAATTTTGAGTCAGTTTCGCTCAACTCTTCTTTATATTGACAGTGAAGCATGTGTATAAAATAAGAAGCTCAGTGAATCTATTAAATTAAACATCAAAACTTGAATGAAGGTGTTTTTATTAATATATTTCAAATCGGCAGACTCACAAAAATATTCACAATCCATTTTTAAGTCATTTTAGGTCACAGAAAAGACACAACAAATGACAACAAATATGCTTACTTTCACCAATCTTATTTGTAATTTGATTCACTCGTCTTGTTGCTCATGCAGTTTCAGCGAATTTGTTTTTGAATAGCCTTGTCAGTCTTCAAACTCCACAACTGGATAATTACAAGATACCACTAAACCACATCCAAGAATAAATTGAATTCACTTTCTGACGAAATAGTTTAGACGAAAATATGTCTTTGAAAGTCTTCGGCTAATTTGCATCCACACGCTACAACAGCTTCTCAGTCGGTTTAATACTTCGTGTTCGAGTTCTTCGAACCACTTGCTTTGGATGCCTTTAGAAGCACAATCGTCACCACTATCACTTTCAAGTGATTCTGTTGTACCGAATGACTCAATACTGCTCTCACTATCACTAGACGATTCGTAGTTTAGTTCACTTGAAGAATCTCTTTGTCGCAATCGGATGCCATCTTTATTTTACCTGCCATCTCATCAAAATTATAAAAAACGTCATACCGGAAACGTTCTCTGATTGGTCAAAATTCGCGGGAAAACTGTTCTAAAAATAACCACACTTGTGAAAACGCTGTGACACTACCCAATACCGTATGGACGCTCCTACTTATGGGCTCCTGACATGCTGTATTAATAAGACTTGAATAAACAAGATTTAATAATGACAATTTAGTACTTCGTACGGGCCCCTCTGTTTTGGATAATTAAATCAATGCGCTTATTTGTACTGGCTATAGTCCTATCTATTATACCACGGTCATAATTAAGCATTAGCATTTTGATACGTTGGGCAAAGTCGTCCACTGTTTCATATTGTATATTTAAAAACATAGCTTGGTTTCGTAGATCGGCTTTGATGTTATGAAAAAAATTCTCTATCGGATTGAGGTCTGGACTTCTAGGGGGAATTGGAAATAACTGGGCTTTTATTTGTGATAAGGCTTCCCTTGCTAAAGCGCTATTTTGACTAGGGTCACCGTCCTGTAAAAATATTCGCGATCTGCCCTTCTTACTTAGTTTCAAGGTTCTTGGAAAATGTTTCAAAATTAATTATTTAAAAGTTTGTCCGTTCAGTTTTTCGTATCGCTCACATAATACCACGCCTTCCTGGTATGAAATCGCTACAAAAAAATTGACTACGCGTCCTCCGGTACCAACATGCGAGCCTTTCGCTGTACAATAGGGCGAAAGTCCCTCTGATGGTAACCTCCATATTAAACTGTCCGGGACTCTCGCTTGATCTGCGGGATTGAATTCATGATGAAAACTAACGCCATCAAAATAAAAGCACACGTCCTTGGTCCAGAATTCTTGTCTGTAATCGTGTTTAAAATGTTTAGTGAATGCCAGTCTATGTTTTCTGTCTTTGTCGCTTAGTACACCTTTCCGTCTTGAGTGGACATAGCTGTATCCTATTCTATGCAAATGCCGTTGTACTGTCCTTACCGACACCTCTGTAGGAGGGATACGAAGCTCCACCAATAATCTATTTGCAGTAAAATTACCCTCGCGTATTCTCAGGGAATGGATCGCACGACGAATGCGTCTCTCCTCGCGCTCGTTTAACTTCCTTTGACGTCCAGCTTTTTTTCCTAGATTTTTGGACTCTTTCTTTTCCTTTACACATCTAAATATAGTAGATCTTGAGACGCCACACTTTTTTACGATTTCGTTCACTGTGAGGTTGCTGAATTGTTTTAAATACTGAACAAACGCTTTAGTTTTTGGTGAAATAATCTGTCGATCCATCTCGTGTTTTGCGCACGTCAATAGAACGCTTTTAGAGCATCTGAACAATCATGATTATTTATTGGAATGTATTCATAATTGGTATTCTTTTCTCATTCTTAACGTTCGATGACAAGGCTTACATATTTGTAAAGTTTACATGGATTGGGTGAGAGAAAACCGCGCCTCATGCAGAAATGTGCATACCCCCTATTCAGACAATCAGCGACAAAATTGAATGACGCCCCCCTTGTTATACGTCTCCAAAATGGCTTTTTAAGATAAATCAATATTCAACCCCTCCTCCCCCCTGCCCCCGTTGTTCGTTGTTCAATGTTGATTTTCTCAGAATTTGTTTTGGGCGGAACATTGTCTGCCTCAACATTGAATAGGGGAGGGGGGATGGAACATTTATAACTCCCCATAAGGGGTTTATTCCGCTAAATCCACCTTAAACGACAATTTATTATCTAAGAGTGTCATCTATTTTGTCGCCAATTGTAGCTTTAAAAAGATCCGAGAAATTGTGATATGTTTCTTGATATGTAGTTCATATCGATTCTGTAGATGCTTGATATGGATGTGATTAGTATTGAGGTTATTATCTGTAGTAGATGTAAGTGTATCATAAGAATTGTAGTACTCGGTGATGATTTTAGCTTAAAGTTGGATGATGGAGACTTGATTTTTAAAGATGAGGCATGTGTTGTGGCAGGTGTAGAGCTTTACAGAGTAGTATTATTTATTCAGGTGTATTTTAGGTAAAGACTCGAAGAATTGTAACCATTCTTTAGTTGATGAACATTTAGGCACAGTGAGGCTGAATCTGTTTCTTTTAATAGGTGGATTAGCAGATCTTTTCGTTTACCTGTTTTTGTATTTTCATATGAATATTGGGAAAGTGGAATACCATGCTCGAGGATCCAGCGGTTTTTGTCCGAGCTCCGAAGTCACCGGCCGAAACAACCCGCTGGATAAATTACCTACTAGTACGAGTTCTAGGGCGTGATACGCTCTCAAACGGATTTAGTATAGCTCGCATTTCAGACCCTAAAGAAATGTCAAAAATGAAGTGACAACTGAAGTCCAGATTGTTCATAATGATATATACGCTGAAAACTCCGTATTCCGTACTCGTGGTGCGTATTCTTTCAGTTGGCGGTACTTGTAGCTTCAAATCGTTTCTGGCCTCCCAATTCAAACAACACATTTACCAGCGCTAAGGATCGGATATCACAAGCAAAAATATCAAGCTTTTGCCATATCCTGTCGGTAGCTGTGCAAAATATCATTCCCCTTTTTTTTAACGATAATTAAACGCTTCGAGAACCATGAAGGTCCAAGAACTGTTCTGGCTTTAGGAAATCGATCCCGGGGGAAAACTAGAGTACGTGATCGATCGCATCACGCAAATGCATTTCTTTAAAACATCCGTCAACATGGACGCTATCTTTGAAAATTATGGTCGAGTTTTGATTGGCCCTCTTTTTTACCCTCAAAAAGAGGGCCAATCAAAATCAAGATTCGTATCACGCCACAGAACTCGTAATAGCAGGTAATTTATCCAGCGGGTTGTTTCGGCCGGTGACTTCGGAGCGCGGACAAAAAAACCGCTGGATCCTCGAGCATGGTGGAATACTAGCTTTAATAAGATCAGAGAAATTGTGAAATAAATGTTATGCTTGGAGAGTTTAGAACGGAGTCAGGGTTACCATCATGGTGTTTTTTTTGAATATCCAACAGATGATCTAGTACTTTATATAAAACATAACATAGCAATATTCATAATATAGTGACTATAGTACTGTACAAAAAGAACCACTTTATTGATTTCATAAAGATTTATTCTTATAATAAAAAATAATAAAATAAATAACAAAACAATAAATAAATAAAATATCAATATCCAGTTGTAATAAATATTTATTTTTTCTTTCACTGCCATTAATATTTACATGGCTAATATCTGTTTCACGGGTTAAGTGCCATCACTCTAAGTGCCATCACTCTACTTCCCTCTGGAATATTGAAAAAAGATTTTAACTAGACCCTTGAATAATTATTCAATGAAGTTTCAGCTAAATTATATTACAACTGAATATTGAAATATTGTTGCAAAATTTATTATATAAATAAATAGTTAGTTACCCCCCCCCCCCCCCCCCTTTTCCCTTTAATTTTGCAATCAAGTTCGCAGCTGAAAAGAAAAAAACCTGTTAACTGGCAAATAATTTTATTGTATCCAAAGATGTAGGTCTTACTTGATGCATGGTGCATCACTAAATTAAATATTAGTTTGTATTTATAATGTCACTCTGTCTTCCTCCTTCTCCTTGGGAGAGGGTCATGTTCTCCTAACGTGTCTTCTCCCTTTACAGTTGTAGCATGTGATGCTACTGCTGTCGGAGCTGGAGCAACTTTGTATCTTGTGACCCCAGCCCCGACATTTATAACATCTCCTGGATTTGTCTGAAATAGGAGAAGAGATCAGTATGAACTATTATATCCATAAAAGCGAGAGATTGATTAACACTCTCTCTATTCAGTGAACTATCAGCGGTTTATTATTGTAGAATGATGTCATAAACAAACTTACATTTGGGTTCCCTCCTTTCAGGCCTTGGGCTTTGGCTTGGCCTTTGCTTTTGGATGGAATCATGGAAATCTTCAGAAATATTAACAAAAGACATAGTTAATAATAATAATAATAATAATAACTTTATTTATCCAGGATTAAAATTAAAGCTGAAAAGCTTGTGGGGTTGTGTACAAAACAATGTGTTAGAGTCCCAGAGTGAACCATATTGATATCTTTAAGGGGGACTCTGACGAAAGTTGTTCGAAATTTAATTTGCTGAAACTTCACTGAAATAATCTCAAAGATCCATACAATTACAGGTAATGTGTTTTCTCAAAAGTCCAATGGGAAGTATTGCATTTTTTTGAAGTGTCAGTGAGGTCGACCACTCAACCCAAACAATCAACATGGCTTCACTCCATACATTTCTTTGTGTTTAGTTTCTTGAATTATTTTATTTCTATGAGGCTCAAGTTTGGGTGAAGGAGTTTTCTTACATTATTTGTGCTTAGGATTGATTTTCTGACCAGTTTTCTTCAATGCAGAGCTGTTATCGGAACAAAACATTGAGATATTTTGATCACAAAATATATAGAAATGTATCGAGCTGAATGTTGGGTTGAGTAGATGACATCACTGACAGCTCTAAAGATTCATAAAAATAGAGTAAAGAGTGATGGCACTTAAACTGTGAAACAGATATTAGCAATGTAGATATTAATAAACTGTCATTTCATTGTTTTCTTTTGTTTTGATTTGACTATTGGTCAAAGCATTGTAACTCAAAGGTGGTCCCTTATTCTTATTCTTCTTCAGACGAGTTCGCTTGATGTTTAGGTTCTTATTGATAAATTAATTCCACATTCCTCACATACTGTATTTTGGATCAAAGTAAAGCTTGTTAGTCTTGCTTCGCCTACAATGAAAAAGTGGATAAATATGTTGTAAAAAGTTAGAAAAATTGAATAGCAACGAACTTAAAACTTGCAAGAAAGTATTATGAATAGTTTGAAACTGACCTGTATAGAGTAGAGGAAAATCCGGAAGGTGAAAAGAAAATGAAAAATATCAGGAGCGTAAATATGTAAAATGAAAAAAAATGAACAAAAAACGCGTCATAATAAATCATAAATATTTAAATCATTACAAAAGAATTGAAAATATGGAGATCTTGTAAAATGGAAGGCTATAATGGTGGTGAAAGTAATGATCGGTTATGGAAATGTATTGATCAACTTATGTAAAGGAAAATATGAACAGAACGTGTAAACTTTAAGCAAACAGCAAAGGATTGGAAACGCAATCTTGTAAAACTGTAAAGTCACGTCTATATCAATATATCAATGGAATACAAAGTGTAACAGTATAAATGAAAACCGGATAAATTGGATGAATGTAAATATAATTTATTATTCAAACTTCATACACTGTACTAAGTTGTGGCTTCTGATTGGCTAAAATCGATCACGTGATCATGTGTTATCTGATGACAACGCACGAGCGTGCGTCTGTCACAGTTTTACGCACGGTGCAGCAGTGTCATGGCGGCTCTTGATCCTGACAAAGACAGGTTTAACCAACTAGCTAAAGAAGAAATAGACGAAATAATAGCAGGTGCTCAGCCTAAAACGAATGTTCGTCAAACTCGTTGTGGAGTTTCAGTGATGAAAGGTAAAAAACGAACCTAATTATTATTCAAAACAAACACTTTTTGCCGTCGGCCTCGGCTATCAGTCTGTTCTTGTTCGTTGAGTGAAGAAGCTCAGAGCTTAAATGATGAATGAAACTTGCCTTGTTATGACTTAAAAAACAAAAGATAAATGCTTTATTCGTGTTTTCTTTGTAGAATGGTTGCAATTGGAGTGGTTGTAGAGGAGATATCCAGCAGAAGCGTCGGAAGATCTAGTTAAGCTTAAATATATTTTTTCTTTATTTACCGTGATTAATATTATATTTTGAACATTTTACAACTGCAGTGTATTCAGTTTGAATAATAAATGGGTTAGAGACTTCTAGTTCGTGCTTTACCGGCAAATAGACGCACTTGCTGGCTTGTAGAATGAACTCGAAATTCTTCATACTGCACTCGGCTATGCCTCGTGCAGTATTTGAATTCTCGTTCATTCTACAGTCAGCGCGTGCGTCTATTTGCCGGTAAAGCACTCACATCAGTCTCTAACCCTTAAATAATCGATTATATCATAACAAGATGGGGAGGTAATTCAAACAGAATTAAAGAAGATATCATGCAATTAAAGGGGGGAAGAGAAAAAAGGAACAGAAACAAAGACAGTAATAAAATAAAAATCGTTTATTAAAACTTAAGGCCCCTGATATACTTTAAAGTTATATAACAGAGTATAAAGCTAACATAAAATTAATCTAAAAATAAAGAAATTTTATCATGTACACATCCTGTGCCACGGTTAACATAGGCATTTCGTAGGAACATCTTTTATGACTTTATCATGTCTACTGTGACTTCGTAAATCTCAAGATTTGTTAACCTGCTTTCTCTCAATTTTGACATCGAGTCAGCTGGAGACTCATTGACTTTGAAACGTCGTGATGCTGCCTCTATGTTTCCAAAGCACCTGTCACAAATTGAATAAGTGTGTCCTTCCAACAAGAACTTCAAATCTGCTCGCAATAACCTGTTTGTATTTATCCGGTAATCACAATAAAAGAAAAGATAAGTCTCTTTAAATTGGCCAGGGCAATTGTCTGTCCATAGTATCTGATGTTTGAACCCTATTTGTAGTCGGGTTAACAAAAAATCCAACATTGAAATCACCTCATCAGGACCTTCACCTGCCATGGTACAAGAGTATTATATAAATGCGTGGAGTTTTTTAAAATCCTGCATTGTGAAACAAAATCTAATAGTTAGTGACTAATAGTGACATCAAAATAAAAGAAAACAATGGAATTGCTGTTTATTAATATGTACATGGCTAATTTATGTTTCATGGGTGTTCACTCTACTAACTACTACTACTATGTTTGCTAGAGTGGTTGTATTTAGCCTGTGAAGAAAAAGTTAGTGACTAATAGCTCCATACAGAACAATGAAATTAAAGTCTACTAGTAACTATTAGCTTGCCAACCTTTGCATCTGTTAAGTAAGACCACAGGCTAGGTTTTTAATAAATTACGTCCTTTGCCTTAGTACGCAGAGATATTTCCCAAAAAATTATGTCAGCAAGTAATAGTTCATATATATTGCAAGTTAGCATACCTATTTTGTTTCAAATGTTACAAGATCATATTTATATTCTGTAATAGTAAGTAATATGTGATAATAAAATAAAATAAACAATTCTATATATTCCACAAACTGATGTTATCAGTTTATTTAAAGGGTAATGATATATCATACTGTTTTGAGTTCAATTTGGTATTAATTTTCCCGAGTATGTATCTGAAAATTTGAGGTCTTTGCATGATTGCCAATTAAGAGGAGATTCTACTTCGTCATTGGTCGGTGGGAGTCACGTAAGAGAGAGAACCTGGGAGATCAATTTTGATCCTCGGGAGGTCAACTACGTTTCGGCTAGTCGTTAATACAAATTGCGAATATCTTACCACATACTGATTAATTTACTAATATGCGAACGTCATAATGTGCTTTCTTTCAGATGGGTGTCTAGTTCCAGTTTGATTTCATTTAGTTCTTGGTACTATATTTTCCTTTGTTAATGGTGACCTGTAGTGGCAATGCCTTGTCAATGTCACACAGCTGTGTTGAATGGATGTCACAAATTTGGCCGGCAAGTATCATGTCTGGCCATGCGAAACGAATATTGATGACTCATGAATTTGATGAAGATGCCTCTGAAAGCAGTGTAACTCAAAGGTAGTCCCTTATTCTTCTTCTTCAGGCGAGTTCGCTTGATGTTTAGGTTCTTATTGATAAATTCATTCCACATTCCTCGCATACTGTATTTTGGATCAAAGTATAGCTTGTTAGTTTTTCTTCACCTACAATGAAAAAGTGGACAAATATGTTGTAAAAAGTTAGAAAAATTGAATAGGAACAAACTTTTAAAAAACTTTCAAGAAAGTATTATGAATAGTTCGAAACTGACCTGTATAGAGTAGAGGAAAATCAGGAAGGTATAAAGAAAATGAAAAACATCAGGAGCGTAAATATGTAAAATGAGCAAAAATGAACAACAAATGAAAAGGGAAGATTGTTGCTATGTTTTCAGACGCAATAAAACTCATGTGAAACGCGTCATAACAAATCAAATATTTAAAACATTGCAAAAGGATTGAAAAGATGGAGGTCTTGTAAAAAGGAAGGCTATAATGGTGGTGAAAGTAATGATCGGTTATGGAAATGTATTGATCAACTTATGTAAAGGAAAATATGAACAGAACATGTGCACAATTTAAGGAAACAGCAAAGGATTGCAAACGCAATCTTGAACAACTGTAAAGTCATGTCTATATCAATATATCAATGGAATACAAAGTCTAACAGTATAAATGAAAACCGGATAAATTGGATGAATGTAAATATAATCGATTATATCATAACAAGGTGGGGAGGTAATTCAAACAGAATTAAAGAAGAGATCATAACACTTAAGGCCCCTGATATACTATAAAGTTATATAACATAATATAAAGCTGACATAAAATTAATCTAAAAATAAAGAAATTTTACCTTGTACATTTCCTGTGCCACGGTTAACATAGGCATTTCGTAGGAACATCTTTTATGACTTTATCATGTCTACTGTGACTTCGTAAATCTCAAGATTTGTTAACCTGCTTTCTCTCAATTTTGACATCGAGTCAGCTGGAGACTCAATGACTTTGAAACGTCGTGATGCTGCCTCTATGTTTCCAAAGCACCTGTCACAAATTGAATAAGTGTGTCCTTACAACAAGGGTGTATAAATGCGTGGACTGTTTTAGATCCTGCATCGTGAAAGAAAATCTAATAGTCAAAACAAAACAAAACAATGGCATTAAAGTTTATTAATATCACTATACTACTACTACTATTTTTGCTAGAGTGAAAAAGAAAGATTAATAGTGACAAATAGTCCATACAGAATGATGGAAGTCTACTAGTAACTATTAGCTTGCCAACCTTTTAATTAGGTTTTTAATTAGTTACTCTTACTTCGGAAAGCTTCAAAAACACTTAGCATGAACATGGTTTTACCACTGTTACTCTGACCATGAAGCAAGAAAGTGTTCACTTTCTGTCTACGCTTATCTAATATATCGATGAGCTCTTCTGTTATATCCCAGATATCGCGTCCTTTGACTTATTATACAGAGATATTTCAAAAATAATAATATGTTAGCAAGTAATAAGGTGAAAACAATAAAAATATAACATTTTGATACATTCCACACACTGATATAGGTTAATCATACTTTTTCGAGATCAATGTGGTATTAATTTTCTCGAGTGTGTTTCTGAAAATTTGAGGTTGATTGCCAATTAAGAGGAGATTTATTTCAACATCGCATAACAAGTGCCAAAAAGTAATATATCCATTTTGGACAAATTGGAAATAAATTTCAATTTTCGCTTTGGATTAAGAATCTAAATTCATTTTAATGAAGCACAAATTCAGTAAATTAAAATAATAATAATATAATAATAATAATAGATGTCTCGCTAACACTGGTTTAGCGTAGTAAACAGTCATTTTACCCACTTCTTATTTCATATTCGAGGTATTGAGAACACATATAGTTTATAATCTGCAATCTAAAGGCTGTAATTGAATTGCACTGTAGTATGAATTATGGTCTCCTGATTTTGCTAATACGGGAACGTCATAATCTATAGCTCCCTACCTCAATTTGCTTTCTTTCAGATGTGTGTCTAGTTCCAGTTTGATTTCAATGCGTTCTTGATGCTTTTGTTTCCTTCCGTTAATGGTGACCTGTAGTGGCAACACACAGCTGTTTTGAACGACTGTCGCAAATTTGGCAAGTATCCTGTCTGCACACCATGCGAAACGAATATTGATCACTTATGAATTTGATGAAGATGTCTTTGAAAGCAGTGTAACTCAAAGGTGGTCCCCTATTCTTCTTTAGGCGAGTTTGCTTGATGTTCAGGCCCTTACTGATAAATTCATTCCACATTCTTCGCACTGAATTTTGGATTAAAGTAAAGCTCGTTTGTTGTTCTTGGTCTATAATGGAATGGATTTCATTGGAAGGCAATGATTCTTTTCACAGTCAAGAAATTAATGTAGGGATACAATTTCAATCATAATTAAGGTTGTGTGTATTGTGAATTTCCATGTACATGTAAATGATTTAAGATTTTATTACTAGTTAATTCCTTAGTTTTGCACTGCGCAATTCTACTGCGCATATATAATGTAGATGTAAGGGCATCATCAGAACTGTAGTACTCGGTAATGATTTTGGCTGGAAGTCGGAGGATGGAGGCTTGGTTTTTAGAGATGATGAGACATGTGTTGTGGCAGGTGTAGAGCTTGGCAGAGTAGTATTTATTCAGGTGTATTTTAGGCATTGACTTTTTACTTTTATTTTATGTTTTGATTTTAAAATAAATTTCAAATTCATTTGAGTTTCAATTTGTTTTTAATTTCAATTTACTTTTCAAAGTAAGATTAAGCCAAATTAAAAAAATAAAATAAAATGAAATAAAAAAGGAAGTAAAAAAAGAAATAAAATTAAAAATAAACGAAAAATCAAGAAAAAATTAAGTGGCAGTTATAAAATAATAAAAAGTAATCTAAAAGTAATGAAATTTTATAATGAAGTTTCTTATTATTTCAAGGTAATGTACTTAATTTAGGTTGCAGTGATTTAGCTTGTAAAAATTTGTGTAATCTGAAATTGTAGTATTTATAAGTCTAAGATGAAGTAATTTGTAAATAAAATAATATTCATCTTTGGTAGATGATAGTCTGCTATACCTAGTAGTTTCTGTCTTGATAATACCTGAGAAAATATGTTGAGGATGCTCGGTTGTGAAGTGTGGATAGATGTATTTATGATTTTGAAATACTCTATAATGAAGTTTGTTTGATGTAAATATAATGGAATGATGATTCAATGAGATAGTGACATCGAGATAGTTACAAAAATGACTATTACAGGTGAAGGTGATTGGTATGTTACGTGGATAATGATTGTGGAGTGCATTGATAATGTCATGTGAATGTGAATTGAGTGAAATGAAAAGCCCATCATCTGTATATCTAACGAAAAGTAAGTAACAATTAGAGTTAAAATTATTTAAAAAGTTGTATGGTCAGCTATTAAGTAAAAAATCTCTGTATAGGTTAGGAAGACTAAGTAGCTTACAGCTGTTAATAATAGCTTTGATAGTGTCGGCATGGCTAATATTTGTATATAATGAGGAAAAATCAAGTAGTTAAATGATAATTATTAAAATTATCAATGTAAATAGTTTGTAACTTATCTATTAATTCTAAGGAGGATTTGATGATAGGGAAGCGATGTTACGATGGGTCTGCCTTTAAGTAGATGAAGGTTGAGTCGATGCCGGTTTTGTAAGCTTATGGACTTTAGGAAGTAAATTGAAATAAGGAATTGAAGTGTGTGAATTAAAATTAATATTGAGCAGGTTAAAATCTATAAAATCAAAATATTTACTAAAACGGAGTGTGAGTTGCTTCATATGGGGATTCAGTTCCCCCCTTGTTGACATCCTTTTTTTTTACCATTGTCATCTTCTTACAATTAAAGTTGTTATAAATAAATAAATAAATAAATAGTCTAATTGCTATGATTCAGGACAGCTAATGTCAGCCAAATACACTGTGGCAATTATATGTATTGTGTACTACATGTAGTTACTGGAAATACTTGTAACCAAAATAAGAGTATTAACGTGTACACTGTATGCATACAGCCAAGCAACCAATATTATGTCATCTCTAATGATTGTAACTATATTCCCATGATTTTAGATTGTGTATAGGCAAACCAAAGGTTACAGGACGGCACATAATAGTAATAGTAATAGACTTTGTTTGAGGGTAGTATGTGACAGTTAGTATAAACTGATGACCATGTGGTCCTCCAATAGTACATTACCCGCTATTTCGAAAAAAAATCCATTCCCCTTGAGTGTTCGAGATAGTGGGAGTGTACTGTAGTTACTAGTACAATGTATGTGCTTTTTCTTGTGATTTGATGGTAATAATTACAAATCTCATCAAATAAATAATAATAATAAAAACTATTGTCTTTTCTCTGCTCTATATCAGGTTTGATGAGGGCCGGTCAGCCGGCAGCAATATCAGATATATTGCAGTCAGCTGCTTGTGGCTTTTAAAAATCATTAAAACATATTATTTATAGTTTTTGAGGATGTACGTATTTGATATTTGAATATCCAACAGATGCTCTAGTACTTTATATACATCTAAAACATAACAATAACAATATTTCATAATATAGTGACTATAGTACTATACAAAAAGAACCAAAGATTTATTCTTATCATAATAAAAAATAATATATAAATAAATATTTCCCACCATTCCCCTTTAACTTTTCAATCAACTTCGCAGCTGAAAACAAAAATAAAAAACTGTTAACTGGCATATATTTTTATTGTATCCAAAGATGTACCCTAACCTAAGTCTTACAAATATTAGCTTTATAATGTACCTCTGTCTGTCTCATTTTCCTTGGGACCTTGGGGGAGGGGCATGTTCTCATGACATGGCCCCTCCCTTTGCAATTGTAGCACCGGATGGTACTGTCAGAGCTCGGGCAACTGTTCATTCTATGTCCCCAGTCCCGACATTTATAACATTTTCTAGATTTGTCTGAAATAGGAGAAGAGATCAGTATCAACTATTATATCCATAAAAGCGAGAAAATGATTCACACTCTCTTTTCGGCGAAATATCAGCGATTGAAGGTTTATTATTACAGAATGATGTCATAAACAAACTTACAAGCCCTCCTTTCAGGCCTTTCAGGCCTTGGACTTTGGGTTGGCCTTTGCCTTTGGGCCTGGCTGGAATCATGGGTCAAATCTTCAGAAATATTAACAAAATACATAGTTAGAGTCCCAGAGTGAACCACAGTTTGCTGTCCAGCAAAATTACAGATTACTGAATTGAAAGTGAGAGAATAGCGATATTTCATACTATAAAGCACGAAGTGAGTTGTGATATAAGCTTACACAAGCTTAAGTTACACGCAGTGAAGAGAAAAAAGCAATTAAAGCTTACAGTATCTTACGTCAGTTGTGAGGTTTTTACACCGAGGTTAATCTGCATGAATAATCTCATGACTTAAACTTTTAAGTATTAAAATACTTCAAATTAATCATTTCAAATCTCAAACATAACTTGGTCTTGGTGGTGCGACTGGTGTCACATGAACCGGTGCAGCCGGTGGTGGTGCCGGTGTAGTATCTGGGCTTATGTCTTCCATGCTGAAAGATAAACAAAAGAAATACATTGATCTTGTTAAGTGGAATTAGAAATAATAAAAGTAGAATGAGTAATAAAATTGTTGCTCCACATGCCGTCAGGCATCACGACTGGCCTTGTGTTTTTGTTATATGTTTTTCTAACTAACGAAAGACAAATGATGACGTGATGTCAGAGCATTTTCCTTTGAGGTGTAATAACCCTAACGATTTAGTTATAAATATATAAAAAAAACTATCAATAGGAAGTATGTGCAGAGTTGTGTCAAACATGGCCTCAGTCATCACAGGTAACCCAAAACATGACATGTTTTTCTGCGCAACAGCGGCACTTGGCAACAACTTTATGCCAGGCCTTCGCTGTAATGTGCCGTCACTAGTCATTTGATAAATAATAGTGACATAATTTGCGATTTAAATATAGACATACTTTTATGCTGTAATTGATTTGAAATTGTATTGCAAATACATTAATTATTAATAACATTTTTAGCACAAATTAGGATTACCTTTAAATCTTTCACGTCACTAGCTGACAATCCTGAAAATCGCTCACAAACGACAAACTATTCTCGCGCCAAAATATTTCGCGGGAAATTTGTTATGATGTGGGAACCCTGTGGTTGTCAACGAGAATGACACATGTAACTTATATTTACCGTATATGCAACCAGTAAAAGGGTACCTCAGCTTAGTTTCTAAATTATGCGAAAAAAGATAAATAAGAAAAAATACGTTAACTTACGTACGTTTTACCTTTATACTAATAATTATAGCTTGAAAGTACGTTGAAATTGCAGGAAATACCGTAAGAGAGTTAAGAGGACCTAGATTTCAAAATAGCACTATATATACTTCACTCTAATTATTTTGTTAGTGACTAATATTAAAATCAAAAGAAAAGAAAACAATGGAATTTGGGTAAATCCCTCGGTAAACATTATCTCCAACCTTAAGATAAATAGATATTTGGTTTAATAGAAAAAATGGCAGCCCGAAGGCTGAATTACATACTCATAAACTAATTAATTTAATTACAATAAAATCTCAAAAAAATATGTACAATACTATAATTACGTATAATATGATGAAAAACTTAGTCATTGATAGGGACATTGATAGACAAATGACTACTAATGTTCCAAGTTTCTTTTGAGGCTTGAGGTTATGATAAAAGTATTGTTGGAACAGTCAGTCGTCCACTTGGATATGGAGAAGGACCTTTTATGTCTAAAGGAATATATGCTGGATTGTTCATGGGGGGCAACAGCTTGTTCAGACGATTGTCCTTGTCTTTTATTGTGGTGTCAAGGGTGACTAACTTAATTGAATTAGGTGTATTTATTTGTTTAATTATGTGTATTTCTTTTTCATCCCTTCATGTAACAATAAACTGGGTCATATGATAACATGCTTATTGACTGAATTAGGTTGGTCCTAACGACGTTGGTCCATCTTTCATTTGTCTTCATGCCTGGATATAATGTAAGCATCTTTCATTTGTCTTCATATGTCGAGTAAGCTGTTAGCAAGATATTATAACTTATTAATACACACATTATAATTAGCTACAATTACATCTCATATTATAACTGTTTACAATGACAGGTTGTAATTTTTACCATGCATGCCTGGATATAATGTAAGCTTCTTTCATTTGTCTTCATATGTCGAGTAAGCTGTTAAGGTGACTCCGTTATCATTCTCGGCGCACTCGTCTATGACAAACTTTGGGTCATAACTTCCTCTGCTTTTATGCAATTGCCATAAAACATTGGCAACTATTAGAGCTTTCATTCACCTATAATACAATATAATTCGATTGCACTGCAGAACATTAAACAAAATAATATTAGAACTTAAGTAAACTCAATATTTTGGATAAAATTGGATATTGCGAAAAATCTGTCCGTTTTTTTTGGATGAAAGTTTTGGAATCACTTTATATTGACATAATTCATAACCTGACCAAGTTTTAGCAAAATCGTTGGAGCGAAAGCAATCGTTGGAGCTAATTTCCGTGCTTAATTTTGGTTGTTTTCATGCGGCCGTGCTTTAGCTCCAACGATTTTGCTAAAACTTGCTCAGGTTATGAATTATGTCAATCTAAAGTGATTCCAAAACTTTCATCCAAAAAAAACGGACAGATTTTTCGCAATATCCAATTGTATCCAAAACATTGACTTTACTCAAGTTCCAATATTATTTTAAAAAATGTTCTGCAGTGCAATCGAATTATATTGTATCATAGGTGAATGATAGCTCTAATAGTTGCCAATGTTTTATTGCAATTGCATAAAAGCAGAGGAAGTTATGACCCAAAGTTTGTCATAGACGAGTGCGCCGAGAATGATAACGGAGTCACCTTAACAAGATATTATAACTTATTAATACACACATTATAATTAGCAACAATTACATCTCATATTATAACTGTTTACAATGACAGGTTGTAATTTTTACAGTGCATGCCTGTATCATGTAAGCATTAAATGTAAGCATTAAAATAAATGTCCTAACGATGTTCGTCCATCTTTGTCTTCATGTCGAATAAGCTGTTAACAACATACATTGTGCATGTGTATTATAACTTATGAATACACTGTCACATTAAAAGCAACAAATCCCATATAATAATGTTTACAATGACAGGTTGTAACTTACCATGCATGTCTGGATATCTATCTTTGTCTTCATATGTCCAGTAAGCACTGTTAACAGCATATTGTACATTGTATATTATTTTAAAACACAGATATAAATATAAATACATTAACATATATTAATAATTAAAGTATATGCATGTACTTTTTTACCTTTTCGATAATATTGTGAAATTGAGGTTCAATAGTTACTAGTTAAACTGTACATACAATGACAGGTTGTAACTAACCATGCATGTCTGGATATCATGTAAGCATTAAATGTCCTTTGGTCCATCTTTCATTTGTCTTCATATGTTGAGTAAGCTGTTAACAACATATTATAACTTATTAATACACACATTAAAATTGGCCACAATTACATTCTCTAACTGTATACAATGACAGCATATTGTACATTGTATATTATTAACACACATGTAAATATAAATTAAAATATATTAATAATTAAAGTACATGTATATGCATTTACTTTACCTTTTCGATAATATTGTGAAATTGAGATTTAGTACATGTACACGCTGATTTCATAAAAAGACAGCTGGTAGATATTGGAAATCTATCAATGTTGGTCCAACATGTCGAGTAAGCTGTTAACAAAATATTATAACGTATTATTAATACACACATTACAAGCAACAAATTCCATATAACTGTTTACAATGACAGGTTGTAACTTGCCATGCATGTCTGGATATTATTGTAAGCATTAAAATAAATGTCCTAACAATGTTGGTCCATCTTTGTCTTCATGTCGAGTAAGCTGTTAACAAAATATTATAACTTATTATACACACATTAAAAGCAACAAATCCCATATAACTGTTTACAATGACAGGTTGTAACTTACCTTGCATGTCTGGATATCTATCTTTGTCTTCATATGCCCAGTAAGCACTGGTAATAGCAAATTGTACATTGTATAGTATTAATTAACACAAATATATAAATACATTGAAATATATTAATAATTAAAGTATATATGCATGTACTTTACCTTTTCAATAATAGAGTCGTTTTCGTATGAGTGGGAAACCTACGGTACGGAGTTACGGTCACGGTACGGAATCGAAGACATTGTATTCAACCAATCACAGCGCGCAAAAAATCATCGCTCAACCAATCAGAATGCTTGGATACGGCATGATGATGGCGCGATACGGTCACGCTACGGCTACGGCACGAACCGTACCGTAGCTACTTCCCACTCATACGAAAACGACTCTATTGTGAAATTGAGGTTCAGTAGTTACTAGTTAAAGGGGGACTAGTACGTAAATCGTTCAAAATTTGATTTAGCTGAAACTTCACTGAAATAATCTCAAAGACCCATACAATCACTGGTTAATTTTTTTCTCAAAAATTGGAAGTAATACATTTTTATGAATCTTTAGAGGTGCCAGTGACGTCACTGACTCAACCCAAACTCAGCTCCATACATTTCTTTGTATTTTGTGATCAAAATATCTGAACGGTTTGTTCAGATAACAGCTCTGCACTGAAGAAAATTAGTCAAACAGCACATACAAGGTAAGAAAACTCCTTCACACAAACGTTTAACTTCATAGAAATATAATAGTTCAAGACATTAAACATGGAGAAATGTATGGAGCGAAGCCGTGATGATTGTTTGGGTTGAGTCAGTGACGTCACTGGCACCTCTAAAGATTCATAAAAATGTATTACTTTCCATTGGAATTTTTGAGAAAAAAATTAACCAGTGATTGTATGGGTCTTTGAGAATATTTCAGTGAAGTTTCAGCTAAATCAAACTTTGAACGATTTACGTACTAGTCCCCCTTTAAACCACAAGTAGCTTTAGGCCTCAATTGAACTCAAATCACTTTAAACCACAAAGGTTTCAAATAAACCACAAAGGTTTCAAATAAACCACAAAGGTTTCAAATAAACCACAAAGGTTTCAAATAAATCACAAAGGTTTACCACACCTACATGTATTATTACAATCAATCAAAATTGATATTCTATTAACTCCCATATCTATAAGTTCACTTTAACAAAATATTCACTATCAACAATCAAATGCATTTGGATTTGTAAACTGTGTTGCTTCTTTTATGTATCTCACAATAGTCTCATTCAGTCGAGTTTTGGGCCATCTGTCAACATATTTCTGACCATAGGCTTAGAAGATCACTTTGATCTCCTGCTTACTGTAAGTATTAACAAATATATCATCTCTTTTTGTTACCATAACCAACAACTTGTTGTGAGAGTTTTGCCTATTATCACTGGAATCATTCTTTATTTCCTGCAAAGTCAGCTGGTGAAAACAATAATCCGAAATTAGAAAGTGTTCAAGGATACTGATCATGCTTTTATAGACATGTATGTACATGTATAATAATATGTTAAATTTTGGATATTCTGACGTACATTGTAGTTATTACATGTTCTAGTGATAATGACGATATCAATGACTGAATAATTGCATACATGCCTACCTTCTCTCTTTGACAATCTTTTTCTCTTGAATTCGCTTTCTATGAGCTTCTGTCTTGGTTACATTGTAATCTCTTCTAAAATCTCTAATGTACTGCCCAGCACCCATCTGGATGGAACTACTTGTCTATCACCTTGTGGAATAAGATCTCAGTTGCAGATTGTTTGCCATCTTCGTCACTGTTACTGAATAAATGAATCCACTTTTCCTTTAAGGTGACTCCGTTATCATTCTCAGCGCACTCGTCTATGACAAACTTTGGGTCATAAACTTCCTCTGCTTTTATGCAATTGCCATAAAACATTGGCAACTATTAGAGCTTTCATTCACCTATAATACAATATAATTCGATTGCACTGCAGAACATTTTTTTAAATAATATTAGAACTTAAGTAAACTCAATATTTTGGATAAAATTGGATATTGCGAAAAATCTGTCCGTTTTGTTTGGATGAAAGTTTTGGAATCACTTTATATTGACATAATTCATAACCTGACCAAGTTTTAGCAAAATCGTTGGAGCGAAAGCAATCGTTGGAGCTAATTTTCGTGCTTAATTTTGGTTGTTTTCATGCGGCCGTGCTTTAGCTCCAACGATTTTGCTAAAACTTGCTCAGGTTATGAATTATGTCAATCTAAAGTGATTCCAAAACTTTCATCCAAAAAAAAACGGACAGATTTTTCGCAATATCCAATTTTATCCAAAACATTGACTTCACTCAAGTTCTAATATAATTTGTTTTAATGTTCTGCAGTGCAATCGAATTATATTGTATCATAGGTGAATGATAGCTCCAATTGTTGCCAATGTTTTATGGCAATTGCATAAAAGCAGAGGAAGTTATGACCCAAAGTTTGTCATAGACGAGTGCGCCGAGAATGATAACGGAGTCACCTTAAGGCCTCATTACATTTAACAGCAGTGATAGCTACAGCAAGGACATCTCCCTTCATAATGTTTAGGTTCTGATGACAAAGAGTGCTAATTCTTTTCTGTTCAAGTTCCATGAAGAATTCAAAGGTTAAATCATCAACATACACCAAATAATTATTTCTGTACTGTTTAACATCAGTTACTGTCAGAGTCGCCGTGTAGCTTGATGACTGATGTACAATTGTGCTATGTACAAGTATGGAATCAAGTAGGTTAATCCATAGATACCTCCTTCTCATTTCTTGTCTCACACTTGTATTACAAGAACTAATGTTTGTTGTTATATACTTCTTGAAGGAATATATCAGCTTGATGATTGTCCAACCACCAACATATCGAACCTTTCCTTGGCCTTCATTACTCATATCCCAGACACTTTTTCCTTGGTTTTCAGTTTCAATGTTTGAAAATTGGGAGTTGTACAGGCCTAGGTGTCCAATGATGTAACCTCTTATTGCTTTGACAAGCTCAGCCAGTAAACAATAGTGCACTCTACCAAGGTTTACATTATCTAGTAATGATGCAAATTCATTGACATCTCTCGGACTAGCCAGAAGAGTCATTTCTGAGGTCCTTAGACCTTTAAAATCAAACTTCACAGGTCCATCCCTTTTCTTCTTTGCCTTGTCATGCAATGCCTGCCACAGACGGGTACACTGAATTCTGGTAAATGATTTCACTTTAGGCAGCATTTCATCTTGCTGTAAGAAATAAATAAGAGCATTGTACTTTTCTACAAAACATCCTACCATTTTGGAATCGTCTCTCAATAATTGTTCCAACATAGATTGTGGGCAAATGGGATCTGAAAAAGAAGCATCAACAGACACTTGTGAGAGAATATCATTTAACACCTCTTCCAAATCTATCACATTAACTTCTTCATCCTCTTCTTGTGAAAAATATGATCTACATATCTCATCAATGTCCTGTATATCACTCTCGTCCAGATCAAAATCCAGTGGGTCATTCAGTGCTGGCATTCCTGAAAAACAATCAAAACATAATTCTTTTTTTCTACAACACCGCAATGATGGTTCACAAACTTGATCATGATGGTGGGCATCTTCCTTGATGCAAATATTAACTTCCTTTCATTAAAGTTGACAATTGACAATCCTTTCACTGAAGATACTCGAGAGCAAGCAACATAAAGCTGTCCAGGAACAAACTCTTTTCCAGAGTGAACACAGCATGCTTTCAAAGTTTGACCCTGACTCTTGTGCACTGTAATACCCCATGCCAGTTTCAAAGGGTATTGGGTTCTTTGGCCAACAATGGTGTCAACACTACCCGGTTTGTAGGCAAACCACGTCACTTTTGATACTTTGTAATGAATTCCAACTTTATAAAAGTTTACAATTGGAGCATCCTCACACAAAGAAACAATTCTTCCCCTGGTCCCATTAGTGAGCTTTGAAGAGATGTTGTACAGGAGCATCACTTCTGCTCCTTCCTTTAGTGCAAGCGAGTCTCCAGAGAACATTCACCACTAGCCAGTTCTCCAAGTACATTCAGAAATTATATTTCAGTCTCATCCTGTCGATAAACGTTTTGCAAAAGCACAGTGTGAGGGAAACCTTCCTTCCACGCTTCATTTTCAAAGCAATAATTCACTTCGTCAATGTTGTTCTTCACTGGAGGCAACTGATAAAAATCTCCAACCCCAATGACCTGCATACGTCTGAATACGAGATTATTTCCCCTTGTTTTCTGGGCTAACGTGTTAATGGTCTCCCAGGTCTTCATGCTACACTGCGATATCGTTGATTATAAATATTTCAGTTGAACGCTATCTTTCCAAACACTCGGTGTTGTTCATAACCGACGAGACCAACGCATCAATGTCCTTTCCTCCATTTCGTAGCCCAGCAAATGAATGTAATGTCTTAGCGTTCTCGTAAAGCGTACAAGCCATACCAGTGGTACAAGTGACAACAATGGCCTTCGTCTTCTCCAGCAACTTGACAATGTGTTTGACTATAAATGTATTTCCTGTACTGGCTTTGCCACAGATAAATACGTTGTGGCCACACATTACTCGATCCAAAACTCTCCTTTGCTCTGCATTTAAAACTATTTCGTTCATTTTTAAGTTTGTTTTGTTAAAGTGCCTATAACCCCTGTGAGTTTGTTTTAAAAATCGATTATATATTAAGTGAATAGTTGCAGGTTTCAGTATTTTGTGATTTGAACTTCGCGTTTGCGCAAGTTATAGAGGTTTGAAAACGCGATATGGAAATCAGATGACGTCAAAATGACGCACTTTAAGGAATCAGATCTTATACAAAAACACACTTGTGCAAATTACTGACATTTTGAAACTTGCAATATCTTTTCACAGTCTATAGATATGATTTGATAAACTTTTTATCCTATTTCAGAAAGAACACAACTAAATAAGCCATGGCATCATTCCCTAAGTTACGTCACCAAATTAACATATCCCGATTTCAAACCTCTATAACTCACAAACACGAAGTTCAAATCACAAAATACTGAAACCTGCAACTATTCACTTAATATATAATCGATTTTTAAAACAAACTCACAGGGGTTATAGGCACTTTAAATTATGAGGCTTGTGTAATAAAACACTTTCAACAGTGTATGTATTACTAGCTTGTGACATAAACCAAAATGGCGTATACAGTACCTGACGTGAACTGACGTTCCATGATGTAATAATAATAATTTATTATTTTTACTAATTAAAAAACTTACTCTATGAATATTATATAAAATTAATAAAACTTATCATTTCCGTCTCTATTCAATGTCTATCTATTTTACATGTATAAATATTTCCATAAATCACGTCATGTTTAGCTACCGAGCACTTGCCGATGTCCTCTCGAAGGAAAAATCAGGATGTTTCCAGAAAAATGCACCAGCTGCGTGCGCCGCACATCGATGTTTTGAGAATACGGTCAAGTTTAGTTATCGGAAGAAAATTTCACATCATATTGACAAAGATTAGGAGCAAAAACGTTTTTGTCACATGACCGAGTTTCATACCTTGTTTCAATATACACATGTACTGCAGGACGCGCGGGACGTTTGGTTAGTTTTTCTTTTTGACAGATAATAATAATAATACGTCTTTATTGATAAAATGTACTTACAAACAGACGTGTAGGTTTACAAGTAAATTTAAAATGAAATCAAAAATATAATAATATCAAATAAAGTTAAATGAGCAGAAGTTTAAAGTGCACCTAACCCCTGTGAGATTGTTTTAAAAATCTATTCAATATAAGCTGAATAGTTGTTGGGTTCAGTATTTTGTGATTTGAACCTTGCGTTTATGAGTTATAGAGGTTTGAAATCTCAATATGCAAATTTGATGACGTCTACCCAGGAATTTGCCATAACTTATTTAGACTTTTTCAAGAAGAACTTATTTTTTGAAATGGGCAAAAAAGTTATAAAATCATTTATAAAGACTGTGAAAATATTCTGTAAGTTTACAAATGTCAATAATCAGCACAAGGGCGTTTTTGTATAATAAATGATTCCTGGGTAGACCTGAAATGAGTGTATATATTTACAGCGCGAAGCTTCCATCTATGACCACCTTTAATGTATTCACATACTTTCGTCTTGGCCATTATCCAATCTCTGATCTAACGGCTAATTGGAAGATGGCGAGACAAAAGTATGCGAATACATTAAAGGTGGTCATAGTCGGAAGCTTCGTGCTGTAATATATAATTATCGATGAAATATCTATATTTCTCTTCTCCAAAAAATTGATATCTTCACACTTGAAGATAATACCAGTAACATATTTTCACATAAAGTAAAAATTATTTCAAAACAAAAAAATGTTTCATTGATAATTATCTATTTAAAATTATTACATGGGCGCGCGGAGATACAAATTTTATCTTCGAGTGTTGATAATGTCTCTCACGATTGAGCTATCCTCTATATTATTACTATATTAAATAGGTTTTTGTGCTTCCGAAATTATGTTTTTGTGGTCCAGCAGTTAAGCGCATGCTAATGCAAATTTCCCTCCTGTTGACAGAGTATATGCAGTCCATTTTTGTAGCTACGGCCTTCTGGGAAGGCGTAGCTACTATGCCATCGAGTGTGTTAGTAAATGTCCGTAAGTAATTTTCGGGTTGACTCGGATTCGTTCGGAAAATAATCGACTTCTTATCGATTGCAACGTACACGCTACGTTATCTCCAAGTGCTCGATGTGTGATGTTTACGAGTGAGGTAAAGCCGACTATTGACAATGAATTTGTGCTTTTCTGCATCAGTAATCCGAGCACAGCTTTCAAGCAATGTGTCCAGTGTTTTCCCGTAATTAATTGTTCAGGTTTTTTGACAATCTTTATATAATTTCCACCAGGCAAACGATCGCCGAACCAAGATGTTTGTTCAGTCGTTACGGCCACGATGGTCTTCTAGAATATCACGTACTTGGTTAGCACAGTATTAAAACATACATTGCTATTACAATTAGTTACAGTTCTATTATATCTGTCCTCTCAAATAAATGATTGTTATGATTACCAAATGTGTTGTTCAGTATTTTCGTAGTTATTCTCTTCGTGTAGAAGGAGCTGTGCCAGACTGTTGTTTGTTGTCGATTTCCGTTCATATCGATCGTTTACTGAATTACTTGTGTAAAACTTGTGAACAAACGTTTGTTTTTATTTTTGTTATTATGGTACATTATATATATATTTATAGCTTTACTGTTCTTTTGGACAGACGAAGAGCCACTGGTGGAAATGCTATCATTAAACCATTATTATTATATTTATTTTCATTTTTGTTACACCAACATCACAACAGTTTTCTTTTCACATTACATTTTCTTTTCTCCATAATTTCTTTCCTTCATTTCTCTACTGTATCTATTTTTCTCTTTTCTTAACTCATTGTCTATTCATTTTATTACTGGCTTCACAGCAGTAGCTACATGCAGTCCTAGACTGCCTATTTTTATTATTTATTTTATTGATTGATTATCATATGCTTAAATTCTTTTTGGTGGGGCATTAACAGGGGCGGATCTAGAGATCTTGAAAGGGGGGTGCACCACCAAGGGGTGCAATCTAGAAGCTCAAAAATGCAATTTCCATCCATTCTGGGCATCAAATGGTGGGGAGACGTGGGCGAATATGTATCGGGCCCAACTCAAATGGGGGGGCACCGGCCCCATGCCCCCCTTGGATCCGCCCCTGATTAATATATGCAACCAGTCATTGAATTAACCCTTACATTGAAGTGAGATGAGTGATATATCATGCCACTAAGATTTTTGGACTCTAGCTACAGTATAATCCATGAAGAATGCACCATATTCTAGATATAAATATGATGATAAATATGATGGAACCAAGGCAATTTTATAGTAACTGACTTCCAAAACAGGACCCCAAAACAAAGAAACTCAAACAATCAATTTTAACAGCAAAAAGGAGTACTGCTATAGCTGCATGATCACTCATATGTCACTTGAATTTAAAAGTCGTACCTGGTATCAGCAGTGTAAATAGTCTCCTATAATACTAATACCCCGTTCACACCAAGGCTTAAACATGGTTTAAGGTGGTTTACCTAAACAGGTTTAGAAAATTATCTACAAACGCCACGCAACATTTGGCACAAAAGTGTTGGTAAGCTGCCCTTTATGTTGCACAGTATAAATTCCAGGTAGTTTGATTCTTGTGAAATTAAATGCCCTCGAATTAGAGAAGCGAGAACTAAACAACGTTTGGTGTGAATGGGGTATAAGACATGAAATATTTTAAAAACTACCAATTGTAATAATTATCAGTTAAATACAAGAATAAAATCCTCAAATAGCTAGAAAAGGTTAGAAAATGAGAGGAATGAAAGTCTAAATCATATGAATTCAATACTGGGGATGTGAACTCATCAAAAAAATCAACTTGGCCACTTAGAAGTGGAGGGTTGCAGTTTGCAATTTTCTCTAATAATGGCACGGACATCACTGTAACATAATTTAACACCGTGTACTAAAACATTTTCCAGAGATGGGAGATGGCGCTTATCCCTATACAAACATTGGTTGATTACCTTACCTGTTATAGGAGTCCATTCAAGCCCAAGTAACCTAAGTTGTAAAAAGCTCTTGTTTTTCTTACAATTACACAACATTTTATAAAAAGAATTATCTTGACATATATTAGGACAATTATTCAAAAGCAAAACTTGCAAATACGGACAAGCACAAGGTAAAAATAAAATTGCACGACCAGAAACTAAAGTATGAGAAACATTTAAAATTGGCAAATTAGTATAAACAACATTCATGACAGGAAAAGTAATAAAATCTGTTTGAGCAATATTAATGGCAGAAACTGTTTTTTTAACATGGAACATAGCCTGATGGCTTAAAAAATGTAAGACTTCCCTATTTTGAGTCTCACATTCGATTCCCCGCAAGTATATGCTGTTATGCTGTTTCCAAAAACTGGCTTGCATGATGTTTCTCCTCCAGTTTTGACAAACGAGCATGCACTGAACTAAATCAACTGTGTGGTTTAAAAACGAACAAACATGAATTAAACAAATTCATGTTGACCAGGAACACTGAATATCAAACTGGAAAAGACAAAACAAAAACAACATGTCAGTGTTATTTTATTTAATAATTTATTGTTGTTCTGCAAACTTAAGGCAGTAATATTTTTAATGTAATATAATTATGTTACAATCACTAAATGTAATAAAATATATAATAAATAAATAGATATAAATGACACATTTTGTTTTGAAATACATGCAGCCTTGTCAATTGTCAACTTAAGGCAATACTGTAATATTAATGTTAAAGTGCCTATGAAACGAAAAAAACAGACCCCGTTTTTATTTGCTACTATGATAGAGTAGTATTTGCTTGTTTACATGGCGTTAATAAAGAGTGAATTGAGCAACGGGAACATTTTTTATTTCGCGCACAAAGTTGGGCATTTTGGGTTTGAAAGTGCGACAATTCCCGCTTGGTCAAACTAAGTGCCTATGAAACGAAAAAACAGACCCCGTTTTTATTTGCTACTATGATAGAGTAGTATTTGCTTGTTTACATGGCGTTAATAAAGAGTGAATTGAGCAACGGGAACATTTTTTATTTCGCGCACAAAGTTGGGCATTTTGGGTTTGAAAGTGCGACAATTCCCGCTTGGTCAAACTATAGAAATGTGACGTCAAGAGTTGTGCAAACAAAAGCATGCACAACCTCTTGACGTCACCGAGCCATTGTCAAGGGCCCAGTCTCTTGTCGCACATTTTGGTTGAAAATGATAATTTTCGAAAAGAAAATGTTCGCACACTCAAAGTCCACGTTTAAATACAGCAAATATTCAGAGAAAGACCAAACAACAATAATGTACCAGGGCTCGACACTAACTTTTTGAGGTACTAGTCCTTGGGCTAGTGACTGTGGATAATTATTAGTCCCTAGGTCTAATTGATAAGATTTTCACTAGTCCACAGCAAACTTTCACTAGTCTGAGACTAGCAGACTACTGCTAGTGTCGAGCCCTGTGTACAATAAAACAAGGATCGACATTTTCGTTTCATAGGCACTTTAAGTAATATGTTACCATCACTAAAGTAAAAATGTAACAAATATAAATCAATAGATATAAATTACACATTTTCGTTTGAAATACCGGTACATGTTTCTTTGTGCTCTCTATAGAGCGCTTTATCTATTGCCTTAATGCACTGTGCCCACATTTTTATTTTCTATTTTCTCGTCACTGCTGACTGGAAAGCGGGCAAACACTACTTCCTTTACTTGGCTCAACTTATCTTTACTTAGTGCCTGCTTTTCCTCAAACTTATTTTTGAAATTCCTCCCGCTACAATTCCTCCCCAACCTTTCCTCTTTTGTAAAAAAATAAAAAACCTAAGTTCTTCGCAAATGTCCTATAGCTGTTAGATTTAAAATAAAGATCATCAATCGATTGCTCAATAAAAATGGAGTTGCCAGAGGGAGAAATATTATCTACAGTAGGTACATTATTATTTAATTCACTATTTACAATATCTACATTAATAAGGTCATTTGAACTATTTAAATCAATATTTACATTATTTTCAGACTTAATATTTACATTATTAAAAATAGAGAGTAGGTCATTCAGTTTTGTTTCAATGTTTTGGCATATCTCTTTTGTTGTCCTTTTATCGATGGGTATATTAAAAATGATGTTTGAAAAATTTGGCAGTGTCGGGCTAGATGAAGGTGAATCAAATGATATTGGTGTTGGTGATTCTGTTGTGACTGTGGGTGTTGATGTGCTGATAGGTGGAAATAATGAAGCTAGTGAGGAGATGGGTTGAGCTAATGAGATTGGCAGGGTGGAAGTGATGAGGTGGGTGTGGTGATGGGTGGAAGTGATGAGGTGGGCGTGGTGATGGGTGGAAGTGATGAGGTGGGTGTGGTGATGGGTGGAAGTGATGAGGTGGGCGTGGTGATGGGTGGAAGTGATGAGGTGGGCGTGGTGATGGGTGGAAGTGATGAGGTGGGCGTGGTGATGGGTGGAAGTGATGAGGTGGGCGTGGTGATGGGTGGAAGAAATGAGGCAGGTGTAGTGATAGGTGAAAGTAACGAGGTGGCTGTACATGTGGTGATGGGTGGAAATGAAATGAGATTTGTATTAGGTGCTACATTATAATTTATAAGCTGTAATGGCACAGACATAGTATAAACTTGCTCCTGTGTACATGTGCTTTGGTCTTCAAATACTGCAATCTAATAAATTATTATAAAGTTGGTTATAATAACTATTATAAAATAACATGTATATAACGCGCGCTCTGATTGGCTAGAAGCTCCCAAAAACCGTGTTTGTAAAAGTGAATATAAACATGGTTTCCGTGACCTTGAGAGACCTTGAAGCGATGCAGTGGATTCAATTCGACAAATATATATTTTTCTGTTGTCAAACATGTTTTATTTACTAAACAAAAGCCAAAGAATTACAGCATTTCTTATTTTCTCAAGTTCAACTTCTATCTAAATGTGATTTTGTTGTTTTGAAGGCGAACATGATAGGACGACTCATCTGTCACCGATGAGTCGTCCTATTTTGAACATTGAATAACGAAGAAAACTAAATGTATTAAACTCACATACTAACCGTTCTTTGAGTTCTATAGCTACAATATTTTATCAAGTGTACGACTGAAAATACCAAGCAACGATAGCCGTATTACTCTATTTAAAAGTTACTCACAAAGCAGAGCAATTCTCGATTCTTGTAGCTAAATTCAAAATTAAATACGTTATTGACTATATTAAGCTTAGCTTAATTTCAGTAAAATGTGTCATAGAGAAAAAATATCGTCGTGTGTCTCAAAAACATCCATCGTTTATACATTCTTGTTGAGAAAAACGGCTATGAAAAGGTTCAAAAGTACGACAAAAACTGTAGATTTGGCTACCTGACTTCGTGCTCCATTCATCAAGTTGTAAAATATTTCAGAAAGTTTGACATCTTCATTGAATCAGCTCAGAGCTTTTTCTCACTTTTCTTCGTCTTTCGTGTTCACAGGATACACTAACTAACAAAGGAAGCATTCTTCTGTAATTTTCTGACAGAAAATAGCATTCTTCAAAACGATTTTCCTGTCAAAACACTTTTTAAACGGCGAAACGGCACGAATCGCTAGCTTTGCCATTTTGATTTCTTTAGCAAGATTTGATTGGATGGTGAGCCATTTCTGATGTTTTCAGGAGAATTGCACATTTGATCAATGAAAACTTGCGTAAAGAAAACCGTGTGGTTATTTTATAAAAGCAATACAACACATTTTCCGTGTTTATATTCACTTTTACAAACACTTGGGATGTTGGGAGAACACTCGAAAAAGTTTGAAAATCACGAGCCTCCCAACATCCCGCGTGTTTGTAAAAGTGAATATAAACACGGAATTGTATTGCTTAATTATTACATAACACCAATCATATCAAACCAAAAACAAATTAGGCCATCTTTTATTTTAAACATTGTATTAACCCATTGACTCCTACACCGGCCGAAACCGGCCGTAAACATCGATACTGCTTTGAAAAATTCTAACTTCCTGAATTTTCGTAAAATCGATCTCATGGCCAGTTATTAGTGACAACTAGATAACTCTTCATATTTTAACCTCAAGTAAACTGACTTACAGGTCCGATTTCTGGGCATTAGTTCAATTTGTTTGCCATAAAAATCAAAAATGCGTGTTTTTGACGCAATTTTACACCTCGAAAATGAACGACATTTGACTTGGATTTTCTTCCAAAATACATCCTTGCGAAACAAAACGCCACTTTCTCAGCAAACTTCCATCTCTCTTCTTGATATATTCGTGAATTTTTCCCTCTCTCTTCCTTAACTCGCCGAACAATAGCCATTTCCTTAGGACCACTTTCGCTAACACGTGTTTTCATTCTGCACGCCCGAAAAGGATGCCGGGAACATCCGGGAACAACATAGGTTATACAATCTGAGAATCATCTTTGGTGATCTTTTGTCATCTTGTGAATAGCAAATTTCAATCATTTCAATCATCTCACAGAGAGGTACAAGTAGAGTCTTGACTTCCAGATTTGCTAATGCATATATAGCAATGGTAACAAAGATCAGGGTTTTGCGGTTAGTCCACCCCTCTCAGTTTCTCTTTGCTGAATTGTACAACCAATATCTCTTTCAGCTTGATCAAAGTATCTATGTCTGTGATGTGGTGGGGCAATTCTTGAAAAATATTCTTTATATGGTTCATAGCGCAGTGTAAAGCTTCAAAGTAAAGAACTTCATAGTTCTCTCGGTTCAATTCCTTTACATCAAATCCCCCTTGTAAATCTAGCAAAGCAGGAAGCCTTGTCGTTCCACCAAGAACTTCAGATAGTTCTTTTTGTAAATCTGCCTTCTTTCCTTCATTTGTGAGACCTCTTGCTTGCAGCTCAGCCTTTAATTCATTTATCTTCAAGTCCTTGTAGGGATGGAAGCTTTCTTTCCTTCCTGCTGGGCCAGCAAGAACAAGGTTTTTCTTCTCAGTGAGGTTTTGATATTTCCTTTGGAGGATGTACTCTAGATCATAGGAGGAATTTATGTTGGCATCGCATCCAACACATGCATAAGTCCCCCCATGTTGAGTACCGTCCTCCATTTGGATGGCTGGATTATCCCCATTCATGAACCTCATCTTGTCATGGATTTCTATGCCAGACTCTGTAGTCACATTGTGACTCAAATCTTTGAGATCTTCCTGCCGTGTTGGGACAAAGCGCATTTGGTCCTCAACTGTAGACTTGCTTAATCCCAACATGTACAAGTGTGGTTCCTCTACTGTGGCCTGTACATCAATGTCTTTTTGGGTCTTCTCCAACAACTCTGCTCTAGTTAGGTGAACTGCTGGGTCATATAGTTCTCTGACACAGAAAAGCATATGACCATAGTTAGAAATCGTCGAATGATCGTGCCAAAGCAGCCAGTGCCGTTGGCGTTGATATGATTTCAGACGCTCCCTCATCTCTTCTAGATCATTTGATGTTTCTTCATGTAATTTTCTCAGTTCACAAATAACTTCATCTTTAGTCAGATTACTGTAGTAGTTGTCATCTCTTATTCGCAATAAGTTTTTGTGGTCTTTGAGGGCCTCTTTTCTAATGTCCATTAAAGGTATCTTTCTGGCGTGACCATTAAGTTGATTTTTCTCCACTGTCCCAGTGTTGCTCACTGCTAACTTCACGACTTCTGTTTCCACCACAGGTATTCCAAGATTGTATCTGCCATCTTCAATCATTGTTTTGATGCTGGCTCTTATTTGGCTATTGCTGCGAGAGAAGGGAACTGACACAACACCTCCTTTTTGTTTATGGATAGCCCTCCGAATTCTCATATCTGTAAGTGTTAAAAAAATATTATGTATTACATGTACATGTAGCACTCTGTATATCAATAATATGTATTATTAAACATTTTACTTACTATCTCGCATCTGATTGGCTGAGAGCATGCAGTTAATTCTGGATAGCATGTGAACTTGACAGGATAAAATATATTATCTGCTACAGATAATAGATTTATCCTGTCAAGTTCATTCAAGGTCATGGCCATGGCAGCATTTATTGACCTGATTATAATTGTGTTCTCACTTATACAAAATGTTTAATAAAACAATTATTGAATTCGGTTTTCGCATGATATCGTAAATTATCAAGACCTCGGGTCTGTGTTATCTGCCTCAGCCAACGGCTTCGGCAGATAACAGAGACCTCGGTCTTGACAATTTACGATATCATGCTCAACCTCATCCAATAATTGCTTATTATGCCTATTAATATTTTATACGTACGTACATGTACATTGTTTGTATGCTAAGAGTAAACCCTCTGAATAGTGGTTTATTTTTTGGAACTTAGCTTATACATGTCTTAAATTGACAACCTTTCAAATTTGAACTCACAAATTTGAACCCCCCCCCCCCCTCCCCCTCTCCCCATGTAAAGTCAGTAGTTTTGAAATTTTCCCCCCCATCCCCCCCCCCCCCCCCCCCCCCCCCCCCCCCCCCCCAACACCCCCCCCCCCCCCCCCCCCCCCCCCCCCCCCCCCCCCCCCCCCCCCCCCCCCCCCCCCCCCCCCCCCCCCCCCCCCCCCCAAACCCCATTTTTCAAAAATGATCCCTCAGCAATTCAGCCAGCCCCCCTCCTCCCAGGTAATAAATGTTCCCACCCCTTAGAAAAAGAGACAAATGGATAGATGATCATGAATGAAGGAATAAATAAATGGATAAATGAATGAACCAATGAGAATGTAAGATTTAGTGTGCAATTAATGAGTTATTGATGAGTAATATTTAAAATGAATTACAAAGCCAAAAGCCAGGACAGGTTATCCAGCTGGCTACATGCATTATATAAATTTGTATAAATGATAGTGCTGTTATTTATAAGGGTACATTGTATATTCATTAATTACCTTCTTTATTTCGAAAAGCCTTAATGTGGGATGTCTTGAACTGTGTGGTGTCCACTCCTTTCGCTTCCAAATAAGCTTTGAGTGTCTGGCCTCCATTCTTTAGGTTCTCTGGTGAACCCTTTTTTCTTATGCCATATTCCTCTGCTTTCTTTGACCAATTGATCTCCTTGTCATTCCATGATTTCACATCTTCTAACAACTGCTCCAAGTTACCTTCAACATTCTCTGTTGAGAGTGTGTGAGATCTGTTTTTGCTTTCTGGTGAAGATTTGTTTACCCTCAGCATGGCTTCTGCTTTTGTTTCAAAACATTGAGCAAGTCTTTGTTCATTCCTAGCTCTAAAAGACTGTCGCAAACTTAGATGCATGTCTGTGTCATTTTCTATAATTTTACTTTCTATGTGCTGTTTTGTCTTCCTTTGATTTATTATTCTTATTTGTTTTTTCTCTTCAGGGGATTGCTTCTTTTGAAGCCCTGCTTCTGGCACCAGAACAATGATATCAGCGAAGGATTTGCCATAGTTCTCTTTGCATCTTTCATCAAATGCTGAGTAGATATTTTGTCGTACTTCTTTCAGACTTTTTTTAGTCATCTTTCGATTTGTAGGTTTTGTTAGGCTGTTTAAATCACTAAGTGGACCTGAAGACTTTGAAATTCTGTTGAACTTTGATGTTGGGAATGTTCTTTGCAAATTAAAATTGAAAAGCTGACATGTCTTACAGTCTGAAAGAGTATGTTTAATCTTGCCATCCTTGGTTATTGTTCTCTCCTCAACCCAATTGACAGGGTTAAAACGCTTCAGATAGGTCTCCATGTCTTCTTTAACTCTCCAGCTTCCAAATTTTGAGTCAAGCTCTTTGGCAATTCTGTTGAAGTCCTTTCTCTCTATGAACAGTTGAGGGTACTCTTTGAAGTGCTCAGAGTACAATGTGTACCTTTCACTCAAAGTTCTTGCACCAAATTTGGCTTGTCCTTCTCCGTTTTGCCGTGTTAGACGGCAAATATATTTACTTTCTCTAATATACACCCTTGTCCACGCACATTCGACCTTCACAGACATTTTGAAATTCAAATACAATGATATCTTACTACAAGATGACTTTTCTCAATGAAGCTGTTCTCTGGTTGATAATTTAGCGCCAAGCTTTCTCCCAAGCGTTCTGCGCATGTGTTTGCAATGTTCAGCAAGAATAAGGCGGGAAATGGTACTAAAATCATTTTATTTCTAAAGCAAAAAGATAGGTAGAGCAACTGTTTCGAGACAGAAAAGATCGTCTGATTTATCTATTTTGCAGCAATTTAGAGTAATAAAACTCCTGAATGAGCCTTACAATTCCCTGTTCTTAATATATTTGACGTTAAATTACCTCTAGATAACTTTGCTATCGAAAAAATCACAGATTTGTGATACTCAAAGGCATTGAGCTTCTTGTCCGCCATTTTGAAGCTTCGGCTATTCGGTTTATGATTGGTTCAATTCCTTTGATTATACAGTCCTCTCCGGGAGGTGGTAAACGAATTAATTTGGTCCTGCTCGTCCCTAGTCTCCTATGTACCCGTTCTTAGTGTCGGGATCCCTGTGCTCCCTTAAATCCAAGATGACGTTCATCAGCCACATCTCATGGACATTTCACGTGAAATGGGGTGTACTTACGCTTCATTCTAAGCGTAAAAATGACCATTATTAAAACAACAGATCTCTTTGCTTTCAGGAATAGCCTTTTTATGTGGGAATTTTCACATTTTTCATGGAGAAAAGGGAGAGGGAATATCACAGTAAGTGACATTTATTCGATGTGTGGCATTCTGTTTACCATATCTCTGGTTAATGTTGAACCCAGACAACGAGAAAAGGCTAATTATTATATATCAATGTGTAAAGTCGCTAACTGAGTGAAGATTAAAACCAAACGAGCGAAGTTAGCACTCCCCATTTCTAGGAATTTGACGTATACCAAATTTCAATAGTTTTTTCCCGCCCTTTTATTTTGTAAACGGTTTTAATGACATCGGTCAATTCCATTACATTTGCTAAATGTTGTTCTAATATTCTGCAAAATTTTATGGATTTTAGTTAAATATTCGTCAAGAAATGAGGAAAAACGTAAATTTGCCTCGTTTTCATGCTCAAGCCAAGCCTTAAGAGGCTGTCCGCGTAAGAACCGACCAATAGCTTCCGCCTCAAAAAATAAGTTGAACTCGTTTTAAGTTGGTGGATAGGCACAACCAAGCTAACTATGAAAATCAATTTCTTTCGTCTCAATTCTAATTATTTTTTAAGATATGACTTCTCGAAGATGAGATCGACCGACAAGGCAAAAACCTGGTCTAAAATATCGATGACCAAAATCCACTCGCATTGCGTTCACGCATCGTAAAATGATCGCTTATTGTGACAACTGGCAAAATTTATATCTAATGTGATTTGGGATCAAGATTGAATAACATTGGAACTATTTTCTGTTTATCGGTACTGAATTACAACACACTGAAAGCCAAGCTGACGAAACAGCCCATATTCAACGACAATTTTCACCGTTGTGGGACCAGATATGGGAAAGTAATAACTTTACCCCAAATAAAGAAGGGTTGCTTTTTGTAAATGTCCAAAAAAAATTGTCGGATCTCTCGATCTCAGCGGAAAAAAATTTCTCCAAAGTCGAATAAATTACCTCTATCTCGCGACATCACAGCCACTTCCGGTTTCATTGTTTACCAAGTCAAGGTCAAGTCCATAGCAGCCTCTTGGTCCAGGAAGGCGATTAGAGCACTGGATAAAACGGTTAATGGTAAAATCAGAATCATTTACCGCTGTTTTGAAAGATAATTTAGTCTTCAGGTCGTTAGAATTGACTTGAGATTCCCCGCCGACAATGACAGATACATTGAGATACATATAAAACATTTCAGATTCCTCGCTATTTCGGCCCCAACACAGATTAGGATAGGCCTTGAATTGTAAGCGATCCATTATTAAACATATGTGTAAGAAAATAAGCACATTGAACCCGTTATTGCTAAAATACTTCTCGGAATTTGTATCAGATTCAGAAGATTTGACAAAATATGAAATTAACAAATGTTCTCATTTGGGTAACCGCTGACTTCGACGACTTCGCGTGTGAATTTATCAGAAAATTCGGAAAATTCAACATGTCCAATTGTTCCTTATTCAAAAACTTCCAATTGAATGCGGGCCAGCACACGGCCACACGGAAACGGTTCTTCTTTTTGACTGCTGTGATGATGTTAGTTATCACCTGAACACCTGCCATCTATCCCGGTGCAAGCTCAAAGAATATGAGCTCATTCTGCAGAGGGCTGGATTAGACCAGATTTCACCTGAGGGAATGACCAAGTTCCGGGTTTGCCCCCGTCACCGCTATGATCTAGGGAGATGTTGGAGACCACCAACAACATGCCAGTACCCGATGCACTCTGGTTCTTCCAAATCATTAAAAGGTCGCGAAGTTATTAGCGTTGAAATGGCCAAAGCTATTGTTTAATTAATGGGAGCCAGTGTGCCGATCGGATCGCGTAAGTCATCTGTATTTATAACCTCAAAATAGTGTTTTCCAGAACATTACGAGATAGATCGGTATTGGATAGTTTTGTCCCAGTGTGTTTAATACTAGATGAAAGGAAAGCGGGCGTGTCTGAGAAAGGCGGACAAAGAACCCGAAATAGACACTAATTATGATGCAAATCGTCATTTTTGTCTGCAGCGATATGTACTGTATGTCGCAAAAAACACAGCGCAGCATCACGGAGTAATGCAGGTGTTGGTGCTACAGCATGCAAGGGCCCTGATGTTGGCGACCTAACGGAAGAACTAGCTCATTTGTCGATAGTTCCTGAAGAAATGATCATGGAGTTGAGGTATGGTACCTAAATAAATATTATATTTTAAGAAACATAGGATAACAACATTACCAGTATTATAGCATTGCTCGGGGTAGGTTAGGATAAGGGTTAGACGAGCTTGAGGGTGTTGTGGCAGTAGCAGCGCTTGTTTGAAGGGAGCGCCAATCGTTAAAAGTGATCGGAGTGTGCATTCAGGGACCGCGGAGACGGGGGGCTGGGGGGGAGGGGGGGTTTGTATACTAGTATAAAATCTGATATATACTAGTCTACCACACACACACACACACTTTCAAGGGTGCTCTGGCGTTGATACGTTATGTACTGTCGTAACAACTCTAAGGAGTATCAATATTGCCGAAAAGCGTGAATGACGATGTCAGTATTAACAACAAAACTACTGTTTTTCAAATAAAATGCACTGATCATTGGTGTAGAAAAGACAGGAGCACGACACTTATTTTAGACGAGGTGCATCTGAGGGGCGCTGGCTGACGCAAACGTAACTTCTAGCATAGTAGTAATAAAAAGATGTAAAAAAAAAATTGCTTGTATAGGAACGAACTAAGTTTATTTACCCGCCCTAACAAAGGCAATAAAAGCGAATAAAAATATAGACTGAGTGTTACCTGACCGAACTTGTATTTGTATTGTACAGGCACAGAGAGGAAGATTTCAAGTACAGTGAGCCACGGCTGAGCTTTGCAAATACACCAATGCCTTCCAGACGTCCTGAACCTGACTGGACGCCAAGTGTATTGACTGATCAGGACAGCAACAGTTCGCAAGAGGAATCAGGTGGTGAATTGAATAACAGTGAAACACTCGCAATTTACAACGATGCCATGGAAAAACTCAGTGCGGCGTCTGGATTGTCTTCAGATGAGTTTGAGCCTCTTACATCGCGCTTGACAACAACCTGGAAGAACACAAGCAAATCAATGCAAGACGAGTCTAAAGAGAGAGCATTGCAAGGCTGTCGTGTGGTATGCGAGGTAGTGGCGCCAAAAGCTGCGAAGGAATTGTTTGATTCTGTGTGTCGACCAATGCAAAGAGACGAAGACAACGATGTAAGTGGAGAGCTAGCAGCACTTATGACTGCATACAGGGATGCGCCATCTCGAAACGTTAAAATCCAGATACTAAGTCTGTACGCGTACCGGTATCCTGCTGAGAAGCTAATCAAACTCCACGAGCCATATGAAACACTCACCCATTGGCAGATAAAGCAAGCAAGGAAACACGCCAAAGCGTTTGGCCCGGGCGTGGTTGATTCCAAACCAGTCCAACACCGCGTGCGTCTGTCCATGCCAAAAGTGGACCATTTCATTGACTTCACCAACAGACCTTACTTCTGGCAAGACGTCGCCTTCGGCACTAGAATTCTCAAGCTCGACTCAGGACAAAAGGTGACCATGCCGAACGTCATTCGCACGGTCACGAGGTCTACTATGATCAATCAGTACTACCAATACTGCGAGGAAGAGAAGTTTTCGCCACTCAGCAGAGCGACTCTGTTTAAAATTCTTGACGTCAGAGGGGCATCTCAAAGAAAATGTCTACAGGGCCTCGATAATATCGCCACAGATGGTGCGGCAGGTTTCGAGACTTTGGAGAAAATCGTGGATGAGCTTGGGGAGTCAGGTGCTAAGCTCTCGTGGTGTAATAACACAAAGAAGCAACTAGATGCTAGTAGACGTTACCTCAAGACTGAGTACCAGATCCACTGCGCCGAGGGTCAGAGCACATGCGCTGATCATTGTCAAGACTACGCACTTAGCGATAATACAGATGAGGCTTTTAGAATGCATTGTGAACATGCGCATAATGTTCTCTGCGACCAGTGTGAATCTCTTAGATGTACTCTTAGAGAAATAGAAGACAACATCAACAACTTTGATCTCACCTTTTATAGCGAAGAGCAGAAGGAGGATCTGAATCATGATTTTAACTGTGCAAGATCGAATATCCTGGACTGGAAAGCCCATGTACTACGAGCATCTAATCAGGAGAGAGCAAAGCAAGATTTTCTGCATGATATGAAGGCCGGCGAGGATGCGTTAGTTGTAATGGACTGGGCCATGAAATTTAACCAACTAAAGTTCAGAGAGAAACAATCTGAATGGTTTGGCAAACGAGGTTTGAGCTGGCACATTTCCAGTGTTATCATGAAAAGCAAGGAAACCAAAGAAATAGAAGTGAGGTCTTTTGCGCACCTGTTTGATTCATGTACACAAGACTGGTATGCAGTGGTATCAATTGTAGAAGATCTGCTGGTCAAGATGAAGCTGGAGAACCCGTACCTGACCAAAGTATACATTCGCTCTGATGAGGCGGGCTGCTATCACAATAACAACCTGATAGCAGCCCTGAGGGATGTGAGCAAACGCACAAGGGTCACCATCGGTCGCCTAGACCACTCAGAGCCACAACACGGCAAAGACATATGTGACAGGATTTTATGCCCCATGAAAGCTGCCATCAGAACTTTCTCTAATGAAGGCCACGACATCGTGAGCGCTCGCGACATGCAGACAGCGTTAGATGAGAGGCCAGTAAAAGGTACAACCGCAGCTGTGTGCTCTGTCAACGAGGCAGGGAAAACCATTGAAGTCAAGAAGATAGAGGGATTCAGCAAGTATCACAATTTCTCCTTCGAGAAAGATGGCGTGCGCGTCTGGCGATGCTACGGGATTGGAAGAGGGAAGCTTGTCCCTTACAAACGCCTTATCTTAAAACCACAAGGACCAACAGGGATGATCGTCGAGGAACCGTTTTTTGACATGCGACAATCTCGGGTCTTTAATCTTGGCAACCCTAAAGCGGACCACGACAAACGCCAACCACTGTTTTCATGCACGCAGCCAGGGTGTACAGAATCCTTCGTAAAGTTCTCAGACCTGGAGTTACACCTTGATGTGGGAGAACACAGCCCGAGGTCTACAAGTATGTATGATAAGATCCGTAAGGATTGGGCTAACAGGTGTTTGACAGTGCATATGGACTCCAGTACTCCTGCCACCTGCAAAGAGACTGTTGACACTAGTGCAGAGATTGCTGCCGAGCCGAAGGTATCCGAGGGATGGGCGCTACATAAGGGCAGAGGGGGCGCGACGCAATTCTCCCAAGCCGTGAAAGTCTACCTTACAGCAAAATTTAACCTGGGAGAGAGAACTGGACGAAAGTGCAACCCAGAGCAAGTTGTGAAGGATATGAGAAAGGCAAGAACAGTAAACAACCAGAGAATGTTCACAAGAGAGGAATGGCTAACGAAAACGCAGGTACAAGGATTTTTCTCACGAATGGCGAACACGAGAAAAAAGAGCGCAGCAATAGGAGCAACAGATGTTGTTGAAGAAGACGATTTTGGGGAGTGTCTGGTGGACGAGCAACTTGAGCAATTACAGCTAGTGATGGAAGAGGTCGGCTTTAGCCACCCCATCGTGTACGATGTCTACGACATTTGTGAATACTACCAATCAAATAGGCTCTCCACTTTTAATGTTAACATGCTGAAAGAGATGTGTCGTTTCTTTGAAATAAGCTTCAAGGCAAAGGATCGAAAGAAGGACTTTATTGTGAAAATTGAGAAACTTGTAAAATAATGTTCATGTTCTAAGGGGTGGATCATTAGAAATCTCGGGAGGGGGGGTTAAATATTTTTTAGGCACGATTTTTTTTTGTACCTGTATTTCTCTGCATATATATTTTTTTGAGATGTGTAGCTTTTTTTTTAGGTGGTAGGGTACTTGCAGGAATTTTTTTGGGACATTTTTTCTTTTCAGAAATTTTTTTTTGGGAATGATTCTGATTTTACCATTAACCGTTTTATCCAGTGCTCTAATCGCCTTCCTGGACCAAGAGGCTGCTATGGACTTGACCTTGACTTGGTAAACAATGAAACCGGAAGTGGCTGTGATGTCGCGAGATAGAGGTAATTTATTCGACTTTGGAGAAATTTTTTTCCGCTGAGATCGAGAGATGCGACAATTTTTTTTGGACATTTACAAAAAGCAACCCTTCTTTATTTGGGGTAAAGTTATTACTTTCCCATATCTGGTCCCACAACGGTGAAAATTGTCGTTGAATATGGGCTGTTTCGTCAGCTTGGCTTTCAGTGTGTTGTAATTCAGTACCGATAAACAGAAAATAGTTCCAATGTTATTCAATCTTGATCCCAAATCACATTAGATATAAATTTTGCCAGTTGTCACAATAAGCGATCATTTTACGATGCGTGAACGCAATGCGAGTGGATTTTGGTCATCGCTATTTTAGACCAGATTTTTGCCTTGTCGGTCGATCTCATCTTCGAGAAGTCACATCTTAAAAAATAATTAGAATTGAGACGAAAGAAATTGATTTTCATAGTTAGCTTGGTTGTGCCTATCCACCAACTTAAAACGAGTTCAACTTATTTTTTGAGGCGGAAGCTATTGGTCGGTTCTTACGCGGACAGCCTCTTAATACACCTCAGTATAAGAATTATAATTTTCTTTCTTTATAACTGACATGGTAAAGCGTCGCTTTGATCAAAGGAAACGTACCCATAATCCATTTCCATAGTTTGCAGCCTCTACTAGACATTGTTTGCCTGCGTGTTTCGTATCACTCTTCAAAGTAACGATACCAGCATGTTAATGAGGTGTCTATATTCCAAACTATATACGATTTAGAAGAACTTTGCTGGAGTAATATATGTGACATCGCTATGGCAACCGATTTAAATCATATCATAGACGCAATGTTCAGTTAAACCAATTTAATCGCAACACGAACTTATTAAGTTACAAAAAATTAATGTAGTACTGTACTCATGATATAGCATGTCCCAACCACTATCAATATTTAGTCCTGTTGCCCTTTTCGTTTATGATAATTTCTATTCTTTTCGACATTGAGGCGATGATATTATTGATATGTGTTCTATCTATGTTTAACATCAGTGTCTTTACTCTGGTAGTAAATTGGTCAAACGATTCCTGTTCTATTCTTTCTCTTAATGCTTGTTCTCGCAACTTTCTCCTCACAATACTGAATAGATTCTCGATAGGATTAATGTCGGGGCTACGAGGAGGAATTTTTAAGAGTTTAGCTCCAACTGATTGAAGTGATTCACGAGCCTTAGCGCTGTTTTGGCTCGGATCGCCGTCTTGTAAGAATAAAAATGGATGTGGCTTGTCACTCATTTTAAACATGTCAGGAAAATATTCTTTTATAAATTTCGCAAAAAAGGTTCCGTCCATATGATCGTATTCTTGAGCTATAATAACTCCTTTATCATAAGTTATAATATTCATTAATAATTCATTAGGCAGCTGTCCAATCTGTGCTCAGCATTCTGGTCACGTGGCTACCTTGTAACTCCCATACAATTTCCAAGAAACTAAAAGCACGGGGAGGGTTTGAATAGTTGGCAGGGAATAGGTGGGGTTGATTAATTACTGCAATTGTTCGTAAGTATGATACAGAATAGTAATAAAGCTTATTAGTATTCTGTATCTGATACAGAATACTAATAGACCTTATTAGTATTCTGTATCAGATACAGAATACTAATAAGCTCTATAAGCATTCTGTATCGATCAATGCATTATATGGCGGAGAGGAACAATACATTATCCTAAAAGCTAATTAAGAAAAATCAGTACACGTTAGATTTTGTTCCGCAGTTTCTTTAATGTAACTCTCTTCCTCTATTGGAGCTTAGCACCTTCACAGTTTTAACTTACTTACTAATAATACAATCATTGGATTTCTAGCTTTGTGCGGCAATTCTTTCACAATCTCAAATAAATTATAACAAACTTTGAAAGACACGAGATTACTTCAAATTAAGGACTTCGCACAGTTCTCTCGCTAAATATTGCGTTACTTGCTACATTATTATGTTCAAGAACCTCGATTTAGAAGATGGTAAAGTAATGTTAGTCGAACTAGAACTTCATACGGAATTTATGTGTCAAAAGAAAGTCAATATACTTGTTCCTTGCTACCTTGTTTTTACGAGACATCTGCCAGACTTCAGAAATCTTTACACTCCACTTCGGTGCTAGTTTGGACACATTCCCTCAACAACTGACTCTCTTGTGATGCACTTTTGGCAGTTTACGAAATTTGTCAGCCATCGTCTCAAACGGCTGATGCCCGTCTTAGCTATATGACCTTCCTGTGAGAACTGTTCTTGATTTGATTGAAAAGAATCAAACTGACTCCGTTCGCATTCACAATTAAAGCGCCCTTTGAAAACCAAACAAAAGTGTAAATGTATTCTAAATGAAAAAGCAGGCATATTACATATTTGCCGTATTTGTTCTTTGTTATGTCTTAATGAGCAATCAACTCTATTCAAAAACTACCAAGTATGAAAAGGAATAAAACATTTATTAAACAATATAATATAATACGAAGCTGCCTTCATTGTTTAGTGCAGTCAAGCAATCGGAATGAGAATTGAATGCTAAAAGAACAGTTATTTAATTATTGTATTATTTTCATCTCAATCAGATATTGACTACAATTCTGGTTGAAACGCCTACCTGGTTCAAACAATGATTAAACAATATCATAAGTAATTTACAATATTCGTGACAATGTTGTATCTTATTTACAATCTCTCGCCTTCGGCTCGAGATTGTAAATAAGATACAACATTGCCACTCATATTGTAAATAATACATATAGCAGCTATTATTTTCAAGACTTTCCCTCCTGATCCAATGTGAGCACCTTTCGCGGTGCAATGAAGTGCTAGTGCTTCATTAGTCTTTCTCCATATTCTCCCTCTTGGAGTCTTCGCCTGGTCAAATGGATTTCTTTTATAAAAGAAACTAACGGCGTCAAGATAAAAAGAAATATCTTGTGTCCACAAAGATAAAGAATAAGTTTCGTTTCATGTCCTTGGCAAATGCTAGTCTTTGACGTAAATCGTTTAACTGTAACACTCCTTTTCGTCGAGCTTGTACATACTTGTATCCTTTCCTTTTTAACTGTCTGGATATTGTAGATATCGAAAGTTCACCTGGTGTTAATCCCATCTCCTTTCGTAATTGCTTTAAGGACGTTCGCGCGCATTGTTCACGCGCATCTTTTCTGCGCATAAAATCAAGGTTCGAATCATCTCGGTCCAGTCCTCTTTCCTCACGTCCAAGATGGCAGCCAGTCACGCATGTTACGTAGACGATTTTCATCGGCTAATATCTCGAGAACGATACCGGTGACCCCCATTTTTTATTTTGTGATTTTACAAAGAATCATAAAAGCTCCCCATGTACCAAATTTAAAGAAAAAAACATGTTTAGATTTTGATAAAAACACGAATTTAGATGAAAACTTCAACCTACCTTCACGCGAAAGAGTCGTCGATGGCTGTAAACATGAGCCAAACACTACAGGTTGTTTCTACATATTCACAAATCTTTGTACATAATTTTATTCTATAAACTCTTAGATAGCCATTTGAAGAAAATTTTAGCAATCCGTTTAGTTTTTCTACCAAAAAATTCCTGTCATTCTCGACTTTCCGTGGATTGAACGCACGTAATTTTCGATCAGAAAAAGGGTATACTTTGAAAAAATCTGGCTCCATAGCGAAGTCGGTGACCCCCATTTTTTATTTGCTCATTTAGCTTCTATAATGATCTTATTTCACCATACGAAGTTTCAGGGAAAAAACATGTTTAGTTTTTTTGCCCGCGAACGTCCTTAAGGTGAAGTTGCCTTGTGTCGTCCGTAGCTCCGTTAGCGATCGTATCATTCGTCGTTGTAAATGGTCATGTATTTTTAGTTTCCTTCCAGGTACTTTTTTCTGATCCTTATTTCGTGATTGTCCTTGACGTCTAAGAATTCTATATATTGACGATCTACTTACTCCGATTTTCATAGCTATGTCGGTGATATTGACCTTTCGTAGTTGGTATAAACATTGCACCAGCGCCCGTTTTTCGGGCGTAATCATTGATGTAAAGACCATGACTTCTGCGACTTGAAAACAGCGCGCGCTAATTACATTTTTGGTGTTCACGTCATGTTGGTGTCATGTAATTGTTTTTCGAACTGATGCTCGCTCACTTTTTCCCAATTCTGCTCGAGCATATAAATAACTTAACCCATAATGCTTTGCGGATCAAGCAGTACCTCTGTCGTTCATTTTCTTGGAGTTTGGCATATAATTCACATATAGCTCTCAGACAATCGTTTGCAAAATACCTTGACACACTTTGAGAAATTCGGACACTTTTTGGCACGCACGAATTTGGGTTTTCGTCGTTAATGTTGTTGAGTAGTGTGCATATGGGGTGTAAATCTGTGTAAATGTTTCTTAGTTTTGAACTTACGTTTAAAAATGTATGAATGATCAGAATCCTTGTGTAATATAACCTTATTTAAAGCAGAAAAACTTTCTTGCAATATATTATCCTTAATGTTAAACTTATTTGTATTATAAAAAATTGGAATACAAGATGTACCCTTGTTAAGCAAGGTAGTTAAATTATTACTTCAAATATTATTAGTAAAATTATGGATTTTATTAATATGAGATAAATTATTTTTGACGTTATTAATAGTATTAATCATGTTTTTCTTTCTACTCTTATACAAAAAAGGATTATGGATAGATAAATTAATTTCCTTCTAGCTTTAAAAAGATCGGAGAAATTGTGAAATTAAAAGTCGGACGATTTTGGTTTGGATTTAAGAGATGAGACGTGTTGTGGCAGGTGTAGAGCTTGGCAGAGTAGTATTTATCCAGGTGTATTTTAGGTAAAGACTTGAAGAATTGTAAATGTGGTATATCAATCAAAGTGAACTGATAAGGATAAGTTTTAATGAGCCGAGTATAAAACAAACACTACAAGTCCGCCATTGAACACGAGGTGGAATATGGCCGCTGGGGGATTGTGGGATACAAGGCACAGGAACCCCATTACATAACATTTCTCCCCTCTAAAGTGTCAATGTTCCTAAAGGAACCAAACTATGTAAACAACAAACATAAATGTTTCATATGTCGAAAATGTCTATTGGTTTTCTGGTCCTTGTAGACCTGCGAAGATATGTGTCAGTTTGAATTGATGTATTGTCAGAACTGTAGTACTCGGTAATGATTTTGGCTTGAAGTCGGAGGATGGAGGCTTGGTTTTTAGAGATGATGAGACATGTGTTGTGGCAGGTGTAGAGCTTGGCAGAGTAGTATTTATTCAGGTGTATTTTAGGCATAGACTTGAAGAATTGTAAATAAATGTTATCAATGTATAGGTTAATCATACTTTTTCGAGTTCAATGTGGTATTAATTTTCTCGAGTGTGTTTCTGAAAATTTAAGGTTGATTGCCAATTAGAGGAGATTTATTTCGACATCATAACAAGTGCCAAAAAGTAATATATCCATTTTGGACAGTTTGGAAATAGATTTCAATTTTCGCTTTGGATTAAGAATCTAAATTCATTTTAATCAAGCACAAATTAAGCAAAGTAATATAATAATAATAATAAATGTCTCGCTAACACTGCTTTAGCGTAGTAAACAGTCATTTTACCCACTTCTTATTTCATAATCGAGGTATTGAGAACACATATACTTTATAATCTGCAATCTAAAGGCTGTAATTGAATTGCACTGTAGTATGAATTATGGTCTCCTGATTTTGCTATTACGGGAACGTCATAATCTATAGCTCCCTACCTCAATTTGCTTTCTTTCAGATGTGTGTCTAGTTCCAGTTTGATTTCAATTCGTTCTTGATGCTTTTGTTTCCTTCCGTTAATGGTGACCTGTAGTGGCAACACACAGCTGTTTTGAATGACTGTCGCAAATTTGGCAAGTATCCTGTCTGCAGGCCATGTGAAACGAATATTGATCACTTATGAATTTGATGAAGATGTCTTTGAAAGCAGTGTAACTCAAAGGTGGTCCCTTATTCTTCTTTAGGCGAGTTTGCTTGATGTTCAGGTCCTTACTGATAAATTCATTCCACATTCTTCACACTGAATTTTGGATCAAAGTAAAGCTCGTTAGTTGTTCTTGGCCTATAATGAAATGGATTTCATTGAAAGGCAATGATTCTTTTCACAGTCGAGAAATTAATGTAGAGATACAATTTCAATCATAATTAAGGTTGTGTGTATTGTGAATTTTCCATGTACATGTAAATGATTTAAGATTTTATTACTAGTTCTAGTTAATTCCTTAGTTTTGTCTGCGCAATTCAACTGCACATATATAATGTAGATGTAAGGGCATCATCAGAACTGTAGTACTCGGTAATGATTTTGGCTTGAAGTCGGAGGATGGAGGCTTGGTTTTTAGAGATGATGAGACATGTATTGTGACAGGTGTAGAGCTTGGCAGAGTAGTATTTATTCAGGTGTATTTAAGCATAGACTTGAATAATTGTAACCATTCTTTAGTTGATGAAAATGTAGGCACAGTAAGGCAGAATGTGTTTCTTTTAATAGGTGGATTAGCAGATCTGTCCAAGATTTTCTCCCATTGAACTTTGAAAGGACTTCTTATTGTTGGGAAGACTCAAGATTATCGCATAGACGTTTCTCTTTGTGTTTATTACTAATTTAGACAAAAGCTTTGATAAAAGTTTATCATTTAAAACAAACAAGCACGCTGCAGTTTGACAACCATTTTATATAAACACACAAATGATATGGTCAGCAGTCACGCACACTCGATCACATGACAAAAATACCGCTGTTCAACACTCTTTAAATCTCTCAAATGATTTCTTTTTGTGATAATACAATATATTGCTTCTCTATACAGACTTTTGTTCACCAAATTGAAATGTCCTGATGAATTGCTTAAAAAATGCATTGTCCATTTTATCTTAAACTTCTTTCAGGATTATTCCCTTGCCATAAGCTATGGCTACACCTTCCTCCAGTCTGATTTTTACTCCCCTTCATAGTGTAAGCCCTTTGTTCTCCAATCCCGAGACTTCGGCTGGATTGCGGCCTTCCGCGGGTCATTCTTGTGAACAAAAGAAACTCCATAATGCTACATAATGCTTATAAGTTACATAGCATAATATAAAGCTAACATAAAATTAATCTAAACATCAAGAAATTTTATGAATCGAAAGTTAGATTAAGGTATCAGGGTACCCCTACCGACCGGTATGCATTGAAGTCTGTCGAACTCGGCGAACTTTAATACATTCGACAACGTAATAGATCCCTGCCAGAAACACTTTGCTATCCAAATTGAGAAAGGCATAGTATATCAGATTTTTTTTAAATACTCTATCATGTAGTTTGTTTGATGGAATGGAATGATGATTCAATGAGATAGTGACATCGAGATAGTTACAAAAATGACTATTACAGGTGAAGGTGATTGGTATGTTACGTGGATAATGATTGTGGAGTGCATTGATAATGTCATGTGAATGTGAATTGAGTGAAATGAAAAGCCCATCATCTATATATCTAATGAAAAGTAAATAACAATTAGAGTTAAAATTATTTAAAAAGTTGTATTCGCATAAAAGTAAAATAAGGTCAGCTATCTGTCTACTGTGGTAGCTCCCCATGGGAACACCAGAAATTTGCTTGTAAATATTGTTGCCAAATTGGAAATAATTATAATTATTAACATAATTATTAAGATTAAGTAAAAAATCTGTATAGGTTAGGAAGACTAAGTAGCTTACAGCTGTTAATAATAGCTTTGATAGTGTCGGCATGGCTAATATTTGTATATAATGAGGAAAAATCAAGTAGTTAAATAATAATTATTAAAATTATCAATGTAAATAGTTTGTAACTTATCTATTAATTCTAAGGAGGATTTGATGATAGGGAAGCGATATGATGATGGGTCTGCTTTTAAGTAGATGAAGGTTGTGAGTGGATGCCGGTTTTGTAAGCTTATGGACTTTAGGAAGTAAATGGAATTGAAGTGTGTGGATTAAAATTAATATTGAGCAGGTTAAAATCTAAAAAATCAAAATGTTTACTAAAACGGAGTGTGAGTTGCTTCAAAAATTTATGTGCAGTGTGAAAAATGTGTTTAAATGTCGAAAATAGGTGTATATGTGTAAGTCAGTACGTCAGTCAATTACCTAGTCCCTTCTTGGATTAACCAGTTAGTTGGTAAAAGGGCCCACCCTAAGTTTTTGTCAGATTTAATATAGATGATGTCAATGGATTTGTCGATGTCTTTAATGAGCGTTTTCTGTGTGGCGGTAATGTTGGAGTTATTGTTTTGTAATTTGTGTATGTTATGGATAGTGTCATATGATAAAATGTTGTCAATGAAATCTGTCGTATTGTAAATGTATTCTATGATGTTATTCGGTCTGTTGATGTTATTGAGTAATGTGCGTATGGGATGTTTGTAAGGTGTAAATCTGTGCGATTTTCTCTTAAATTTGAACTTACCTTTAAAATTGTATGAATCATCATAATCCTCATGTAATATAACCTTATTTAAAGCGGAAAAACTTTCTTGTAATATATTATTCTTAATATTAACCTTCTTTGAATTGTAAAAATTAGGAATGAAGGATGTACCCTTGTTAAGCAATGTAGTTAAATTATTATTTAAAATATTATTAGTGAAATTGTGGATTTTACTAATATGAGATAAATTATTCTTAACGCTGTTGATAGTATTTTTCATATCTTGTTTTCTACTTGTGTATAAAAAAGGACTTATGGATAGATAAATTAAATTGTTCCTAGCTTTAAAATGGTCAGATAAATTATAAAATAAAATGTTTTGTTTGTAGAGTTTAGAGCGAAGAGGGTTACCATGGTTCCTAGATGTCTTTATGAAGATCTTGCGGTTGAGGAGGTCTTGACTGGTCATTAATATTTTGAAGATGTTTGATATGGTCTTGGATGTTATCAGTACTGAGGTTGTTATCGTTAGTAGAAATTGAGGATGAAAGTGTATCGTTAGAACTGTAGTATTCTGTGATGATTTTGGCTTGAAGTTGTATAATGGATGCTTGGTTTTTGGAGATGATGAGACAAATGTTGTGACAGCTATGAAGCTTGGCGGAGTAGTACTTATTAAGGTGTAATTTGGGTAGAGCTTTGAAAAAGTGCAGCCATTCTTTTGTAGATGAAAATTTGGGTATGATGATTCTGAATCTGTTTCTTTTGATATGTGGTTTGGTAGGTCTTGTTTTAATTCTATCTTTGTATTTGCACAAGGGCGCTTTTGTATAATAAAGTAAGTGGTCTTTGACGTCACCTAATTAGCATATCACGATTTTTAAAAAACCTTTATAACTCGCAAATGCGAAGCTCAAATCACAAAACACTGAAACATCCCACTATTCGCTTCATATGTAATCGATTTTCAAAATAAAAAAATAAGCTTCATAAGCACTTTAAGTCTGCATTACTTCTTTATTCCAAAACAAACTAACAAAGGGTATTGCTACTCTATTCATGTTTGCTTTAATTGTATAAAGATGAAGTTCTTCTTTGAGAATAACAATTATTCAAGTGAAGTCAGGAGAGTCAGTATAAACGCGTTGGTGTCAAACGTTCGGCTTACTTCGTCCTACCTGCTTTGGTACTCCAAAGCTATGCGATCAGTGTCTATCGAACCCAGATTGAGAATCTGTGGAATAACCGGATTATTTCCAGTGACCACAAGTTTATAAACTTGTCGCCTGAATACTCAAACATTCGTTTTCAAACGGCGGCCGCCACGAGAAGCCATCGTTCTCGCCGATGAAAATCGTATAAACTTGGACTTCAAACCAAAAATAACCACTTGAAAATACGCAAAGAGCAACGATGACCGTCCAGAATTCATTCGGAATAGAAAACTATGCTAAAATCGCTCGATGGAAACAGATTTTAAAACTGACTATATCTTCTCGGGGAAACTTGAAATCTGTCCGGGTTGGACTTTTTCAAATTTCTAGGAATTTCGTCACCAGACCCCCTCGGTCAGATTACCTTGACAGTGCCCCTTTAAAGCAGAAATTTAATGTAAAATTTCCCTGCATGTATAAATATATTTTCATTGTCATAAAGAATACAGTAAAATTATTAGAAGGCATTGCTTTCACTTGGATTCAATACTATCCAAATCACTTTTTGAATTATTTTGTACAGACTGATGTCGTATTATAAATGTAGTCTATGATGTTATGGTTAAAATTCGGTCTGTTGATGTTATTGAGTAATATGTCGGTTCTTATATAGCGCATTTCACATTGTCTCAATGCGCTTTACAACCGATGGAGAACTTTTTTGGGCTGCATATGAAAGGTGCCTACGGCAGCCGAGCAGCTTATAATCATGAGGAGTTAGCACGTTAGTGTGTTATGCCTGCAATTTAATGTGCGTATGGGATGTTTGTAAGGTGTAAATCTGTGCGATTTTCTCTTAAATTTGAACTTACCTTAAAATTGTATGAATCATCATAATCCTCATGTAATATAACCTTATTTAAAGCAGAAAAACTTCTTGTATCAGTAAGAAGAAGAGTGTAATATAATTATTCTTAATATTAACCTTGTTTGAATTGTAAAAATTAGGAATGAAGGATGTACCCTTGTTAAGCAATGTAGTTAAATTATTATTTAAAATATTATTAGTGAAATTGTGGATTTTACTAATATGAGATAAATTATTCTTAACGCTGTTGATAGTATTTTTCATATCTTGTTTTCTACTTGTGTATAAAAAAGGACTTATGGATAGATAAATTAAATTGTTCCTAGCTTTAAAACGGTCAGATAAATTATAAAATAAAATGTTGTGTTTGTAGAGTTTAGAGCGAATAGGGTTACCATGGTTCCTAGATGTCTTTATGAAGATCTTGCGTTTGCGGTTGAGGAGGTCTTGACTGGTCATTAATATTTTGAAGATGTTTGATATGGTCTTGGATGTTATCGGTAGTAGAAATTGAGGAAATTGAGGAAAGTGTATCGTTAGAACTGTAGTATTCTGTGATGATTTTGGCTTGAAGTTGTATAATGGATGCTTGGTTTTTGGAGATGACGAGACAAATGTTTTGACAGCTATGAAGCTTGGCGGAGTAGTACTTATAAAGGTGTAATTTGGGTAGAGATTTGAAAAAGTGCAGCCATTCTTTTGTAGATGAAAATTTGGGTATGATGATTCTGAATCTGTTTCTTTTGATATGTGGTTTGGTAGGTCTTGTTTTAATTCTATCTTTGTATTTGCACAAGGGCGCTTTTGTATAATAAAGTAAGTGGTCTTTGACGTCAGTAGTAATAGAGGTTAGTTCAAACTACCACCCAAATTGAGCCCACGGTCCTGTAAAAAGGAAGGGGGTCTACTGGTCGGCGGAAATACCACAAAGTGAGCCTCCAGACAAAAAAAATTGGAGTCAGCGGTTGAACGCGTGAGAGGTGGCTCGAAGCGGACTACATAGGTGAGTGTGATGGGGAGGGGTGGTCAGTCATGGACGGAAAGTGGCGGAACCTTTGCGTGCAAGAAATATGGAACATTTGGTAAAGCTCTACCGTGAGTCTAAAGCAACTGATTACGAAGAATTTCTGCATTGGGTTTACAAGCAAGGTGATCATAAAACTATCTGGAAATTTGTATTTCTTAGCTACATGTGTCAAGGTGGAAATGTGTTTAAGAATGCAGTGAAGATATGTCAAGAAGTGGTAGCAATTGAAGATATGGGTTAAAGCCTTGACAGAACAATTGAAGATGGAGCGTAGAAGAGAGAATGAGTTGCTTTTGTGGTATGTGTTGTTATATGTGTTGATGTTGTTTTATCAGTGTTTTTTATTGGTATTTTGGTATGTATGTTGAAGCGGATTGAGAGAGGGGTTAAAGCCTTGACAGATCCACCTTCTCTATGTTGAGTGTCTGAAAAGAACGCGCATCTCGAAAGGCTCGCCTACGGCTCGTTCTCTCCCTACATGAATTGTTGTTGGATTTGTTTTATCATTAGTTGTTGGTTTTGTATTTCTTGTGTTGGGTATAGTACTATCGAAAGGAAAAGAAAGAGTACATAGAAGAGTGAGCTGTGTGTGAGGTGATCAGTCAACACCATGAGTCGCTACGAGTTGGTGTTACGTTTTAAGCAGATTGGTGATCTCCATGTTTCCTGATACCGATTCGTTTGAATTGGTTATTCGATGAACTCCGTTGTATGATTTTGGTTGGCTGTTAAAAGACGGTGAGAAGAGCGTGGACCATTTTCTACAGAGTTTGTTGGTAGAGGGGAAACCAAGTCGAGTGCTATTTGGTCGGGATGAGAGAATTGACAGTCCAACTCGAAGGGAGATTAGTGAAGATATGGTAGTGGTGTGGACCAAAGAAGAAAAACCGATCAGTCACTGTGTGTTTGTTGTACGTCCATTTTTTGTAATTTCTGGTGAATGGAAAACCCCGCCGCATTATATATTATTCAGAGAACCTTCCTTGTATGTATGGATGTTGTACGTGGTGATGACCACAAATTGGCGAAATCTCAGAGGAGATGGCTTTGGAAAAGATCCTCGTTGGAATATAGTGGTGCAAGAAGGGACTTCGGTGAAACAGATGAAAGCGTTGGTCAAAATGCGTACTTCTGGTTGCGATCTTATCGACCGTATCGGTGAAGTTGAATGGGTCGACGAGCATGAAAATGTGGTGGAATGTTTGGAGAGTTCAACCTTAACGGTGACAGAAGTGGGTCGTTGGTCATATGAGGCAATGAAGGAGCGTGTGTTGGTTCGAAAGCAGTGTTACAAAATGGATTCTATAATGAGTGAGGTATTTGTGGGTGTGTTTTCGATTCGGGACATGGCTCACCACCCAGGGGGGGTACTCAGGGGTATCAGTGACGGGGAGGTGCGAAGGCTTTTTTTGGGTTTGAAATTCGCGGCTTGGGACTTTTTTTGGGTTTTCATTTTTCTGGTGGACTTTTTTTGATATAAAGATTTCGTCAAGAACTTTTCTTGGGGTTGATAAAAATGATATCCTACCGTTCTCGATTTTATGCGGAGAAAAATTGGACTTTTTTGGGGTTACGATTTTGGGCCGTTAGACTTTTTTTGGGTTAAAATGTTTGGCCTCATTCGCACCTCCCCGTCACTGATACCCCTGAGTACCCCCCCTGGGGTGACTGTGTTGGCAGAATCGGCTAATTTGTCTATATCGGCTATAAGAAAAAAGAGAGAGATTGATTGATCGTGTTTTATTAAATTCAAAATGTACGTCACTGTTTGTTTGCCATTTTAATCCTATTTTGATCAACTCTAAGCGTTGTCTATTATTTAAACAGAGTTTCTTCCGTCTTTTGTCTTTTGTTTTTTTGGGTGTCGAGAGATCAACCATGGGTGGTGGTGGTGGTGGTGGTTGTGGTATTTGGATATGAGATGTCACCTCCTCCAAAGTCTTAGGCTGTTGGGTGGTAGTAGTTGCGCTGGTCCAGGTAGTGGGTTTGCCTGGTGTGGGTGGATGTGGAAGGACAGGTGCCAGAGTTTTATACGAGATACAATAGTGAGCCACTCTAAGCGGCATCTATCCACACCACTCATTGCTGGTATTTAAACCCCACTTCATAATAGCCTGAAGAAACCGACGTCGTTCAATAGTCCCCTCCAACTCTCCGATCAGAAATTTATAAATATAATAAAAACTGGAATCGAAGAGATGGATAGGGTCTCGGGTAGCTGTGTATTTCTTTGTCCCGGAATAGGGATCCACTATGAAATAAAAAATTTCAATCAGTCACACACGCCCCCCCACAAAATGTCCCACCGATAGTCAGACACTTAAAGGTGAAGTTCTCCCCCATTTTGACGGTATTGACGGTGGTGGTGTTCATGCTGTGTCAAAGTCTGTTGGGGAAATAAAAAAGACAAGACACATATTAGTTTTATCAAAGTTTTAATTAATAACAATTGCGTCTTTGTCACTCTTCTAACATACAGTTCCATAGATTATGGGTTTCTCCCTTCCCCCCGTCTTTCCGATCAAAAACTATAGATTTGACAAACCGTCTTCGTGCCCATGTGGGGGGAAGGGAAACGTTGTTAATTTCCACATTCTCTTATCACCACATCTCTCCCCGAATTATTATTCCAACATCTTGAGCGACGTCGCACCACAACTTTTTCCTTCACATCCAAAAAAGATTTTGGAAACGCCGACCCAAATTGTAGCCCGTAATTGTTCACCATCTTCATACTTACTTCTTACCGATACGGCGGCCATTTTGGATTCTATTGTTTTGGCTAATACATTATGGGATGCTCAGGGTGCAAATGACCTAAAAAACTGTACAGTACTACAGTGTGGAGTTGCGTCAATATATAATTTTTCTATTTCACATGTGTTGTGTATTGTTGTATAATTTTGTACAAATTCATTGCTTTAAATTAAGTTTTCGTAGTTTTTCATGGCCAAATGGTTACTAGCTTGCACCCTGGGCATCCCATAATTCAATATGGCCACCGTATCTGTAAAGAGGTCTATTATCTGTAACCTAATAAAGCGTCATTATTATAACAGTATCAATTTAATAAAAGTTTTTTTCTTACCTTACTTATGTTGATTTCTGATGAAAAAGAAAACACAGACAAACAGCTGTTCTAGAGACGTTTTGTAAGTTGTGACGGTTGCTTTCCTTTCAATGTGATTGGCCCAAAAACAAGTATAAACAGGAATCCCATGACAAAGTAAAGTTTATAACATAGCTACAATATAACGCGCGCTCTGATTGGCTGGTTATCTATGAACAAGAAATGGATATACCATAGAGATATTTCATGGAAATCACGTCAAAATCCAAAAACAAAGATTTTCGCTGAAGTTTTCGTACCTACTATAAGACGAAAATGGATGACTTTGCTTTATTTAGCATTGACCACGGAGACCTAAAGCTTACCGACTTTCTCAGCGGTTAAAACTCATTGTTAAAGTGTATATGCAGTGAAAATTTTTATTGTATAAAATCATCCGTTGTTATATACCTTTCAAGGAAAAAATAACAATTTTGGCTAATTATAAATAAAACTCAACGAAAATCCCGGTTTTGTGAGCCTGATTTTACCCTTTTTATGTCTCAGGAGCCTGGTGACTAATTTTCGGTCTTGTGACGTATGTGGTTGTACACAAAAATTTGCATAATACCTTTTCAGCGTCACACAGGATTCCACAGGATTAATGACGATTTTGAAAAGACTCTCTCGTCGCCGTAAAAAAAAAAAATCACTTGAAAATACTTTTTATGGACGAAACTACCATTAAACAGTCCATTCTAGACGAAGGATTGACAACAGAAGTAAAACCGACTGAAGAATTAACGATCAATTTAGGCGGCCACGAGCGTATTAAATTTCACTTCAATGAAGTACTACTAGTAGCTACTAGTGCGATTTCGTCTTCTGTATAAGCTATTATAAAAGACCCAAACAAGGACTGATCAAATCCAGGACGTATTGGTAATCAGTTGTACCGTGTTGTAGAAAATGGCTAACGCCAGTGTAGTGAAGAAGAGCGGCGCGAAGCGAGGAGGTAACTATATTAATAATATATGGCGAGAGTGCCTAACAACACATCAAAGAAGTTGAGGCGAATTTATTCACTGTGCTGGTTCAATCGTATCAATGGGTGAAACTAAATTATGTTCGTATATTAAAAGGCTTATGTTGTGGAACTCCGGTCTATGTTGTTTGTGGTGCGAGGCACAATCTCTGGATCCTAGAACTAATATCATAAAATATTGAAGAGAAAATAAGTTTAATACTAAAAATAATCGAAATACGGTAAAGAATAAAATGAATCGTGTAGTAAAACCGGCACGCTCGATAGTTTGTCCGGGTTTGTTTACATTTTAGCGACAGCTACCATTAAATTTCAGCCGTATCAGTATCATGCTCAGCTCAGTCGGCGAACAATCTAGCTACATATTTTCACTTTTAAAACTTACGACTCATCCACATTCCTGGATTTGATCAGTCCTTGTTTGGATCTTTTATAGTAGCTTATGCCGTAAAGCAGAAGGAAACCAGCAGAAGACGAAACTAGTGGTACGGTTATGTCATTCATTGAAGTGAAATTACGCTCGTGGCCGCCTAAATTGACCGTTAATTATTCAGTCGGTTTTACTTCTGTTGTCAATCCTTCGACTAGAATGGACTGTTCAATGGTAGTTTCGTCCATAAAAAGCATTTTCAAGTGATAGTTTTTTTTTACGGCGACGAGAGAGTCTTTTCAAAATCGTCACTAATCCTGTAGAATCCTGTGTGTTTACGCTGAAAAAGTATTATGCAAATTTTTTTGTACAACCACATACGTCATTTCTGTGACGTATCAGCGTTTGGCCGAGCGGTAAATGTCGCACTCAAAATGGCATATTCAATCGTGAATATCTCGAAACATATTGAACCGAATTCAAAAATTCTTTTTTTCTCTTAAAAGTAATACAAAAGTCTAACAATTTATCAAATAAAAATTTTCACTGCATATACACTTTAACGAACCCGACATAATCGAAAATGCCGAACTAGAAAGTGTCAAAACAACACGCTTTGCATCCCGGTTTCGCATAAGCTTACTTGTCGGAGGACGATTTACAGCAACTTTTGATGGATAAGCAGTCAAAAAGGACAAAGAAAATTATAAACTGGCCGTGTTTCAATATTTAAAGGTAAGTAACATAATGTTTAAACGACGAAGAAGAAAACTATGTAATCCTAATTATTTGAAAACAAATGATCGTACAGCAACAGATAAGCTTAATTGTATTTCGGTAGCAAAATTTTACAAATTCAAGTCCAAGTAAGCTCAAGCTTTACTTGTCACAACTTGTGTGAGAAACTGACTGAATATAATAACAACAAAAAAATACTTTAAATAAATTTCCTGTAATAATTAAGCTTATCAATTACGTTAAAAGTACCTTTTCCATCACTTTTTTTAGCCTGGTGTATAAAAGAGACAATTTGTCCAAACTCCACTTGCTTGAAAGAATGACAAAACTCGATGCCCACCTTGACTGGCTGAAGCCGCGATTTTACGCCAAAGCGAGGAAAACAGACGAGGGAATGTACAGCAAAAAGACACTACTTCAGTACAGATAACTTATACCGAATCGTCACACCATGGCGATATCTGGGCACCGAAATGAGCAAAGCTTGGCTCATTATAACACACGTCCATCGTCAATACAACTTCACCACTGCAGCGAAATCTTGTCACGAAGCCTCGAGCAAAGTTCTTCTACACTACATGTACAGCAGTTGCTTTGGCTCAACCGTCCTTTCAAGTAATAGCAGCAGTACAGCAAAACAATGTCAGTCCGTCTTAGTGAGGGTCAGATGAAGCCTCCAATCCACTTTGATTCCCTTTTCAACAACTACACTATCCAGAACGTCCAAGTTGTAGTTTCGTCGAACGCTCGTAATCGATGTTTTTAAACTTCAAAAGTTCTTTGAAAATTCATCTCCAGAACGTGCCAAAATGAAAAACTGTGTTTTTTGTAATGTTTAGATAAATCTATTTTGTAAATTTTCCACGGAAAATGTGTAGTTTTGAGAAAATAGAGCACTTTGAGCGACATTTGCTGGTGTAAAGTCGTCTTCAGGTTTTGAACACTTTAGTTGAATTGAGAAATACGTGCGCAGGTTTAGAAGAATTTGTCAGTTGATCAGAAGTATTGATAACAATAAATCTGTTTTTGACCGGTAAAATCCTTGTCTTTTATGTTTAGTTGTGTGTATATGTAGACCACTTTTAGCGGCTTTTGCTTGTGTATTAAAAGTTGTCTTCAGATATTGAACAATTTGAAAGAATTGAGATATATTCGTGCGCCATGAGTGTGAAGAATTTGTCAGTTGATCAGAATTATTGATAACAATAAATCAGTTTTTGACGCGTAAAAGCCATGGCTATGTTATAAAAGCAATGGTCAATGCTTAGCTGTGCGTATATCCAGTTCTGGATGCACTTGGTCGGCTGCTAAGCACTCAAGAAGCTAGAGTCGCACTCGGCTACGCCTCGTGCGACTCTTACGCTTCTCTCGTGCTTAGCAGCCTCCCGCGTGCATCCAGAACTGGATATACGCACGCTAAGCATTGACCATTCCTTTATTGTGTTAATATGTTTTATTTGCTTTTTGTGAAAACAACAAGATAAACAACAACTTGCTACCATCCAGAATGTAATAACTAGCTTATTTTACAATACATATTTTCAAAAGATGTCTTCTTCTAACTATTATTGTTACTATTATTATTATTATTATTCTTATTCTTATTATTAATATTATTGTTGTTATCATTATTTGTATGGTTAGGTATTTAAAATTGATATAGATAGTCAGAACCCTTGGATCGCATTTGTCGCTAAACAAAGTATTTATAGAATGCTAAGATATAGAGGATATTACCCGTTCTTAGCTAGAGTTAATATAACAAGAAACGGTTATCACTTTAATGAATATGGTAGTTTACTTTCTTTACAGATTATATTAGTATTTTAATTAGAATGTATAGTAATTATTTATTTAGCATTAGAATTTTATATACATAGTTTTTATTTTTATTTCCATTGTTTTACACACGACCCCACAAGCTTTTCAGCTTTAATCCTAATCGTGTATAAATAAAGTTATTGTATTGTATTGTACAAATACCATGCATTATATTTAGTCGATGATTGTTCACAATATTGTCGCAACTCGGTGTCTTTCCTCCGAATTCTCGACTGAAAAATATTTCGTGTAATGCTAGTTTTCATATAATTTCTTTTCACATACACCTTCAAGACAAACAAAATAGGCATCAGTTTGAAGATAATTTCAAAGACAACGCGTTGCAAACGTGTTTTGAAATCAAATTTGAAGAAGAAAATGAATCGATGAAGACCTCAATTGCAAAATAGGGCAAAAACACGATTTGAACCACCGATTTGAAATTATCCTCTTTCAATATATTATCTCGATTTTTTTAAACAAATACTATCATTTTATGATTGTCCTTGCAAAATAGGTCACGTGACTTCACATTTTAGCCTTTATCTCCTAAAACACGAATGGTAGCCCAGCTGTTAAGGCTGATCTTTAAAGAACACATTAAGGCAACACTAAAACTGCAAAAACATCCTTAGTTCCTTTTGTCTCCATTGGCCCATTTTGAAAAAGGTGATTTATGACGTAACATGTCACGTGACACATCCCATATCACCAAAATATCACCAAAACATTAAGTTCGACGAAATATGTCATAAGGCATAAAATCGTTCCATTTGCTTATATGTAACTCTGATTAAGGTCAATTTCAAGTGTACATCCGAATTTCATGTGTACGGCCGAAAACTCCTGGCCTTAAGTGGCCTTTCTGAGTCATAAGATTTACTAGTTTACCTCCTAATGTTACTCAGTGTGAACAGGATTTCTTCTTCTCCATTGTTTATATTCTAATGTTCATTGCGTAGTTGTAGCACGTGTCACCTGTAGATGGATAGGTTCAATTATGTCGTTACGTCTAGTACATACAAGCTTTCGAGCAGCTTCTCGAAAGTTGGACAGAAATACAATGTACACAGTGGGACTTAAGCAGGAGTTGAGAAGAGGGAGAAAATAGTACACCACGTACAGCATTGCTACCCAGTCTATGCAGAGACTGTTCCGACGGCTATCTACGATTTGAAATACCCTTTCCAAAACAAGTAGAATCAGAAGTGGGAGATAACAACACGAGTAAAGCAATAAAGACCACATTGCCATCTTCACAGCGCCAAGTATTCGTTTTGCTCGAAAGTTTCTCTGCTCAGCAGAAAGATTGGCTTGAATTGCCTGTGGTTTTGAAAGTGTTCGCAATGTCAGAAAACTTAGTGAATAAATGACCAAAAATGAAATGACGGAAAATAGAGCTGCCATGCCAACAAAAAGAGCATTACTTTCGGAACGTATACACTCGTACGAATGTCCAACCTTCATTTGATTCCCTCTCCGTTGCTATGTATGCAGATGATGCTACTCTCTATACATCTGCCTCCTTGTTAGCTCTATCGCTCTGGAATAACCAGTCGATTACAAAAAGCGTCATTATTATAACTATCAATTTAATAAAAGTTTTTTCTTACCTTACTTATGTTGATTTCTGATGAAAAAAGAAAACACAGACAAACAGCACTTAGAGACGTTTTGTAAGTTGTGACGGTTGCTTTCCTTTCAATGTGATTGACCCAAAAACAAGTATAAACAGGAATCACAGTGACAAAGTAAAGTTTGTGTTAATATGTTTTATTTGCTTTTTGTGAAAACAACAAGATAAACAACAACTTGCTACCATCCAGAATGTAATAACTACTGTAGCTTATTTTACAATACAGATTTTCAAAAGATGTCTTCTTCTAACTATTATTATCATATGACCCGTATTTTCCCGTGCGCGCGCTCTTAATAAAACCTTTGGAGAAAGTCACGTGATTGGGCAGATACGGATTTTTGGAGCTGGTCCGTACAAAGCCGTATCCGGCCCCGGCCCCGATTGTTGTCAGGAAATTTTTTATACTTTTTTTGCAAAAGTTATTTTTTTTAATGTGGACGACTTGAAAAGTGAAAAAAAAAGTTTAAAAAAAAAATTGGTTCTTATCAGGAGTAATCGCGCATTTGTGTTCACTTTTCCTTGGCTGTGAATGATTTAAGTACCAAAATGGTCCATATGAAAGGGTCATATGATAAAATGCTTATTGACTGAGTTAGGTCGGGCCGGACGGGAAAATATTTGGCTCGAGGTCATTCTGTACGGACCTCGCTGCGCTCGGTCCGTACTTCCATGACCTCGAGCCAAATATTTTCCCGTCCGGCCCTCCCACTCAGTCAATAAGTACATATTATTACTATTATTATTATTATTATTATTATTATTATTAATATTATTGTTGTTATCATTATTTGTATGGTTAGGTATATTTAAAATTGATATAGATAGTCAGAACCCTTGGATCGCATTTGTCGCTAAACAAAGTATTTATAGAATGCTAAGATATAGAGGATATTACCCGTTCTTAGCTAGAGTTAATATAACAAGAAACGGTTATCACTTTAATGAATATGGTAGTTTACTTTCTTTACAAATACCATGCATTATATTTAGTCGATGATTGTTCACAATATTGTCGCAACTCGGTGTCTTTCCTCCGAATTCTCGACTGAAAAATATTTCGTGTAATGCTAGTTTTCATATAATTTCTTTTCACATACACCTTCAAGACAAACAAAATAGGCATCAGTTTGAAGATAATTTCAAAGACAACGCGTTGCCGAAACGTGTTTTGAAATCAAATTTGAAAAAGAAAATGAATCGATGAAGACCTCAATTGCAAAATAGGGCAAAAACACGATTTGAACCACTGATTTGAAATACTATCATTTTTTGATTGTCCTTGCTTTAAACATTTATTTCCCAAAGTTTTAAGCTTGTAGACCATTCCACGACAGACTAATACTAAAATACGTAGCATAGTTAAGGCGCTATATAAATGTTATAATTTTTTTAATATTATTATTATTATTATTATTATTATTACATTTTTGTTACGCTCGTGTACACCAACCTCCAACTCGCATGTTGATTTTTGGAAGGTATGAAATGCGAAGAACCCCTGGGGAGAAGAACCCTTGTGGCAGGGGAGAGAACAACACGTCAAACTTACAAGGGGGATGACCCGGTATCCGTGCGTGGCTCCAGGTATTCTGTACGAGGATCAAAATGAGTGAGTTATTGTGTAATATATATATTTTGTGTGTGTGTAGTATATTTAACTGAAGGTCTGGTCGTAACTGGAACAAACCCACTGGAAAGTGGGCGCATTTCTAAAGCTATTTGTCCAATATCCGGCAATCCGCTGACCCTTATTTATTGTTGGCTGTTTATAGCCACAACATGGAAATATTTTGAATGTTCAAGGTTCTTTAAACAAACAGATGCAATTATTGAAAGTAATAATTCATGACAATATTTTTTTAGTAATAAGTATTTTTATAATTAATTATTATTATTTTAAGAATTTATTATTTTCCATTCCAAACTATGATAACTTAGACAACATTCGATGTTTAAACAGAACTTGGGATTGACATTCAGAAACAGTCTTGCATGGAAAGGTGACAGAAAACTCTCGATAGATAGATGCAGGCCAGCCTTAGAAGGAAAAACTACTTATAGGGTGCGTTCGATTGACTCTATTCCAGAATAGGAATATACGGAATAAACACTTGGATGCTTTTATTTCAGCACATTTAAAATTCCAAACTGTTCCTTGTAACTTTATTATAACACAACAAGGAATCGTTTTATTTTACAGTGGACAGTAGCTGCGTGACAGCGATTTAGGGATGTTATATTCTGTGTATTCCTATTCTGGAATAAGGTCAATCGAACGCACCCTTATAAAATACCGTATCAGTATCAAAGTCAGCAAAAACGTTGGTAGGATAATTCGTAATTCACCGTATACACCTATTTAAAAAAATCGTTGATAACGGTCGATCTGAATTGGATGATCTGAAACTTTTAAATTCACATTAACCTCCGCCATGTCTCGTTCGAACACCAAGCGTGATTCCAAGATTGAGTTGGAATGAATAATTTCACATGTTAAATGTAGTAAAGCCGCATCTACTCGAGCAAATTTTCCTTGACAAGTTTTCCTTGCTCGTGTAGATGACAAAAAAATTGACCATTTTTCCTTGTCAAGGAAAACTTGTTCGTGTAAATGTGGCTTAAAACAATAGATAACGACTCAGGCCACTTAGGCCAGGAGTAGCTGCTATTCACTTGAAATTGCCTTAATAGAGTTACATATAAGCAAATGAAACAATTTTATGCCTTATGACACATTTCGTCGAACTTAACATTTTGGTGGCATTTTGGTGGTATGGGACTTGTCACGTGACACGTGACGTCATAAATCACCTTTTTCAAAATGGGCCAATGGGGACAAAAGGAACTAAGGATGTTTTTGCAGTTTTAGTGTTGCCTTAATGTGTTCTTTAAAGATCAGCCTTAACAGCTGGGCTATCATTCGTGTTTTAGGAGATAATATGCAAAATAGGTCACGTGACTTCACATTTTAGCCTTTATCTCCTAAAACACAAATGGTAGCCCAGCTGTTAAGGCTGATCTTTAAAGAACACATTAAGGCAACACTAAAACTGCAAAAACATCCTTAGTTCCTTTTGTCTCCATTGGCCCATTTTGAAAAAGGTGATTTATGACGTAACATGTCACGTGACACATCCCATATCACCAAAACATTCAGTTCGACGAAATATGTCATAAGGCATAAAATCGTTCCATTTGCTTATATGTAACTCTGATTAAGGTCAATTTCAAGTGTACATCCGAATTTCATGTGTACGGCCGAATTTCATGTGTACGGCCGAAAACTCCTGGCCTTAAGTGGCCTTTCTGAGTCATATGATTTACTAGTTTACCTCCTAATGTTACTCAGTGTGAACAGGATTTCTTCTTCTCCATTGTTTATATTCTAATGTTCATTGCGTAGTTGTAGCACGTGTCACCTGTAGATGGATAGGTTCAATTATGTCGTTACGTCTAGTACATACAAGCTTTCGAGCAGCTTCTCGAAAGTTGGACAGAAATACAATGTACACAGTGGGACTTAAGCAGGAGTTGAGAAGAGGGAGAAAATAGTACACCACGTACAACATTGCTACCCAGTCTATGCAGAGACTGTTCCGGCGGCTATCTACGATTTGAAATACCCTTTCCAAAACAAGTAGAATCAGAAGTGGGAGATAACAACACGAGTAAAGCAATAACGACCACATTACCATCTTCACAGCGCCAAGTATTCGTTTTGCTCGAAAGTTTCTCTGCTCAGCAGAAAGATTGGCTTGAATTTCCTGTGGTTTTGAAAGTTTTCGCAATGTCAGAAAACTTAGTGAATGAATGACCAAAAATGAAATGACGGAAAATAGAGCTGCCATGCCAACAAAAAGAGCATTACTTTCGGAACGTATACACTCGTACGAATGTCCAACCTTCATTATTATTAGCACACGAAAGTTGTACGCTGACAGTGCCATGGGAACCAACCACGAGCAAGCAAGTACTGCCAGACGTTGTTTCATAGTGTATGATGTTGCTTGGACTGTAAGCCTTGTTATTCGGAATCTTTCAATGCTGATCACCAAAATAGAGAATAGAGATGATAACACCGATGAGTGAGCAAGAAATCCCGTTGTTTTGCAGACAGTTGTGGCCAAAAGACCATGGATATGATCATAGACGTTATAAATAAGCAACTCTGGGAGAACATACAATAAGTTAACGAGAATCACCACAGTGTCTGACACGGCCATACTGATGATCAAATGGTGCAGGTTTCTTCGCACGGTGTATTTAACAGCAAGTAGGATGACGAAGATATTGCCGAACACACCAACTCCTCCAACTAGTAAGATGGCTATTATCTTTACAACACGGGCTGGTGAAATCTCCAGATCGGGTTCGTCGTACTTACAGGATATGTTGTTTAGAGATAGAGTAATATTGGAGTCGTTTATGAATGCCATCATATTCAGCTTGTTTAAGTTAATAAGAATAGCATCTCCACAGTCATTTGTATGACATCTGTCTTGAATAATAACAATGGTATTTTAAAATGAAATACATTTACCATACATTAAGGATAGCACCAAACAAGTTCAACTAACTAAGATCAATTTACAGACATATAGTCCGTTGATACACAGGTGAAATTATTATTATACTGAATAATGTTCAATAATATTCTTAGTCGATAGTATAATAAATAATATTACAATGCGACTCTCAAAACTCTGACAACCTGTGATATTTTTTTTCGCAAATATAATAATAATAAAATAAATAAAATGTTGCGAAAAACACCAACTGCGTGGCTATTATCTTTACAACACGGGCTGGTTAAACATTTAAAATAACTGCAAGGATTTCTTTCGTATAAATACTTTATTTACGCGAGATTTTACTGATCAAATTTTCAATTCTCCTGAAAAGCGTCAAAAATCGCCCATCATCCAATCAAATCTCACGAAAGAAATCAAAATGGCAAAGCGACTTGACAACTTTCATCAGTGTGCCGTTTCCCCGTTTGGTGTTTTGACACGAAAAACGTTTTGAAGAATGCTATTTTCTGTCAGAAAATTACAGAAGAATGCTTGTTACACTTTGTTTTTGTATTCTGTGAACACGAAACACGAAGAAAAGTGAGAAAAGCTGAGCCGATTCACGATCAATGACGAAGAGTCGTCAAACTTTCTGAAATATTTGACATCTTGATGAATGGAGCACGAAGTCAGGTAGCCAAATATCCACAGTTTTTGTCGTATTTTTGGATCTTTTCATCGCTTTTCTCGACAAGAATGTATAAACGATGGACGTTTCTAAGACATTTCAAGATATTTTTTCTCTTTGACATATTTTACTAGAGATATGAATGTTCTGGCGAACCCGCCGTGTAGCTACAAGAATCGCTCTGTTTTCACTCTTTTGTCAGTATAAATATGGCTATCTTTTCTTGATATTTTCAGTCGTACACTTGAGAAAATATATCAGTGTAGCTATATATAACTTACAAAATGGTTAGTATGTGATTGAGAAAACTGAGCCGTTATATTTAGTTTTCTTCGTTATTGTGGACAACAATAAGCTTAATTGGACAATTCGTCGAGTTTGTTTCTTGCCGTGTTTGAATTCTTGCAAAATTAATTTTCGGTTTAAATCATCAAAACTCACGTCTACATAGAACTTGAACTTAACTAAACAAGAAAAACTGTAATTCTATGGCTTTTGTTTAGTAAATAAAACATGTTTGACAACAGAAAAAAATACTTTTGTGGTCGATCAAAATCAAATCCACTGCATTGCTTCAAAGGTCATGAACCATGTTTATGTGCTCTTATATCACATAGCTTTTTAGCCAATCAGAGCGCGCGTTATATATATGTTATTTTATAAAGTAGTTTATCACTCTCTTTATATACACCTAATTGCAGAAAGGTTGTCCACCTCGGAAAAGCACATTTGCACATTTGCACATTTACACATTTGCACATTTGCACTTTTACAAGCGCTGAAATACAACTATCCACCTGAAATCTTCTGTATAAGGCCGCAGCATTCTTATGGCAGTATACTTCTACTGAATCTATTGACTCTGGGTTCCACTTGCGCAAAAACAAATATACACGTGATGTTGCGAATGTGCAAATGTGTAAATGTGCAAATGTGTAAATGTGCTTTTCCGGGACAACCTTTCTGCAATTAGGTGTACACCTATTCCAAATATCGTTGTCCGGGCCGAAAGCAAGAAGCTGAAGACCGCATAAGACTTTGGGAATCTCCTAATTAATTTATTTATCCGTGGTACTCGAGAAGTTATCCCTACGAGCGTTGAATAGCAATCATTTGGAACTATTCGGCCATTTGAAAATGCATGTTGTCAAAATGTCTACAGATGAATAAATGAATAAGGAAAAAGCTCCCCTTTGCGGTCTACAGCTTCTTGCTTGTTGCTTTCGGCGGGGACAACGATTTTTGGAATAGGTGTATATGGCACATGCATTAATAACCAAACGTTCTATCATTGCGGCGACGAACCCCTCAACTCAACCAACAACTGGGTACACGGCGCAACTATAGAGCGGTCTGATCGACAGATCCACCACGCTTGTAATTTGACAATGACAATAGTTTTATTTGTGCCATATTTGCAATTATATACATGGCAGACTTTATATATATCAAAACGTTGCACGGTTTTAGTGTTTGTACTCTACTCTAATGCATCACCCCTAAGCAGGCACTCAATGGATGGCCGATCAGAGAGAGGTCGTCACTTCTTTCGACCATGTACTTTCGTATTTCTTCGTCGCTTTGCTCGAGTATTTTTCTCTTCGACATCAGTGTTTGTTCTTTCATCAACTGTTTGCTCAATTGTTTCATTTTTCTCTTTCTTTTTGTCACTGTTAATCGTTGGCTCAGGTTGTTCGTTACTGGGCAGCTCTTGTAATGGATCTTTCGTGTTGTTTTCGTGTTCTTCGCTGATTGGTTCGTCGGTAAGCGAAGCTCTACGCAGGTTTCCATCAACTGGGATTGTAATTGTTAAGTCAGATTGCTCACTTGTTTTGAGGTTTTCATTTTCCACTTCAGGTTGTAAACTGTTCTCCGTTGGCTTCGAAATTTTAATACCGGTTTCACGCTTTTCTCGACGACTCAGCGAGTAGCCTACTGCGCGAACTTCAAACTTGGGCTGCTGCTTTGCCTGCTTGGCATGGCCGCACAACGAATTCCGCACGGCAGATCTTATCTTCGTACAAACCTGGCCACCAGGCTGTGCTTTGGATTCTTGTAATCCTGGGTAGTCATCTGGTGGGGTTTCAGCACGAGTGTTTGGCCTAGCGATTGGTGAGTGCGGTATCTCGTATGTAAGAGAATGTAGTTCAATACTGTCTCCTCGCAACTCCAGGAATATATCATTACCGGTGTATAGTCCTCCAAAGTGATTATCTGAACATGTCACCCTGGTGTGGCTGGTGTTTATTGATGGGCTGGAGTTCAAAGTGGTATTCGTTTCTTTGATAGCTCGAGTCATTCGCTGACGAGAAATCGAATCTAGGCGTGGCGTGGATGGTGCAGTCAGGTTCCCCACCTCTGTTTCGTGGTCTTTCGACCTGTCGTCATCCCTCGATCCAGGGGCACTCGAACAACGCCTCTCGACTATCGGTAATGTTCGACAGCTACTCATGTGTTTGAAAACACTCACACACATCTGTTCGTTTGTCTTTCTAATTGTGATTTTTTTCAGTTTGTTGTTGTTGTGGTGGTTACCATAGTGACCTGGTGAGTATGACTGATCTACATGTACTTCAACGTTGTTCTTATCTTCTATAGCATCATACATGATCTTGTTCGCTAATGCTGCCTCACCCTTGGTCGGCGTGGAATAAAAGGTACTTTTATCGAGATGTCGAAGTACCTTGGAGGGGAAACTCCCAGTGTAGGCAATCGGGGGAGGTGCATCGGAGAAAATCCTCTCTTCATCTGACATCGGCTGAGTGGATGCTATGGAGATAGGTGGTAACAGACTAACCACGTGATCACGTCGAGTTTGCTGTCTATGTCGTAACATAGTTCGCTTTCCAGTGCACGGGACCTGAATCAATAATAATTGAAGATTCAATTAACAGTAGGAATAAAATATTATAAAGGTAACTATAATAATAACTATGTAAGAGAAGTAACTGCATTTTTATGAAGTCAACGTTGATTTACTTGAATATTTCACTAGCAGTTGATGGCTACAGCTAGTAGTCGAAATATTCATATAAATCAACGTTCATAAAAATGCAGTCACTTCTCGTAGTTACCTTTATAATCAATATACACTCGATTGCAGAAACGTTGTAGTATACATTTATACCGCAAATATCTAATGAGATGCAAAATGTTAAACATGCTAAAATACAACTGTTAAGCACAAAATATAGTGCTGAAAATTATTGTGTTGTCCTTGCTGGATGCGATACTAATCTAAAATTGATGATTCTGATATATTAGAAGAAAATAAGTGATGTTTCACACTGTGTATCTCATTAGATGTCTTGCATCTCATTAGATATCTTGTATCTCATTAGATATTTGTATAAATGTATACTACAACGTTTCTGCAAACGAGTGTATATGCCCGGAATTATTATATACATATACAGGGAATAAATATTTGTAGTTATATCGGCAGAACTTTGTGGAGCTCTTTCTAACTTAATTCATACATTGGAACAAAACGCACGATCATTCATTCATTCTCTTGGCCGGTGTAAATTGTGTGCAAATGAAATTTCCATGGTTTTGGACCTTTACACACAATTTACATATCATTTACATATAATTTACATACAATTTACATACAATTTACATACAATTTACATATAATTTACATACAATTTACATACAATTTACATTTAATTTACATTTAATCATACATATAAGCTACACACAATTTACACGAAATTTACACCGGTCGAGAGGGTGCGTTTTTTCTAGTGTCACGTGACCAACATCGCGGCCATGTTGGTTGGTTCCCGATAACCTCCAACATTTCCGCTGCATCTTTGTACAATCTCCAGCGATTCATTGTAAACTAAGGACTTCACCATAGCCTAGAGTGCCAAAACTAAAGCCGTGAAACAGTACTAACTATAATTAGTGCTAAATGGTACACTATATTTAGTGCTACTTAAACACGAAGACGCACTATAAAAGGGGAGGTACCTAGGGTAAGTTCGTTGGATCTGTCAATCAAATCTACCGAGACGTCACAGAGAGAGGATCTCAAGAACTTCAAGCTCTATAAATCAATCAAATGGACAAGAAACTGTGGAAATAAGTACTAAAAACGCACATGGATAATTTTTGTTGTACAATTCACTATCACTTTTCACTTTGGTAAAAATTATGGTACTTTGAACTGGAATCGTTTTGAAGTCGCACGGCTCAGCTCTAGCCAGTATTATTATGCTTATCGTTTCTTTCGTAGGTTATCCTAATATCCCCGCCAAGACATGGAAATGACATTTGCAAATTATATATACTCACAGCATAGGTTTCGAAACCTTGCCGGCTTTACCATAAAAGTACAGAGATGTACAAATGCTCGACACATTTACCTCATAACAAGACACCTTCGCGAACGACGACACCATAACAATACACAACAAGACAAACGACAACGAGGACGAACGTAACTTCTGTAATGAAAACAATACTCTTGTCGCTTTATGTAGAAATGACCGAACATAGTTTTCTGCTTGGAAATGCTTATTACAGGATAAGAGGATTTCGGCTCATGAATTTGTAGATGTTGAATGTACGTGTGATACATGGCGCGCGAAATTCAAAATATCCTTCGTACGTAGACGCGTGATGCGACTGAAAATCGTATAGATAACTACCGAATACGAAAAATATTGACACGTTCGTCTATTAGAACTGTTTTAGACGGAAAATTATAATTTCTTCATTAACTTTGCTGTTGAAATGTGATTTTATTAAGAAAATCATTTTACCCCGTTGTTCAGCCATTGTCCGCCACATTGAAACTCATTACTATTCAAAAATTGTGGGCGGAGCATGCCCTTTTATAGTGCGTCTTCGTGTTTAAAGTTAGCACTGTTTCACGGTTTTAGTGTTTGCACTCTAATGTGAACACCTTTATAAGCTCTAATCACACCAAGTTTTAAAGTGGTTCAACTAAACAGGTTTAGAAAATTATCTAACTATCTACATAAATGGAAACTAGCGAGTACACTGGTATGGGCTGCGTCGGTGGATAATGATAAATTCAAAGATTAAAGGAAATCTATACTCCGACAAAGGGCTAAGGCTATTCCCGCTTTACTGTATTTAGCATAAACCATCCAGTGGTCTATCGCAAATCCTGCAATCTGATTGGTTCGCTACTAGTGGTCTATCAGCTCATTGACCCAGAGTAGAGGTAAACAAACAAAATGGCCGCTTCGTCGTCGCGTTTTGCTAATGTTTCGGAGGAGTTTCTCGACGAATTATTGTCTGTTGCTTGTTTCTGTCATTTCTGCTGACCTACTGGATGGTTTATGCTAAAACAATTAGACTACTCGTTCTCGTTTTCTATGAGGATAGTCAACTCGGTGCTACGCGCCTCGTTGACTATTGCTTCATAGAAACCTCGAACTCGTAGTCTAATTGTTAAATATATATATCAGATATACAACCGCATAGCATACAACACCATAATCCTTGTACATCAGTTGTTAACCATATTTACAGTAGTGTTATAGGCTAAATATGCAGCAGTTGTAAAGATTCGTCAGTACTGGAGAATTTGTACATGAAGGACGATGAATTAATTATACTGAAGAATTTCAAATGTTGCTGCGAGTAAAAAAGGAACGATTGAACGACAAATGATAGACGAAAATCCAGCCGAGAAAATATCTGCCAAAAAAGGGTATACGATAGTTATAATAAAGTCTGATGGTCACTAGAGTACCAACACTAAAACCGTGCAACGTTTTGTACTAATGGTACGTTCGACTGACCATATTCCAGAATAGAAATACACGGCACGCAGCTACTGTCCACTGTAAAAGTGTTTGTACTCGTAATAATAATATTTTAATTTTAAATGGAGCGCAGAACACGTACATGCCATGTGACCAGTAACGGGCCCAATGCAAGCACATGCGTGTTAAGCTGAAGGGAAATGTTTGTTATGGGTGCGTCAGGCCCGTTTTCACAGTGTTAAACAACACCTCGTGTATGTGCATTATGCTTGCCAAGCTAGTGAAAACCGGGCTTAACTGAATTAACTAATTAGTTATAATTTGTATTTATTTATTTTTATTGTTTATTTTATTCTATTGGCGAAAGTTTAATAAATAAATAAATGAACTCGAAACTATTGATGTAACGTCCACCACTGCTAGTGCAGACCGATTATATAGCATTTTAAAACACCGATCGCCTGTCTGTGTCCAACAGTCGAGAGTTCGTTACATAGCAACCGCGAAGAGTTCGAATTATTGAACAAAAATCTTCAGCTGAGCATCATTCATGACACATTGCGATTGGCAACACGAGCAATGTAACAAACTTGATTGTTTATCGTTCAAAAATTAAGAATCGAACATCATCATTTCTGCTGTTGTCATCTTTGTGTGGTGTTTAGACTGTTTATCGAGCCCTGTGATTGCAACAAACTACTCTTCTCAAAGCTCGGAATAAGACGGAATTCAAGCAATGACAACAAGCTACAGGTCCGGCCTCACATCACGACGTTAATCAGCGCTCAATTAAATGAATTGTAAGGGAATTTACTTACCACACAGTACAGTTTTCAAAGTATGACTTTCCTTGAGTTTATACTACAAACGAAATAAACAATCAATTTATTCAAAAGACGGCAGGCCACTTAGTTATAAAGGAGTCCAACAATAACGGTATTAAAACCAATAGTTTCAAATCCTTGGGGAAATAAAACGGTCGATGAGGGGATAAAGAGATTGTTGATAATAACTCCACACACATAGAAAAGGATGATAATTTAATTTGGAACCATGAATAAGACCGATGAGTTTGTTTGGCGACCTTACACGCAACTATTTCAGAAAACGAATGGTTTAGCGAAAGGAAGACAGTTTTTAAAAGCGCTGTGATAAAACACGATGTAGAGTTGTGAACTGCAAAATGTCCTTCCAGTTTTGTAGAAAACAAACAATTCTGTCATTAAATAATCAACAACAACTAAAAATCTATATCTTCAAAACTAAGTAGTTTACAGACATGAAATTTTGCATGAAGGGAAAGGTTGGTGTGAAAATACAGCTTTGTAGAGTAAGTGTCTCAGATTTCTGGCCCTACTGAAACTCGTAGATATAAAAAAAGCATGTTTTGGGCTGCCTGTGTTTTATATTCCCAATCCCATAATGCATTTTGACATACGAAAGGAACGCCTGGTAAATATCTGCTTTTCGATCATTCGTACATGTGTTTGGATATCTTTGATCAAAACTGGCGATCATAGCTGAGTGTGAGTATGGTTATCTAATAGATCACGCACAGGCCATCAGTAAAGACGTTGTACCGTTGAACTACGAGTGCAGGCGTGAACTGTTCGATCTATGGCGACCTTACATTGGCACCACAACAACTGAACATAAGCTTACTGGAACCAAGAGGAAGGTAGTCTTGAGTAACTGGAAATTACTACGTACTTAGAGACAAACATTAAGCTTATAAAATATCGTTAGAATAAGACCTCTTGTCTCGTTTATTTCTAATGCAATTGCTCGTGTTATCTTTGACATTAGCTGATATTTGGCAAGATTTGTGTTAAACTGTACAATGCAACTGATTTTCGTTGTATTTGCCTCAGTTTCGATTTTGAAGACATCTGAATTTAGACGTTTATTTATATTGTATAGGTTTGAAAGGTGAAAGAAAATACAATAACCGAATTGAAAATTACAAGATGAACATTGGGGGGGGGGGGGGGGGGGGGGGGTGGGGGGGGGGGGGGGGGGGGAGTACATGTATATACAGCTATAAATAATTCAGAAAACATTGTCGGCGATCGACTTCAAGCCTACGCGACTAGACCGAAAAGGAGTATGAGTAAAAATCAATGAGTCTAAAAATACACTATCAAAAAGGAACGTCTCTCACGGAATATGAATCATATACACCCGGATTCCGAACATGGCGACCAATTTGAATAACCATTGTTCTTGACTGACTAGTCTCTCATTCAGGTGAGAACGCTTTTGTGTTTCCACATGAACACAAGGTTAGTCAGTCAAAGAACAATGGTTATTCAAATTGGTTGCCATGTTTGGAATTGGTGTATCTGCTTCTGTTTCCTTGTTTTAAAACATGTAGGCATACATTTACAGATTCACCTGCCATTGTCACCAAATACAAATAGCATGCAAGTGAATTACCATATGAACCCATACTCCCTTTCGTTCTAGTCGCGTAGTCTTGAAGTCGATCGCCGACAACGTTTTCTGAATTAGCTGTACAGTATAAGGAATTGAAGTGTGTGTGGTGGTTATAAATACCCACCCAATTGTCAGTGATTACTGTTGTATTTGTATCATATCATGGGAGGCTTAGCTGGTGTGTATTTACATTAAGAGTATTACATTTGATTGACAGCGTAAAAAGCAACGTACCTCACAGTTCAATGAACAAGAATCCGAGGCTGTTGAGAACCACAAGAAGGTACGTACAGATACCCATGACTTACAATCTTTAAATTGTAACCCTAGATGTACATGTAATACTCCTTTTTACAGTTCCCAGCGCCATCTTGAAAGGTAGCTGTGCTTTTGTATCGAAGCGAGACCAATGGTGACCTTGCAACGATAGAGACATGTTTTAACACCTTGGACAATTATTCACATGCCTCCATCATTGCAAGGTCACCGTTGGCCTCGCTTCGATGCAAAGGCACGGCTACCTTTCAAGATGGCACCAGGAACTGTAAAAAGGAGTATTACTGCAGAACCACATGCAATCCTATTTATCAACTTTTGTGGTGTTGTTTTCAGATAAGAGACATCTTAGCAACATCTACTTTACACATTGTTAGTCTGGGTAAAAAGTCTGGGTATTTTAAGGAGAAGATCAAGGATAGTTGCCCTGGTAAATACATTTACATCTACACTGTACACATTGTAGACTGCCTTTTTTGTTCTTCATTCATTATTTAAATACACATTCTACAGTGTATTTGTTTCTTTGCCTTGAAATGATAAACTCAAAAATACTTTATCCAATTAAAAACATTGACTTACAGTGTAACAACATACCTACATGTCAATTATAGAATACTTCATATGTGTACAGGCATTATTAGGGCTGCCATGTAATACATTTTTGCACTCTTGTCAAAACTGTCATAATAGAGTGATTGTTAGTGTGTAATATTCAAATAGACATAAAAGAAAACAATGGAAATAAGGTCTACTATGATTGTAAGCTGCTCGGCTGCCATAAGCGCCTTCATATGCAGCCCAAAAAAGTCCTCCATCGGTTGTAAAGCGCATTGAGTGAGACAATGTGAAATACGCTATATAAGAAGTGTCTATTACTATTAGTCTTACATGTACTACTGGTAACTATTTCACAGGTTTATTGCAATCACTCTACAATGTACAATATTTATATTACTCAGTGCATTCACATTGTACTTCCAGTCTTTATAGAAAAAGACTTCAACCCAGACAAGTTGTTTAGCAGCCATGTGGTTGAACATGCAAGTAGTAGTCCATCCTTAGTGCATTCACATTGTACTTCCAGTCTTTATAGAAAAAGACTTCAACCCAGACAAGTTGTTTAGCAGCCATGTGGTTGAACATGCAAGTAGTAGTCCATCCTTGGTGCATTTACATTGTATTTCCAGTCTGTATAGAAAAAGACTTCAACCCAGACAAGTTGTTTAGCAGCCATGTGGTTGAACATGCAAGTAGTAGTCCATCCTTAGTGCATTCACATTGTACTTCCAGTCTGTATAGAAAAAGACTTCAACCCAGACAAGTTGTTTAGCAGCCATGTGGTTGAACATGCAAGTAGTAGTCCATCCTTAGTGCATTCACATTGTACTTCCAGTCTGTATAGAAAAAGACTTCAACCCAGACAAGTTGTTTAGCAGCCATGTGGTTGAACATGCAAGTAGTAGTCCATCCTTGGTGCATTTACAAGATGGCTGGTACATCTTGCCTCCCAGCACCACATACTTGATGTCAGATGATTTGTCACTACATCCACTCGTAGATCATGGTAAGAGGGGCAGGGGAAAAGGGGAGCACAGAAAACAGCCCCTGCATGGGGTATTTAAGTTTTAATGCTGGTAATAAGGTCACAATGGATTTCTTTTGTCTGATTTCAGTCCAATCAAAGGGTTCATTTGATGTGGTTGTCTTGGATCCTCCATGGTATAACAAGTCAGCAAAGAGAAGTGGGAAGTAAGTAAATGTACAACCACAATATAGTCGCTCTAACTTGTAGTTTCTTTGCATATTGAGCTATAGATCTGGGACCGCAGAGGGGGAGGGAAGGGTACTTTTTATTTCCCATCCGGCCTGACCTAACTCAGTCAATAAGCATTTTATCATATGACCCACCCAACCCTCTTTTTCCAACTTTTTCCAATTTACGGGTCATATGATACTATGTTACCTTGTATATGTGCCAAGTACATGTAGGTGATCATATACAGCTATTTAAAAAAACGTTCACACTGAATACTGCATTCTACATGTAAATAGTGTATTCCAAGACTGAAATAATATTTTGGGACTCGTGTAATATTGCCTAAAGTAATATAAATACAATAATAATTTATTTTTTTTTTGTGTGTATTCCATCAGAAACAATATACTAGCTCCATATATGGCAAACAAATCGCTGTATATTTACTTTTTATTTCAAAATAACGAGGCCCGCAAGGCCTTTTGGTCTTGGAATGCACTATTCAGTATGCAGTATTCAGTTTTCAATGTTTTTTGAAATAGCTGTACATGTACATATGAAACATACACAATATAAGTCAATAAATTATTAAATTATTATTATTATTATTATTATTAATACATGTATCTTTAATTTCTTTTTCAGATATTCGTTTCTTTCTCTGTGGCAAATCAAGTCTCTTCCTGTCCCTCGGCTACTGAGTGACCAATGTCTTGTCGTAGTATGGGTCACCAACAAACCTAAATACATCAACTTTACTAGAGGTGAACTTTTCACTCATTGGAGCATTGAATACCTAGCAGAGTGGCACTGGGTCAAAGTAAGTTATCAGTAGTTATCATTAGCAAATTATCATGCGAAATTTGACACCGTTTAGGGGGGGGGGGAGTGGGGGGTTGATTATGGGCCTAAAAAAAAAAACGGCCTAAAAAATGCTTACTACGCAGGCTACTTCAGCCTCAGTAAAGGGAAAGATATCAGAAGGGTAAGGTAATGTAATATGGTACATTGTCTTAATGTTCCAGGTAACAAGAACAGGAGAATTGGTTGTGGATTTTGACTCGCCACATAAAAGGCCTTATGAGACGCTCATTCTTGGGAGATACAACTCGTCTGCTCGTTATTGTAACTCAGAACAATGCAATGTGAAGAGTAGTGAAATTAATGCTGACTCTATTGTGGACAATTCCTGTACAGCTAACCATGAAATTAGTAGCAACCAACAACAAGGGGTTGCGGATATTGTCGACTGTGTTGGATGATAGCGAGCATCAGTGTCCAAATGGCAGCACCTGTGCAATCAAGGATCATGTAGATGATGACTGCACCAGTACAGTTAAGGATCGTTTAGATGATAATGGATTACCATGTGACAATAATAAACACAGGAAACCCATACCAGATCACTTGGTAATCTGTAGTGTTCCTTGTCAAATCCATTCTAGAAAACCACATCTACAAGGTATAGTAAAAGTTTCCAATGGTTACACAAAGTTCTCCGATTTGTTCGCTGCTGGGAATCCCACCCATTTTTGTTGGGCTTTAGTATTTGTTGTTCAATACTCCTTTTTACAGTTCTCTGCGCCATCTTGAAAGATAGCCATGCCTAATTGTTAAAAAAGGTCTCTATCATTGCAAGGTCACCGTTGGCTCGCTTCGATGCAAAGTCACGGCTACCTTTCAAGATGGTGCCGGAAACTGTAAAAAGAAGTATTTCAATCCAAAATAACAAGATAAACTCAAACTCAAACTTTTGACATCACTGACATGTGTACAGTATCCCTAAAATATCCCACATTTGAAGAACATTCTGAATGTGTGACCTTGCAGTGATTTCCCTAGAGAATTTATGTTGACCACACAGAAAGGTCAATGATGCAATACCACATCAGAGCTTCATGAAATCTTTATGTCAAGATTGTGATTATTTATATTGTTTATACATGTACATGAATAACGTTTCACCTAGTGCATTACCAGGTACAAAGGTGTTACTACATGTATGTACTTTTTCTGTTAGTACATGATGGATTTAGTAAATCCAATTGGACAAATTGCTGGTGTATTATTAATGAGTATGTTTGAACTGTATTTTGCAGATATCTTAGCTGAGTTTGTGTGTCCAGATGCAAAGTGTCTGGAAATGTTTGCTCGTAATCTGACAACAGGATGGACAAGTTGGGGCAATGAGGTACAAATAGCTATCAAATGTATAAGGTTTACTTTCCCATAATTATAAACAATCACTTTTTTTCCCCACAGGTTCTCAAATTTCAACACACTAATTATTTTGACATCAAAGTGATGTGACAGAGAAGTTGCTATGTTAACATGCTTTGCTTATGTTCATGTACAGTACATGTACATGTATGTACTCCCTGATAGACAGGGTGGTACATGTATACATGTATATACAATGTACATTTTATTTATTTAATTGTCATCAATATAGTGGAACTGTTTTCAACTGTGTAAAAGATATTTCTGACCAGTGAAAGTAGTATTTATTGTTAGCAATAATAGAAAACAAGATGACAGTATACAATCCTACAATAGGTGTATGTACAGTACATGTAACTTGCATAATGTGTTGCATACAGGTGAAAGCCTTCTGTCAACAACCCACTGTTTACAAAATAAGCCATCAGCAGATGTACACACCTGCAGTACTTGCATCTAGGTACAACTGACAGTAGATGCGAACATAACTGCAGTGTATTCCTGGCCTTGATTCAAGGGACATGACATGCCAACTGTCAAAAGTTCTGAAAACACTGCAGATGCCTCCCATAACCTACAATGTACATACAATGGAACTTCTCCTTACGGACACCTCTGTATTACAGACAGATATTTAGGTCCCGGCAAAATCATCGCTAAAAAGAACCTCTACCTCTATCTATGTTATATATATGTCGGTTCTTATAATAATAGCGCATTTCACATTGTCTCAATGCGCTTTACAAACGATGGAGGACTTTTTCGGGCTGCATATGCATATGCTATGTTGCGGACACCTCTATGTTACAGACACTTTTATCTGGCCCTTTGGTGTCCGTATTATAGAGGTTCCACTGTACATGTATCTGCAGAGATGTACATCAGTGTATCACAGTTGAAGTATGACGACAACACTTCTTCATTTTCTCTGATCTCTCTTGTTGAAACAAGTGCAACAGTTCTAATGAACGCCTGTTCTCTCCCAATATTATCAGCACCGAACCACACATTTGGAATATACTTTAGCAGATCAATTGGCAATGATTTGATATGAACATCAAGTTCTTGATAAGCCACATTTGCAGGGTAGGTCCTGGATGCATTATTAGCATATTGACCTACGGCCAGGGGGTTTGCAAAAGTGTTGTCTAACCAGGACAAGTCACAGGTTAGGTAGGGTCCTATCTGGTCTCGCATTCCACAGGATCTGTAAAAAAACAATTATTGTCATCATGTTCAGTATCTTTGTATCATTCATCATCATGATACATATACATGCAGCCAGGGCCGTACATAACCCAAAATTCAAGGGGGGGACAGTTCATATTTAACAGCAAAAATACAAAATAAAAATAGTACAGTTCTCAGTACTTTTTGGTTTCTTTTTCGCCTTGCTAGGGGGCAACTGCACCCCCCCCCCCCCCCCCCCCCCCCCCCCCCCCCCCCCCCCCCCCCCCCCTGTGTTGTGTATGGCCCTGGCAGCCTTTCAATAAGTGCCGATGGCTGACAGATTAAACATTATGTGGCAACTCTGCTGAGTGCAGTTGGCTAAATTGAAGCAATGGAAATGGAAATAGTAAACACATACTTTGTACAAGATTCTTTGTGTCTCTCGTCTTTGTTTGTCTCCCTTGAGACTCCTACATAACAATACATCCCCCACATGTTTATTAAATATATTGTGTGTGCATGATGTACATTGTTACACTAAGGTTTACAAAACTTGGTCTATTGTTTTTGTGACCAAGTGAAATGAGGTCCTTTTAGGATGGACCATGAGGAGCAAGAGAACAGGATGACCACACCGCACAAAAGCTACGACAGAACTGGTTTATTGAACACATAACACGCTATTATAACCCTTACTATGTTACATTCCTGAAGTGACAATATCGGGAGTGGCTACAGATACATTTCCGGTGTTTACCAACTAATCTATTGTATACTAACGAAGATCGTATAAATGACTCAAACTTTACTCGCAACATCTCAGTAGAATTCCGATCTACAATTGCCCAAAGTACTCCAATATGATTAACGAAAACCTACATTTATGTGAGGCCATTTTCATTCTCAGAAACTTGTCTGTGTAGCATGCAATTTAATACTGAAAGAACTTTCACGTGACTCACCGAAAACAATCGCATGTTTATGTAGTTATTTCACAGGTTCATTATTGATCAAAATGTAGGTGTTGGTGGGAGTGAAATTACTTTCAGAGATTTGCTATATTCACAAAGAATGAAGCAGACATTGTGTTTATCACTGTCTTGCCAGTTCTTTCAGTATTAAACATATTGTATTGGTTGTAATACACTCAGTCAACTCTCTCTGAGCGACCACTTTTTTCCATTCCCGAGGTGGTCTCTTACAAGAGAGTTGACTAATAATAATAATAATTTTATAAAAATACTATTGTTATTCAATGTACTCTAAGCTTCGTTTTACCTGTAAATATATTTTGAAATGCCACGATCATTCCCATCAATAAGCAGACCATCAACACATCTAAACACAAATTGATTGGAAATGGACTGGAATAGAATAGGTTCATATGGCCAGTAGATTGTCCCTGGATATAATGCAACAACACATCCCCTGGGTACCTCCCCACAGGTAACAAATAGCCCTTCACCTCCACCAGACAGTAGGCTTGGTCTTCTCTCTACTTGGTATCCAAGTACGTCTCTCATCACTTGCAAAGCAGCAGCTCGTTGGCTGTGTTTATCAACGGCATTATCCCCATTGTCATGTGCATGTATTGCTTGAACGAACGTTGTCAAAGAATGAAGTAATTTGTCATCTGGTACTATGTTGTCCTGTGCTATGCTTGGCACTTCTCTTATCGTCCTGTTTATTACGAAGGTAGTGAGTGAGTGACATTAAATTGTGAGTTCTTTCAAAGCCTTTATTGCCTGTCGGCTATCAGCATATGTCATTATGGCAGAAGGTCATGTGACGTCAGTCGGCTACATTCCAGAGCTTACATGTAGTTTACTTTCACTCTGACATTCATTACTTGAGAGTAAACTACATGTACATGCAAGTAGATCTGTGCAAATGCTCCCACCATTGTTGGCCAACAACATCCAACATAGTTGAGCCCAATACATGTTGTGAGCATTTGCACACCCAATGTTAGAACATAGGAATTGCATGGCAAGAGCTATCCCCGTGGGGTACACATGTATACTAGTTATACAATGCTTTTGATTGGCATACCATGGAATATCCCATGCATCACTTGTATTTTCTAAGTGTACACACAAGCCTTTAGGCCCGGGGGGGGGGGTACTCCCAATAATTACATGATATATATGTGCTGTGGTACAGGTTTTGGGCCATTTTATTCTCTAATCCAGGTAAAATGAACGCATGAAAATCATTAATCCAGGTTATAGCCTAAAACACACCTATTAATTTTTAATAATTTGCATAATGTGGTATCAGCGTTTCAGTAAAACTCCGCATGAACAATAATAATGGCGTCAGTCAGACGTAAAGATGCTAGAGTGTTAGTCTGGCAAAATATCCTGACGAGAGAGCGTTGCGTGACGACACTTAGCACGGCTGCAAGGGAGACTACGTATCAGATCGTCAATAAAAATTTGTAAATCCAGGTTTTTTTATTTGGGAAATTCGTAAATCCAGGTTTTCAAGTGACAAATTCCAAAAACAGGGTCCAGGTCTGAACATCTTGCCGCACATACCTAACCATTTTTTAACCAAGTACCACCCCCCGGGCCTTTAGGTGAGTGTGTATACAAGTACAAAGAAAATACAAGTGAGATGGAAAAAACAAGCGAGATATTCCATGGAGTGCCACGAGAAAGCATTGTATAGCTATTTTATCCCACAAAGAAATTATCCCTTTAAAAAATTGCTGCAAGGTATGATGGGAAGGAAGAGTGGAATACCACCAAACAGTGCAACAGCAATTCTGCTCTCTGATTGGTTGTATTTTCTATGATGTGGGATAAATGTATATACATTGCAATACGTTTTATTATCTACTTGTGGTCATAGCTGCATGTATATTTTTCATGCTTCCAACAACGTCTGCATGCACAGAAGTTTGGTGGTTGTCTGCGCTGCGACTCGAGACACGCCCTCAAGACACTAACTTATGTATTTCAATGAGTGTCTGGTCATGTTTACTGACCTATTTTTCAAATTGAAGACAATCCAAGGTACAAAACGATATTTATAACCACGCCACCATTCCAACCATCTCATTGTCACCAGACATGAGCCTACAAGAACTTGTTTATCGGGGCAGCGGTTAACGTCTCTCAGCCCAGGCCTCTAACGGTTATGTCGTGGAACGCCTGGAAACACGTGGTAAAATATTGCGAAAAAACTACGAGAAAACATTTGTAGCAAAATAACCTTTCGTTTTAATCCTCTAATGAAATAATGCCCAAAGTAAAAGCAGAGAAGAAATCTAGAAAGCACAATGACAAGCACAGTGAGAGCCATCCGTATCAACAAGGTACAAAATGAACTAGTTTTTAAACTAATCGTTCAATGAAGTTTACGGTCGGCCATGTTTGTTATTCAAGGTCTTCGCTTTCAAACGGAACATGGTCAACATATTTTGAAGAATCCTTTGATCATCACAAGTCTTGTTGAAAAGGTAAGAGGATCATTTTAAAATTACGGCTCCAGTAGAACATTGTCAAGAGAAAGCTTCATCTTCTCCAGATCTACGATATGTTCGCAGGAGTCGTGAACTTTTAGAGAGTCATCAACCTACGAGAATACTGTACGACTCCAGGAAAGTATTGTGCTAAACTTCAGGTCCCAGTTGTTCAAATAGTAGGTACTATAGCACTATCCGTTGTATAAATCCTCATCCAGTGGATACATCATGTATTGAAATAATGTATAACGAACAGCATCAGCTTCCAATGGATAAGGAAATATCCATAGTTGCAGGGTATTATATCTCTGGTTGTACATGTAGCTATCGGTTGGATAATTCCTTATTCTGAGTGGATAATATATGCATAACAATAGAACCTACATTGTATTTTATTTTGCGTCGTTTTCAAAGAGTGATGCTATAAGAGCTTGACTAGTTGCAGGATATTATGAAGTTGCTCCCTCAATCTGAGCAGAGATCTCTCTCAGTCGTTTTCAAAGAGTGACGCTATATAAAGAGCTTGACTAGTTGCAGGATATTATGAAGTTGCTCCCTCAATCTGAGCAAAGATCTCTCTCAGTTAGGTTCGGCACAGGAAGCCCAAGAGAGGTTCTCAGGTATTGAGCTTGGGTTACCTACATTGTGTGTAATATTTATTATATAGCACAGATAGTATGCGCACTCTTATTGGTCAATTAGTGGGCCGTAACTTCTCGTAAGGCCCGCTGAAAACAGAACAGTAAGGAAAAGCTATATAATAAATATCTTATTAACCTCGCTTGCTTGGTCCGTATGGCAAGTTATGGATCCTCATGTTTTCCCACTTTTTATGGCCCGCACACTACACACTTGGGCCATAAGGCCGTGCGAAAAAACTTGGTCCATATTTTCCTGTACGGACCTCACGCTCGGTTAATAAGAGGTATGTATAATGTATTATCTAGTACATCAAAGGTATATATATATTCTATATGCAGGCTGGCCTGAGATCCACTGATACAGTACTTGAGATTGGACCAGGAACTGGAAACTTAACAGTGAAGTTATTAGAAATAGCTAAAAAGGTAAAGCTTTAGGATTGAACATGTAGAAAAGTCAACTGGTGTACATTGTACATGTACATACATATATACATATTGCAAAGCAGTTCATTAAACAATGTAAGTGATCTGATCAAAATCTAAATTCTCCTTGAGATTCTTTAAATTTCAAAGGAGAATTTGCATTCTGATCACATGTCATGCGGACCTCTTCAATTGTTATTCTACACTGTACTGGGATGAGTTGCTGTAATAAACTCTGGGCATCAGATATTAAAATATAATGATTTTGACTGTGAGGCCAGGTTGAATGTTAGCAGTTATGCCTGGTAAAGCAACTCGTTCTTGTTCTGTTTGGTGGGTCTGGACCACATGTATTTTAGCTTTTGTCTGTGTTTTTAGGTTACAGCTTGTGAACTAGACCCCCGTATGGTTGCTGAATTACAGAAAAGAGTACAGGGAACGTAAGAAACAACATACTGCCTATGCATGTACATTTGTACATTTAGTATATTCGTACACATATACATGTACCTGTGTATAATTAGATATTGTGTCCATGCATGTACGTCTTCATCACCAGTACTATTGAAAGTAATTACTGTATTCGTGTGTATTTATTATATTAAATATAGTGGTTCCTTTTCAGACCTCTGGCAAGCAAGCTAAGTGTCCTGGTTGGTGATGTCCTCAAGACGGATCTTCCTTTCTTTGATGTTTGTGTGGCTAATCTACCATACCAGGTATGTATAGTCTATGTTTATTTGTTCAAAATGTATTTACATGATTACAGATACATGTAACAAAAAGAAAACTAGTGTATGATATACATGTACAGTGTACATGTACTACACAGATGGCATTTCCAATCCACCCACCCCCTCCCTCCACACCCCACCCCCCTCCCTCCTCCAAAAAGAATGTCAATAGAAAACTATCCTGAAGGTAAGCACATAGCACATATATATACATAGTGTATCAGACCAGAGGGGAGGGGATCTGATCAGACCCAGGGGGACTCCCATATAATAGTGGTATGTACAATGTACGTACTGCATAAAATGTAGTAAGTAATCTCAACCTTTTCTATTGTCAGATTTCATCACCATTTGTCTTCAAACTATTATTACACAGACCTTTCTTCAGGTAAACCTGCTTACACATGTACATACTTGTACTGTATGTGTACATTATTCAATATTCAAATGAATATAATTACAAACGTCTCTGATAAGGACGTTAAACTATAGGTCCTGTCTCCTGACCCTAATAAAACCTGTATATAGGGAGCATTGAAGAACCTGTTGAGCTCTTTGAAAAGATTTGAGGAGTGTTATATACCTAGTTCAACACTAGCTCCTCATGGTTGTAAGCACGGCTGCCACCCCTTTTGCTCATTCCCTGCAGCCTGAAAAAGTCCTCCATCGGTTGTAAAGCGCATTGACACTGGGAAATGCACTATACAGTACCGCTTAAATGTAACTTCCCTCTGCGAGCGCGTCGCGAGCACGTATACAGCAGGAAACGAGTGCGTAAACAGCACGTAGCGCGTAACTTGCGAGCGCGTATTATGCGAGTACTGACACCAAGTACCGGTACAACATAATTATGCTCTTCTTGAGACACGTAGTAATGAAATATGTCATAAGTGTGTTCTTTGAAGTGATTTAAAGCCATTAGTAAGTTCCCGAGAATCGGAGAATCGGGACCGAAATGTAAGTGGCAGACAAATGCAGTGTGGTGACCGGACTTGTTTTTATACTTGATGGTATATTGTTTTGAACTTTTCATGGACGCTTTATGGTTATCTTGATATAAATGCTCTCTTCTTAGCTGCTTCAAGTTTCTAAATCCTTGTTATCATGTACATGTATAAGAACATCCATTATTATTACATTGTGTATGTATTGTTGATGAAGTTCATAGTATAATACTGTGATTTCTCTGCAATACAGATGTGCGGTTTTAATGTTCCAGAGAGAATTTGCTCAAAGATTAATAGCAAAACCAGGAGATAAACTATATTGTCGACTGTCAATCAATACTCAGCTCTTAGCCAGGGTTGATCACCTGATGAAGGTATGTTGCAGTTCAGCTGTCATTCTAACATTACCACAATAAGTTGTTGTTAAACCCACAGGCAGCCCAACCATTGCTTCTGAGGCTACTTTAAACTTTTAAAGTTATAATAAATAAGAAGATATTTGTATTTTATTGATGGTTTTCCTGTGGTAGAACGCACTCCCTGTGCATAGAAATGTATGCTGTTGGGGGATCCCTGTGCACGTCCGACAGGATGCGCCTGCCGCAATGTACTTAGCAATGTACATGTAGTTGTGTAAAATACTGCATTTGTGCAGGTGCGACTTGTGGGACACACAGGGAGCCCAACATAATACGTTACTAAGCACAGGGAGCCCAACATAATAGAGAGTTTTAGCAAACACGACGCGACGTGAGAACACAACGTTAGATGACGAATATATCACATTTGGCATTGCGTGACTACCGTGACAACGTCACGACGTCAAGTTCACGACGCCATTTCACTTGTTTTCACGTCCTCTTCATGACGTTGAGGACGCCAACGGTCATTTTCACAGTTATTCGTCAGCGCGCGCGCCGTCCTCTTTCACGTCACGTCGTGTTTGCTAAATCTCTCTAATATGTTACTAAGCACAGGTAGCCCAACATAATATGTTACTAAGCACAGGGAGCCCAACATAATACGTTACTAAGCACAGGGAGCCCAACATAATATGTTACTAAGCACAGGGAGCCCAACATAATATGTTACTAAGCACAGGGAGTCCAACATAATATGTATTGTGTGCACCACAGGAAACCCATCAAAAAAGATGCGTGCATGCAAATATATTTTTATTTAAGTACACCTCGGAAACAATGGTTGGGCTGTCTGTGCTAAACCCAGCAACCAGCAGTGTAATAGAGTGGTTTTCGTATGAGTGGGAAACCTACGGTACCGTGACACTCAAATGGCTTCCTTTCTGAACCAATCAAAAAGCGTGCAGATGCATCTCATCCAATCAACCTCTTTCAATACGGTAAGGCATGGTACCGTAACTTTGCCACTCATACGAATACGATTGTACAAGCATAAAGCTGTGTTAGATGGGCTGATGCATGCATAAGTGTAAGCACAAGAAAGTGATTACATTTTGTTGTTGGTTTGCAAGTCATGAAAGCTATGACCAGAAGGAATTCTGGAAGATGCAGGTCTCAAATAACATTGTAAAATCAACAGTCTTTAACACTATCAATACTTTTCGAATTTGACAAGTTTGTAACATGGCTCATTAACTGCTTACCCAGACATCCTTGCGGTCTTACATGTAGCTTCTATAATTCATATTTTCAATCCGACAAGGATTATACAATTAATATGTGCCTGTACCGTAAATCTTCTATTAGGCACCTGGGGCGCTTATTAAATATCGGAGGTTTTAGGGGGGCACTAAATTATTAGAAGAGGGGCACTTAATAGAGAGGGGCACTTATTGAATTTCCTAAACGAAACGGATTCTCATGCTGTATTTTGTAATCTTTATTATCAACTTTATTATGGAGAAACAAAGCCAATATGAAATGTACCACAATGGTATGTAATGTACCGTACGTATCGTAAAGACAAGAAAGCAGTATTTCAGAAACGATATTTCAGATCTCAATGTCAACTTCCTCGCTTATTAGAGGTGGGCGCTTATTAGAGGGGGTGCTTATTAGAGAGGGGCGCTTATTAGAGGGGGGTGCTTATTAGAGGGGGTGCTTATTAGAGAGGGGCGCTTATTAGGGGGGGGTGCTTAGTACAAAACGGCTCCAAAGGGGGGCGCTTAATAGAGGGGAGGCGCTTATTTGAGGAGGCACTTAATAGAGGGGAGGTGCTTATTTGAGGGGGGCGCTTAATAGAGGGGGGCGCTTAATAGAGGGGGGCGCTTAATAGAGGGGGGCGCTTATTAGAGGGGGGTGCTTATTAGAGGGGGGCGCTTATTAGAGGGGGGTGCTTAGTACAAAACGGCTCCAAGGGGAGGCGCTTAATAGAGGGGAGGCGCTTATTTGAGGGGGGCGCTTAATAGAAGATTTACGGTATGTATTTATAAATCTATGTCACTGGTGAAAACCAGTCTTTCTGTAAAATACAATGTACCATTTTTTACAGGTTGGCAAAAATAATTTTCGACCTCCACCCAAAGTTGAATCGAGTGTTGTCAGGATCGAACCAAAGAACCCACCACCACCTATCAACTTCAAGGTAATCATTCAGGTTAACCACAGTGTGTGTACCTGGTTCTGGAGAGTTGTCTTTTGATGTCTTTGAGTGCTGGGTTTTCCAGAGTGTTGCAATGGATGTAAACATTGCATTAGTGAGGCACATGTTCACTGGGGCATTTACTGGTACTCCACGGTGCTTCCCCATTCAGCAATGAGTTCCATGCAATGCTCTTACAACTACACATGTACATGTAGTATGCATCTGAAGAAAACACATTATTGCAACAAAATTTAGAATCATATACATTATAATAATGAATCATCATGATAAGTACAATAATTATCCTATACATATTACATCTCAGCCAATCAGAGCTCACCATTTCTATGAAATACAGAGCGGTATTTCATAGTTTTTTCTATGAAATACAGAGCGGTATTTCATAGTTTGAATTAGCCAATCAAAACGTAAATTTTAATTTTTCATGTAATATGTAGATAATATGGTTATTCCATGGTTTTCTATGGAATACGGGCGGAAATATCCGCCTGTATTCCATAGAAAACCATGGAATAACCAATAAGTATACAACTGAAAGCACTCGAAGCTACATGTACGTGACAAGACCAAAAGGCAGTATGGTTAACATCAGTTGAAAGATTTACACAACGATGTTGACTTGTGATGACTCTGCTAAACCCTACTAATGTTCGTTGGTGATAAAGTTGCAGAAAACGAACAAACAAGCAAAATTACCCTTGCTACCTTTCGGCCTTGGCAGTGTGCTTGAGAGCTTTTAGCGACATCGTTAATTGAAACAGCTATCATATGTGACACTGTTTACCATGATAATGATTGTCATTATTGCTGTTTTAGGAATGGGATGGACTTGTACGAATTGCTTTTGTACGAAAGAACAAAACTCTAAATGCTTGTTTCAGGTAAAAAACATATATCCTTTAATTTACACAAATACATGTACTAGGAAAGGTGACTGAGTAGCACTTAGGGGGAAAATTAAAGTGCTATAAATTACCCATAAAAATCCTTCTGAGCGTTAGCACTAGAAAGGAAAGGAGAAGGAGAAAAATATCTGACCACAATCAGTATATTTTTCGACTAAAGGGTAAGTAAAAGGAATTCGAACCTCCGACCTCCGTTACATCGCCTATGCTCTACCAGCTGATGTACAATGTACTCGCTACACGTGTATTGGACAACCATTAGACTGGAAGTAATCCAGATTTGATCTACTTTTGAGAGATGCGTTGTTACATCATTTATTTTGTTCAGCAATTCCCTTATCCCATGGGGAATAGTACATGGCAGGGGAGGGTACTCACCATAATTAAGGGTGTGGTATGCCACCCGAATCTCTGAAGCCTGACTCTGATTTAGTGTGCAAAAAGTCCTTGTTGAACATTTTGTTTTAGTGAAACATCTTTATTTTCAGCTCACGACCAGTCATTGAAATGCTGGACAAAAACTATAAAATGCATTGTTCACTAAATGAAATTGTAAGTATTTCTTCTATAGTTGCAATATTAGAGTGTATTGACATGATAGTCGTGAGACGCTGTATGACATAAGTACGTACATGTACATGTAGTGTGTACTGTACATAGCTGCATGTATTCTTACAGCCTGCACTAGCAGTACTCTGGTTGCAAGTTGTTTAGACATCTTTCTACTCCTTGATACAAGATGCATTTGGTCAGCCTTTAATCAATTCAGTGTAATGTTGTAAATTAGGAGTATACAGCGGTCTGTAAGTAGGAGTATACAGCGGTCTGTAAGTAGGAGTATACAGCGGTCTGTAAGTAGGAGTATACAGCGGTCTGTAAGTAGGAGTATACAGCGGTCTGTAAGTAGGAGTATACAGCGGTCTGTAAGTAGGAGTATACAGCGGTCTGTAAGTAGGAGTATACAGCGGTCTGTAAGTAGGAGTATACAGCGGTCTGTAAGTAGGAGTATACAGCGGTCTGTAAGTAGGAGTATACAGCGGTCTGTAAGTAGGAGTATACAGCGGTCTGTAAGTAGGAGTATACAGCGGTCTGTAAGTAGGAGTATACAGCGGTCTGTAAGTAGGAGTATACAGCGCGGTCTGTAAGTAGGAGTATACAGCGGTCTGTAAGTAGGAGTATACAGCGGTCTGTAAGTAGGAGTATACAGCGGTCTGTAAGTAGGAGTATACAGCGGTCTGTAAGTAGGAGTATACAGCGGTCTGTAAGTAGGAGTATACAGCGGTCTGTAAGTAGGAGTATACAGCGGTCTCTAAACAACTAGAAACTGGAGTTATATCAAAGTGAGCCCAACAAAGGCATTTATAAGCGTAAGCACAGGAGAAAATAGATGTGTGTGCTGTTTTGCTTGTGTTTTGTTTTGATGCCAGACAAATAACGTGGTAGCACTTATATTTTCCTTATTCGCACCTTGGCCTTTGTCGCCACGCAATGCACTATTGGTGTTTACGGTTGCATCGCTAGTGAAATCACTAGTGAAAACATATATACATAACTGTACTATACATATCCATACAACTAATTTTTAAAAGGTGGTCAAGTATGAAATCAATACTGAATGGGCGTGTAACACCTGTCACGTGACTTTTTAAATTTTCACCGCAGACAGACGAATATCATAACTGGAAAGAGCATGCTAAAGTTAGTAAAAGTGGAAAGTTTGAAGGGAAATACGTAAATAGGGCAATAGTTACAGGCATTCAAACTTTGCCTTTTTTGTATGGAAATGTATGTTGGAAGGCAACAGCTTGCCTTCCAAGCGAAAACCCATACAAATCCTTGTCAAAGTGGGAAACTTTGAAAGCCGTTAACTTTTTTCTTATTTGCTTGATTCTTTTCAAATTTTCAAATTTTACTAATTTTAGTATGCTCTTTCAAGTTATGGTATTTTCGTTTGTTTTCGGTGAAAATTTAAAAAGTCACGTGGCAGGTGTTACAAGCCCATTCTGCAGATGGTAATGTTGCTTAACATATGTTGGATTTTTTTTTGTGGCTTCTAAAAAGACTATTTCTAATTTAACACAGCGACTTGAGATGCAATTCAGTATTCACAACACAACTTATTTGAACTAGCTGAGTGTACTAACTTCATATTTGTTGTCAGATGTTGGATGCTGATTTTAACATGAAAGAAAAGATACATCAAATACTGACAGATAGCGAAAGCGGCAAGAAACGAGCACGAACAATGGATATTGACGACTTTCTAGAGTAAGTGTCATAGAGTAACCTTGCTCAATCCCCCCGGGGGGATCTCCCAGGGGGGATCCCCTGGTGGGGGGATATGTGTAATCCCCGGAGAGATGTTTGGGTGTGCTACTAAAGCCTGACCCTATTCTCTACAAAAAGTTGCAAAATTTTCCATACCCTATCCCACAACTACATTTGTAAGCCTGGAATACTATAGAAAGCCTAGGCCAAGCAGCTCGGAATATTTAACAAAGGATGGAGTCATTATTATTATTTATCAATGAATTTGCAAAAGTTACCAATCCAAGTTTTTTGGGGGGAAATCGGGAAATGGGGTCCAGGTCCCGGTCCAGGTGTGAATAATATCTTACTGCACAATGTTGCTATAAATACAATAAAAATGTGCTGGCACATTTAGCGAGCGAACACTACATTATCGTCATTTTGAAGGCCTTCCAATCTATTTGCTTTGCTTTGCAGGTTATTGAACTTATTCAACTCGCAGGGAATCCATTTTGCATAACAGCTTAGTGAATAATATTATTATAGTAATCATTGTTGGGGTGAAAGTCCAATGATACATTATACAACTTTACCAGAATGCTCTGGATATTTTCATTCTTATTCAGATTTTTATTCCCTCATAAGAATAGTAAGATAATTAGTGCTAATTATCTAACAAAAGAAAATGGGCAAAGCATTCTGATACTTGTAGTATCTTGTATATGATGTCATCATACCGTTAATGACATTTCTTTTAGATAAAATACATCTGACGTATCTGACGTCATCATGCCGTTAATAACGTGTCAGAGATGTTTTGTCCCACAATGCGCAATTTTAAATGACGACAGAATCTCTCGTTTTTTCTTTCTTTCCTTTCTCCTTTTCTTTTCTTTTCATTTCTAATGCTCAGAAGGACTTGATGGGTATCTTTATAGCACTTTAGCTTTCCCTCAATTTCTAGCCGTGAGAGGTTGGTGGTTTTACGATTATTTGAAAAATTCATTTTCCCACAATTTCATTCAAGAAATATAAAACGTTCGTTTTGTTGACAACACAATGCGCAATGAAACTATAATTGACGACACAAACAATCACAAACTGAATAAATTATCATTTTGTTGATAACACAATGCGCAATGAAACTATAATTGACGACAGAATCAATCGCAAACTGAATAATCGTTTTTTCGACAACACAATGCGCAATGAAACTATAATTGACGACAGAATCAATCGCAAACTGAATAATCGTTTTGTTGACAACACAATGCGCAATGAAACTATAATTGACGACAGAATCAATCGTAAAGTGAATAAATTATCGTTTTGTTGACAACACAATGCGCAATGAAACTATAATTGACGACAGAATCAATCGTAAAGTGAATAAATTATCGTTTTGTTGACAACACAATGCGCAATGAAACTATGAAACTATAATTGACGACAGAATCAATCGTAAAGTGAATAAATTATCGTTTTGTTGACAACACAATGCGCAATGAAACTATAATTGTCGACAGAAATAATCACAAACTGAATAAATTCTCGTTTTGTTGACAACACAATGCGCAATGAAACTATAATTGATGACAGAATCAATCACAAACTAAATAAAGTATCGTTTTGTTGACAACACAATGCGCAATGAAACTATAATTGGCGACAGAATCAATCACAAACTGAATAAATTATGGTTTTGTTGACAACACAATCCTGGGGGGGACTCCCATATATAAAGTGGTTGGGATAAGTGGTTGGGATGCTCCTCGAAAATTTTCAAAATGACCCTAAAAGGTACCTGAGTCTTGTCCAGGTGGGCGTGGCAACAAATAATTTTTAACCCTAAAAGGTACCAACTCTAAAGTGACAAAAGCTACAACTCATTCCGGCTGTCATTTTCTTATCTCGGGTATCTTATTTACTGACAAACACCCTAAAAGGTACCGGCTTAGTCTCTTGTGGTCCTTTTATATTTGTGACACCCTAAGAGGTACCAAATCGCGAATCTGGACCCCTAAAAGCGGCGAGGTTTTATGCAGAGCTCTCGACTTCTTCCAAATCCACCCACCCCCCAGGCTATGGAAATACGGAAAAACGTTTTATATTTCTTTTATAAAATAAAAACAACTGTAACGTCATTACCGTGTTTGCATAACCTGATGCAAACACGGGTAACAGCCAATCAGATCACAGAGATTTCTGAATGCAGATTATAATTATTGATAATAGCTTTCATGACTTTTAACCGATGATGTCATGAGGTACATGTCTACCAATGCATGTCAATTTATTTCAAACTATCAATAATAATAAGAATTCATGAGTCGTCGTCATTGCTTGACTGTAAGACCTTGTTGTAACCGCGCCAGCATGTCAAATAACGCATGTGTGTTGAGTACTACGTTTTGCATGCCCTAAACTCTCCCTTTGACCATTCGTCCGATATGTCCTCAGTTAGAATAATAATAGATATTTAAGAGTTTGTCTGGATGCTACAAAAACCTCTTTAACCTTGTTGGTTTTGATCTAGATAATATAATAATAATAACAATAATAGTAATAATGATGATGATGGTGATGATGATGATGATAATAATAATAATGATAAATAAGATCTAGATGTATATGTTACGGCCATAGCTGGGTGATTGACCACGATACAAGGTTTTTGAATCATCATGTTAAAGGTGCAACTTAACTCTTTTCGATTTAATATTTCCATGCTTCCTCTCGCTCCTGTTGCTCAGCGTGCGGGTTTTCCCCTGCAAGGCACAAGTCTTCTAACTTCTTACTCAACAAATACTGATTGTGACTTTATTTCATGTACATTCTTATATACCGCGCCCTGTTGCGTAATTTCAAAATAACAAATCAATAATCAATATAGATCATGGTAAGTTCGCGACTCCAACCGGAGAAAGCTGAAAAGAATTTGAAGAGAGCAAGTTCAACTTTTGTAAATGACAAATCCTACAAATATTATCAGAAGATAGTGTGATGATTTGACGTGAACTTAACATAATCCCATAATGTTCGATGTTTTGTTTTTTTTTATTAAAATAATGGGATTTTTGGAATCCATTTTACATGCGTAAACATGGCACCCTGGGATCTCGGTACCTTATAAAGAGTCCGTGTAGTTAGCTTGTGTATTCGGATGCCGCAAATTCACCTGCAAGTGTCGTTCAGTCTTTATCCTTTGTGAATGGTATTCAGTGTGTATTAAACCTTATACTGCGTTCCCTTGCCCCGCATTAACGTAGCAATTGATTTCACATGCGAAAAAAACCCCACTATCGTTGACTGCGTTAAAGGTTTGACTTCAAAGGGTCTAGATAATAAAGAGGTTTTACCATCCATTACACATCGACTGCCTAATAAAGTCAGTTCTAGAACATGCTGTCGAAATACAACAATTAAACCCATCAAAACTGCGTGGAAGCTAAAGAAGACAAGGTTCTTGCTCCCGAATATTCTACGGATACAAACGGATCTAAAGCTTTTTACGTCAAATTGATTTAGGCAGAGTGGTTTTCATTAACCCGTGAAACAAAGTGTACTAATTAGAGGTGTAATAGTCAGATAAACACAATAGAAAACAAAAGAATTAGAGTGAAGTAGAACATGTATACATTTTGTCTGCGCATGCGTTAGAATTCAGATTTGAAAGTGATTTGCCGCCATTTTCTTTGCAAATTGCACTGCGGTGGGAGATTTAGTGAGCGATCTTCGTCTCTAGAATGATGTTCAAGAAAGTATTTGAAAGGAAATGAATAGTCTGCCTACTTTTGTTTTGCTGTAGATGATTTTTTTCCGAATAAGGGTCGTAGATGATAAAATATCAAGGAACAAAATCCGCCGAAACAAGGAATTATCCTAAAACCAGCTACATTGTCCTTTGGGTTTATTCTCATAGAAGATGATTTCAAGAGATACCTCACAGTGAAAGTTAGTACTGACACATTGAAGGTCACATTCTGTGAATTTGAGTTCTGTACATTCAGTATTCTCAAAGTATTTTGCTCGGTTCAGTTGGGTATTTATTATTTTTGCACGTATTTTCCTAACATTCCTACCTAAAGAACAATACTTATTAACTAGACCCCCAGCCGAAAATAGCACAAATTGACTTCTTCTAAGCTTATTCTTTGCATTCGAGAACTTATTTTAAGCAGAAAAATTGTCCCTCAATGTGAGATCGTATTATTTAGGTACTATGGTATCAGTACACTCTATTTGTTATGATTATGACTAATTTTCATCGCTGGTGTATACCATATTACAAACACTCTATGTGTTGAAGTTTATTGTAAAGGATAGCTTAATTCTTCATTTTTTTTGGACTTCTTAGAATCAGCTGTAAACCGTTTGATATAAGTTTGATTCACATTGAGATTTTATTCAGCATTGTGTTTGCGAATCGTTTATCTGAATTGGTGACGTGTCAAACTAAATTATAGGAAAACCTTTCTTAGGAGCTCACCCCCCAGCAATTTTCTTCCGTGATTTATTGCTTCACTCATGCTAGTTTCGTAAGGTCTTGTTTGTTGGAGTTGAAAAATTGTCCCTCTTGCTTTGCGATGGATTTGAAGTGTCCAAGTATCACTCATTCACCCGACTTCTCCGTAGGAATGTTGCCGTGTTTTGGCCGATTTTGTTCCTTTATACGGAAAAAATATCCACAGCACCACAAAAGTAGGCGGACTATTGATTTCCTTTCAATGATTTTCTTAAACTTCATTCTAGAGACGAAGATCGCTCACTAAAGGCGTCCACAGCAGTGCACTTGGCAAAACAATAGCGATACTTCATGTTTACAAACATTAACATTGTGATGTAAATGTGCCAACCATTTCCACAAAAGCTTTTCACACGTTTTGTTTCAACAGCCAATCGATCTCTGGTTGGCACATCGTTGGCATACTGAATGACAAAAGCTGAAGTACTGATTATGCAAATAGGTACTTTGAAATCTGAATCCTAACGCATGCGCAGACAAAATGTATACATGTTGTGAAGTAGTGCTAAATACGCTAAAGTGTATTTAGGGGTTTATGAAAACCACGGGTTTATGAAAACCACTCTAATAAACCTTGTTTTGAACGCAGCTAGTGGTAGTTTATCAGTTTAAACCAAGTACAATTGTGTGATACATGTGTTGTGGCTTGCCTTATCAGATGTATGGTTACCATGCAAGGGTCGCTGGTTCCCTGATGTGATAAAATGTCTACAAACTATAGCCCACCAAATACACCTGTAATATTCAAACATTTAATTATCTAGTATATTTGAAAGAGGAAATATAGTACGCATTACTAGTCAAGCACGGCCAGCAGTCTCTGTTGCTTGTACCTTGGCTTCTATGATGGTTGATAGACGTTTGACTAAACCACGAGTCTTCCAAGGGATGTTACTAATACAAGGGATGTTACTAATACAAGGAATGGGGAATGGGGAATGGGGAATGGCGAATGAGGAATGGGAGACTGGGGACGAGTGGTCAGCGGTAGTTGCCTTTAAAAATGTCATGGCTGATGTTACTGCTGTTACGAAGTCCTTGTGTGGAGTATATTTCGTGAGAAACATAAAAATATCGGTTAAAAGTTCATGTCCAACTAGAATACAATGCATATATTGTATTATCTTCTATTAAATTGGGTTGTAGTTTTTTTATCGTTCCATTGGTTGGAGATCAATCACATACAAGATCAAGAGAAGAGGGATCGTGACGGTACGTATAACTTTCGGTATTTGGCTCTGTATTCAGCCAGTGACTATTCAGTATATAATTGAATTAAATTGAATTTAGTTACTTTTTAAAAGGAGTTATATTTGCACCTATTAGACACAAAAGCCAATGACACTCACTTGGAAATATTAAACAAGTTTAAATAGTCTTCATACTGAATGTTAAGTTTTTCACTGAACTGTACAGTTATGTAAAGCTAGCACATAAGTGTGAGCACTGTATTACATTGTATATTTGAATTGCAAATTTAAAATTAAAAAAAACTCAAGATTACATATAAAATTGGTATCAAAAATTAATTGCATTCCTATATAATCAACAACAAAATCAAATAAAAATCATAAAATACATCTGTTTACATCAGCAAGTGCACAAGTGCCATTGTTAGTTACACAATGAATTTGTTTTTCTCACAAAAACGTTTTATTGTTTTGAGATTGTTTCAGTGATGTTAGGATATAACACTTTCATAATTAAATAAAAAGTAGCTTTTCCAAAATATTCAGCTGTGACTCAGAGGACTCCCATGTCAAAAGGGCAGGGATGCTCGTACCTTTTACGAGACATTTTCAAAATGTCCTATGAGCATCCCCATCCTCTTATGGTATGGAACTCCAACCCCAACCCCCCCCCCCCCCCCCCCCCCCCCCCCCCCCCCCCCCTCCCAAACTGGGGTTATTTGCTACATGTAGAACACAATTTAAAAACTGATATCATGTTGACTCGACAATGATAATGTGAGAAATCATCCAGACGTACAGTATAGACGTTGCACTATTCAGTATAACAAGTCATCCTGATACATTATTGATTATTAGTGTTTGTCTCTGACTTCTGTTTTTCATATAGACGTTTCGGCCATTAATCAATGGCCTTCATCAGTATTAATCGGAAACGTTGCGATCTTTGAAATACTTAACGTTTGCGGCGCGCGCTTGATGTCCTTGCGCGCGCTTATTTCTTAGTCCCATGATGGTCTTGTAGACTTCAGAAATTTGAATGCAATCATTCCCTGCGTTGGCATCTTGGCCCGTGAAAGTCATCCTGATGTTTGATTACTGTTGTAGTTATATTTTATTCTAGTTCACATTACTCAGCATACAGATGCATTTTATGATTTTTATTTGATTTTGTTGTTGATTATATAGGAATGCAATTAATTTTTGATACCAATTTTACCAATATGTAATCTTGAGTTTTTTTAATTTTAAATTTGCAATTCAAATATACAATGTAATACAGTGCTCACACTTATGTGCTAGCTTTACATAACTGTACAGTTCAGTGAAAAACTTAACATTCAGTATGAAGACTATTAATGTAAGCTTAAAGTGCCTATCACCCCTGTGAGATTCTTTCAAAAATCTATTCAATATAAGCTGAATAGTGGTGGGCTCAGTATTTTGTGATTTGAACCTTGCGTTTATGAGTTATAGAGGTTTGAAATCTCAATATGCAAATTTGATGACGTCAACCCAGGAATTTGCCATAACTTATTTAGACTTTTTCAAGAAGAGCTTATTTTTTGAAATGGGGAAAAAGTTATAAAATCATTTATAAAGACTGTGAAAACATTCTGTAAGTTTTCAAATGTCAGTAATCAGCACAAGGGCGTTTTTGTATAATAAATGAAGTCTTAGTAGACGTCATCAAATTTGCATATTGAGATTTCAAACCTCTATAACTCATAAACGCAAGGTTCAAATCACAAAATACTGAACCCACCAACTATTCAGCTTATATTGAATAGATTTTTAAAACAATGTCACAGGGGTGATAGGCACTTTAAGTTTTTAATAAGCTTAACTCAGTATGAAGACTATTTAAACTTGTTTAATATTTCCAAGTGAGTGTCATTGGCTTTTGTGTCTAATAGGTGCAAATATAACTCCTTTTAAAAAGTAACTAAATTCAATTTAATTCAATTATATACTGAATAGTCACTGGCTGAATACAGAGCCAAATACCGAAAGTTATACTTACCGTCACGATCCCTCTTCTCTTGATCTTGTATGTGATTGATCTCCAACCAATGCAATGGAACGATAAAAAAACTACAACCCAATTTAATAGAAGATAATACAATATATGCATATGTATTCTAGTTGGACATGAACTTTTAACCGATATTTTTATATTTCTCACGAAATATACTCCACACAAGGACTTCGTAACAGCAGTAACAGCAGCCATGACACTTTTAAAGGCAACTACCGCTGACCACTCGTCCCCAGTCTCCCATTCCCCATTCCTCATTCGCCATTCCCCATTCCCCATTCCCCATTCCCCATTCCTTGTATTAGTAACATCCGTCTTCCAAGTAACAAGATCGCAAGCCATTCAATTGTTGAGGTCGCACCGCCAAGCCTTTTGAATTTGCCAGGTAAGTAGCGGAGTGTTTGTAAGCGTGGTATAAGTTGGCTTACCAACCAAGTTGAGTACAGTGCAATGATATATCACCTTTTAAGGTTGATAAAACAATTAAAAGCGAATACACTAGTATGGGCTGCGTCGGTGAATAATGATAAATTCAAAGGTTAAAGGAAATCTATATAAACACCGTGAAAACTTTACTGGCGTTTCGAGCCTTAGCCCCTCTACTTTCTACATGTCTCATTATAACCATAGTAAACGACGCCCACTTGAACAAACCCGGGAACAACTGCCGTGAAGACTTTAGATTCTTGTAAACAAAAATGTTGACAAAAAAAAACTGCATGCTTATCATCGAAAAGGATAAAAACCAACAACAAGTATTATCAAAGTCTTGAGTTGTGTATCAGTTCCCACAACCAATGATTCACTCAAGTGATGCCACGGATTCGCTACGGATGACACTGAATTTAAACCTCTCACATCTGGAGCTAACCACTTGAAATGTTCTTACAAAGGTTCAAGCAAATCTATAATACCGCAAAAAAGAGTACTTAACTTTACTTACTTCGGCGAAGGGCTAACTGCTCGAAACGTCACTGCCTTTGCGTTCATCTGCGACGAGCCGAATGCAATAATGGCGAATTCACTGTAAATATCATTTATTATGTAGTTAGTAATATAGTACATCCATCGTTTCAAAGAGTATAATAACAAAAACAAACCTACTAAATTTTAGAGCGATTCTACAAAAATGTAAAAAGTTATAGCGAATTGAAATCACAAAGATTTGTATGGGAAATTGAGTTTTGGACTGACTAGCCTCATTTCCATGCAATTGCTAGAATTCAAATGGTCAGGGGCGTAGCGTGCATATACGCCCGTACGCACGTGCGTACAATTTAAAATCCTTAATATATGTATACAGTCTTGCAAAAACAACAAAAGATATTAAAATAAAATGAAATCTAGACAAATTCTTAACAGCTCACGGCAGATTACTTGCCATAATGAAACTACTCACAGAAGGCAGGAAAACCGTGCTATTTTGGAGACCCTATACCTCAAAAAAATTTCGGGGAGCATTCCCCCGCATCCTACTACAGAGGTCGCACCTTCGCCGCTCGTCAGATTGTGTCACCCAATACATTTCCCTTTCAAGGGGAAGTCATTGTAGGCATGTATAATGATGATTGTAGTTAGTACAGTTTCAAACAAAATAAATACCAAAAAACTGGCTTCGCCTCGGGTTATTATATCGCTATATATAACGGTAGCGGTATATATAACCTGTTTACATAAATCCTTTAACTAATACTCATAAATCATTTACACAACCTTTACATAAATCCTTTTCTGAATCCTTTATATAACCTTTACATTCAACCCCCCATAACACATGAGTGATAACTGCATTTTACAGGTATTTATGTAGCGAGAAAGTCCGCTGGAAAAAAACGAAGAAAATGGTATTTCCAATGCTCTAGATTTCTAAAAAATTGAAATTTTGAAGTATGCCCCCTCACCCCCCGAGAAGCTCACGCCTTCGGCGCTCGTTGCTATGTGCGTACATTGCAAAAAAAAACGCACGCTGTTGCTTTCAATGGTTATAACTTTACGGTGGTTTTTTCATTTAATTTTGATGGGCTTTTGGTGTATTACTAGACTTGTACAGTGTCAACAACAACAAAAAGATATTACATTTGCTAAACTCGAATATTTTCTCAGTTTATGCAAATTTCTCCGCCATTATGGAATGTTATCATTTCATTAATCATAACCGTGGCTAAGCCGGGCCCGAGGCTTGGACTAAATCCCCTGCCATGCGGTACTTTTGATCAGAGGTAGTTATCGTCGAATCGTATTCACTTTTGGGTCACTAACTTAGTGACATTTCCAAGGGGAAGACAATTAAAATTCTCGGGCCCTGACGAGAATACTCCCGAGTTTCGAGTTGTTTTAAAAGCGATTATTTTACTGTCCTTGACAAAAGATGTGAAGTATTGATCTTATCGGGCAGGCTTAGCCTCAATTCAGTGTAATTATTCACAAATACCAACGAGAACGTGAAAAAGCAAGCTACATTCAACAATAGAAACCATTTGTAATCGGGCGAGTTTTGCAGGTGTTGCGTGACATTTTAAATTTTAATCCAACAAAAACAAAAATATAATATTTGGAAACAGCACAAATAAAAATTAGCAAAAAACTGAATTTTGAAGTAATTTCGATGAATAGAGCGAAAGTTGTTGAGCGGCCGAAGTTGGTATTTTTCTTTTAAAACGTACGGTGGTGGGCAAGCTGTTGCTTTCAATTTTATTCTAATTTTGGTGAATGTTGTTGGGTTCAGTATTTTTTTTGTTTTGAACCTTAAAATTTAAAATGTCACGCAACAAAATCTCACACCTGCAAAACTCCCCATGCACGGGTTATTCTCTGGATTTTGGCATAACTTATTTAGACTCATTCAAAAAGAACTTATTTTTGAAATGGGCACAAAAGTTATAAAATCATTTATAAAACTGTGAAAATTTATTTCTGTAAGTTTACAAATGTCAAAATCAGCATTTAAGGGCGTTTTTGTATAATAAATGATTCCTGGGTAGGGCGTCATCAAATTTGCATATTGAGATTTCAAACCTCTATAACTCACAAAATACTGAGCCCAAATAATATTCAGTAATTTAAAAGAATAGATTTTTTAAAAAAAGTCTCACAGGGGTTAGGTGCATTTAATTTTGATCATGCAATCATTGTTTTAACATGAGCAAGATCAATGTACGAAGTCTACGAAATTTGGGAGCAGTGCTTGCTGCATGACTGCCGTCACGCCGTGGTTTCAAAAACCCGTTTAAAAGGTATCCAACAATTACGATTTTAATTTTTTTTCAAAAAAAACCCGTTAAAAATAAAATGAAACATCTTTGAGACATATCAAATCAAATTTAATCAAATCAAAAGACTTTAACATCTGAAGGAAAAACAGAATCAGACTGATAAACTTGTGGCCCTCAAACCTAAATCAAAGTAAATAGGCCGTCTATCAACGCCACGGATAAAAAAGGTCAATGTCACGAAATTTGGGCATAACTTCGAACGTAACAGCCTTTATTTATCCACTTGCAGGAAATATGCTCCTCTGGGCATATAATCTGACAATAAATAATCATTGTGAGAAGTTTTCGGATGATTTTTCGGACAAATATCATGAATTCGAAATATATAGGCAAAGACACATGAGCCGTCTGAAATTTCCCGAGGGTGACCGCTTTTATAGAGGTTTGACTGTACATATGATCGTCATATGCCATGTGTCGTCATGTGTCTTGTGACAAATCAGCGCAAAATAAACTTATTATGAACTCCAGCGGCCGCCATCTTGAATATGACGTCACACATGAAAAGCATATATGAGCTATTATTACTCGGGCCCAGGCCGCAGGCCGCCCGAGTTAGAAAATGCGTTTTTCGGTAGTAGTAGTCGTAGTTTTTTTAGTCGTTTGAAAATGACGAAAGAAAAGCGACGTCGTAAAAATCGGAGTTCAAAATTACTCCGCAGCATTTGAAAAGATAAGCAAGGTCAATTTTCTCAAATCGAGATCGTATGAGCCTTCATTTGGCAGCACATATAGATCTCCCTCGTCATTAAAAGGTCAGTCATTGTAGTTCTCCTCACGCAATGACATTGTCCTGGTAAAAGCCCGAGTAGACGCTCATTTAAAATCTTTTTTTTTTTATTATTATCGAGGCATTTATCGGCGTATCTGACCTATGCAACCTCAAGACGTATCATGTTCGTACTCACCGGACTAATAGTCTCCCTCGTCACTCAACTGTCACTGATTGTCATGACGTCAGAGAAATTATATTGTATTGAAGAAGATGTCCTTTTTTTTATTCGACGTTCGAACCGTAACTCGAACCCGAACTCGATTCGTCAAAGCCGATTATTTTCATCCACTGAAAATATGAGAGGGGGCATATAATCTCATCATAAATCAAATCAATTGAACTTGGGTGAAAATTTTTCAAATGAATATCAAAGGTCAATCAAATGAACTCGACATTTACATGTATATACAGGGTATTTCCCTCGGGTCACGCAACTGTCAGTCATTGTCTGGTCTATCCTCGCGCATATGACATTGTCCTTGTTCTTCAACCAACTGGCAAAAATTTTCAAGTACTTTCTCGCCATCTGACATTTTCCTTTTCACAATGCCCGAGTGAACGCTCATTGAGCGTCTTGTTTAACTAAGATCCTGCAAGTCTGGATAAAAAGGTCGATGATTTGACGATGTTATTTGAGAGTTTTAATCTCCCAGAGTTCCTTTTGGTCATAGCTTTCATGATTTTCAACCCGACAACGATTATGCAATTAGCTATATCTAAACAAATTCGTGAAACTAAACTGGATGCTCATTCCCAGGCCCTACGAGAAAATGTATTCTGAGAGAGACTGGGAAGGAGTAAAAAACGGTTACAGCATCTGAAAGAACGTGAATAAGTACCGACCTTATTCCACAGTTTCATTTTCATTCTACTCTGTTTCTAACCGTGGTATTAGGTCCTCTACATTGGCTTGGTACGTGGGCATTGGATACTAAAGTTCTAGACGGTTCTGGGAGAGACTGAAAATGAAATTACTAGAAGCGAGTGACAGATTAAAGTATAGACGTCAAGAGGCGATCTCTTTCAGTTAAAGACTAGCGTGATTTGCCTTGCTACGTTCGATTGAAGGTGAGCAAAAACAGAGAGAATGTTACAATTTTCCGAGAAATGTTGCAATTTGACTCGTAAAATCACTCGGTTTAATTTAGTCAATGTCATAGTTATATATTTATTTAACATTTTCTTCCCAATTGTTTCCAATGCATTTAACCTTCATTGCATCTTTCTAGTTATTCATTTAGTACATTCATTTGTCTTTTATCTTGGTCATTTTTTAATTTTGTTATTGCAAAATCAGACTTATCTTCCAACTGATTTGAAGATGGTCCCGGCCTGTCGTACTTTTTTCTGGGTTTTTTTTCTTAGCTCCTTTATTTTTCAGTTTATTAAATATAATAATATTTCAGTGGGAATTCTTTTCTGTGATTTACTCACAAAGTAATCAGTCTAGCCCGCTTACGTTATAATACTCGCTTACAAAGCGGTTTTGATCAGTTTAGCTTTTAAAAGGTTACGATAGTTTTATTCTCATTCGCTTTCCCTTATCATATTGAATGACTCACTCGCTCTGTCATTAGTTAATTATTTCATATTTTTTATTACGTTCTTCCTTCTTGTTTCTGCTTCTACTGCTCTCTCAATGACTTCCCTGGCAGTTCCGAGACCTTCTGAGATATTTCGTGACTTTCCAAGAACATGCCCTGAGCTTCTTCTATTTTCAGTTTCTTTCTGCAAGTGTGTTTTGTTTGCATTGTCTATTGTTGTTGTTCTCCTTGATTATATTGCTTTTAATTTCTTTTCAGTTCTCATAGAAGCTGAGACCGCAAGGATGGATGGGAAATCAGTTCATGAGCCACATTACATGTAGATATATTCAATGTTCTCGTAGTTTTGAAAATATATGAGCTATTTAATTAAAATCCTACAAGTCTGGATAAAAAGGTCGATGATTTGACGGTGTTATTTGAGAGTTTTAATTTCCCAGAATTCCTTTTGGTCATAGCTTTCATGATTTTCAACCCGACAACGATTATGCAATTAGCTATATACAATAACAGAGCGAAATCTCGCAATCTGATTGTTAAATATACAAAGTACAAAAAGACCTTCATCACTCTATTGTTTTTCAGAATGGTCATTTGCTATATTTAAAAACCTATCGTTGCTTCTAGAAACCATGCGAACTTCAGCAGCTTTACAATAATCCCACTAATTGCAAGCGATAAATACACGTACCTTGGTAAAAATAGGCACACTAATGGGATAAATGGGATACAGGCGGGATTTGTTTCAGATATTTGACTATTACTTCATAACATGACTATCAGTTTGAGAGTTTAATCGTAGAGTAATCCTTGTAAAAGAACCGTAAAAGATACTAATATTGGAACCCGATTCTCGAAAATTCTAAACTGCATGTTTTGATTTAGTAAATGCCGTCTCGTCCTATTTTGGTCTATTAAAGCTTCTAAGAGTAGTTGACTTAAATATGATACCCCAACAAGCGCTTGCAGCTCAGGCGGAAATCCTAAGCGCGTTCGTTGGAGTTGAGTTCGAGCTTTGAAGCAAAACGGCGCCACCTGGACGTATTGGTGGTCGTGAACAACCACTTATCGCAAATATCTCTCCGCTGTTGTCATCACGGCTCCCACGTAGCTCGGCCCGTTTCTATGATACTCTGTCGATATGTCCTTGTTTCTATTCTACAGTTGTTCATTCAATAACTACAGCGTGATGAAGATGTTTTACTGCGTTTGGGTAGTTGTCTCCTTTGGACTCGTGGAAGTTGGAACGACAAGGCATGGTAGAGTATTTGATTCTGGTAAGTCAGTTGGACGGCAATAATGATGTCCATTTGATTGAATTGTTTCAGTCGATCTAATTAATTTGTGGAATATTGCTTTTAACTCGCTACAACAGCCTTATATAGTGGAGTTCCGAGGCTCGACTTTACGAATTGAACTGTATGATTTCAACCGCAGCACACTTCAACCGAAAGCTTACTTCTTAAAATATCTGTGGTATAACTGAAGAATCTTGAACGCGTATAGGATTTTCTTTATTTCATTTTTTTCGCCGAATCACTGAATAGTGCAGTTAAATACTTATATAAACATTAGTATTTTCGGTTTCAGAAGCTTTAGTGAGTAAGTGTAATTGTAAAGAAGTCGAATCAATCCAATTGAAAGTCAAAGTTTTGCCTTCATTCAAAAACGATGCGGATTTCGAGTCGCCAAAAAGTGAAATTGTTTGACTTTATATCTAATCTACTTTTGACAGTTTTAAACGATAATTTACTTCATGGTATTCAGAGAGAACGGAATCGGAGAATTCATTTTCATATTTATAGTAAATAACGATGACAATATTTCACTTTCATGACTTGATTAATCACGCAAAGTTTGAACGATCGACCCCACTTAGCAATTCACAACAATGCTATTTGAATTGAACGTCCATGCACTAATGAATGCAACTATTCATATTCAAACTCTCTAAGAACCCCCCGAAGCAACACTCCATCAAAAGCGAAGAATGTTATCTGAAGCCCTTATCATAAACACCATGGTTTTATTATTATACATTGACTTGATGCTCGGTAACGACACAGACCCTGATCACCCGATAAGTCTGAGTAAATGGCTTGCGGTTTCCGTAGACTGAAACGCCTTTAGGAGCCGATAATGGCTTACGAGACTCGCCGGCCTTTTGTTTGCAAAGAATGTTGTTTTTGAGTCAGTAAAATTTCGAAAAATATGGTATGGTATAGATGCAGACAAACTCTAAGGGTAGAAATATATCGAAGGATGGCGTCTTGTGAACCGTGACGTTCTTTATAGTAGGGACCAGAAAAATTCTAGGATGGGAACGTGAGGACGACGGCGCGCGAACTGAAGAATAACACCTGTTTTCACGTCGTACTGAGATTGCCGTCACGGACGTCAACGGTCGTTTTGAACATTATTCGTCAGTGCCGTCGTCCTCACGTTCCCGTCCTAGAATTTTCTGATGCTTAAGGTCCCCAGTATACGAGCGTATACGGCGAGCTGGTGGTTATTATAAATAATTGTTGTTGCTATATTGTTGTTGTTGTTGTTGTTGTTGTCATGGTTGTTGTCGTCATTTCATAAAGGTTGTGAATACTGCATACCGAAATGGTAACTCAAGTAATCATAAACATGAAAAACCTATAATATACAGACAAAAATATTTATGTGAATTATGTCTCTAATTTTATTCATCTTTTCCATTGTAGGATGCTCTGCATCAACGCTCAACCAATCATATTCGTCCATTCTTGTCACGTGGTCATCGCCCAATGTTGGAACGTATCATCGATATTCAGTAAGTGATTGGTTTGTCTATGTTGAATATGATTGGATACTCAAAGTCACGTGGCTTGAAACAAATCCTTGAAATTTGTAGTACCTTCTCAGGCACAAGAAACTGCGGACGTGATAGCCGAGGTGGCCTATTGTTTTCACATACTAAACGTTCGCACACAATCAAAGAAACGATGCACACACATTCATGCATTTGTTTTGTTTTTGTTCCAAACATTCACCATTCGTCGGTAGAAAATAACGATTTTTATCCCTATTGGCAACATCTTATTGTAGACAGTGTACGGTTTGTTTGTTTGTTTCGCTGGCCTTCAGAAGTTGCTATTTTTGCGGATTTAAGCTGGTTTTGCCGTGACCACAATCACGAGACCCCGGTCGGTCAGCCTGGACAAAGCGGCACGCGTCAGAAGACCATCACCAGATCACGGCATTCAGCAAGCATTGTTTCAATAGTATTGTGCTTCGCCAAAAATAGTATTACAAGAAAATAGTAGTGAATAATAATATGACTAGCGCCCTAATCACATCAAGGCTTAAACATGTTTGAAAGTGGTTTAACTGAACAGGTTTAGCAAATAATTCGCACAAATTGTTGCATAACCTTTGATGCAAAACTGGGTGTAAAAGTGTCCTTTTTCTTATACAGTATAAGGCCCTGTTTACAAGGGGAAAGGGGAAACCTAGCAGTAGGTACTACCCTAGTACTAAGGTGAAGGATAATCCGGTTTTACAAGTGAAATTTCTTCGATTGGTGGGTTACCCTTCCCCTTCCCCTTCCGCAAGGCTTCATCAAACAAACAAAATGGCGGACATGAAAAAAAAAGTTGTCCCGGGTAGGCGAGTTATCCCGGCAAAACCGTTTACAAGGGAAAAACATAACTCTAGCAGTAGGGTTACCCTACAAGACTTGTAAACACGAACGCGAAAAGAAGAAACCTTCGAGTGCTAGGTTAACCCCTATTACTGATTATTAGAGTAATCCTACCGCTAGGGTTACCCTCCCCCCTTGTAAACAGGGCCTACATTCCAGGTATAGTTTGACCCTTAAAATCAGATGATCTTTTGTTATAGAAACAAGACCAACTCAGTTTAACTAAACGCGTTTAGGTGTGTATGGCTGGGGCATAAGACAATCTGATTTATTCTCAGATCGAGTTTTGGCCTGTGTACTCGAGGAGAAACATCACCAAAGCTACAGTCAACCAAACGACCACTAGATACTTAGCAATAGGGCTCGAGCCTTACACCATGTACAAGTTTGTCGTTAGAGATATCTCTTCCAAAGCACGCATCTGTACAGTCACAAGGAGAACTAAGGCAAATAGTAAGTACTTTACACACTCTATCAGTGGACGTTGCACAGGCTGTGTTTCTACCGCGGTAGCGTTTACACGGATCTGATCATCCGTACAATGTTACTGCATGATGACGTTGTTCTACTACAACTACCACAATGCTTTTTGAATTTTCTTTCATATTCAGATTTTTATTCCCTCATGAGAATACATACTGAATGCCTGATACTGATTTTTCAGATCAGCAAACTGGTTTCTTAAAGAGTATGCGAGAAAGAACATTTCTGGAAAGTTTCGATGGTATAGGATAAAATCTCAAAAAGTTATCAGGGATGACATTTATAGCTTTAGTATGGGATTTTGCCGTCATGCGTTAGATGTTTTTTTCAAAATGATTAATTCCTAAATAATCCCTACCCCCTCCCTAGTGAATATTGGATCCCACCATAGCCACAGGTAGCCCAACTAATTATTCTGAGGCTATTTTTGTGCACGTATGGATGGGTTTCCTGTGGTAGGTTGCACGGGATATATTCACTACTTTCACATCACCCACAATATACACCTATTCCAAATATCGTTGTCCGGGCCGAAAGCAACAAGCATTAAGATGACGACCGCAAAGGACTTTGGGAATCTCCTAATTAATTAATTTATCCGTGGTATTTGAGAAGTTATCCCTACGAGCGTTGAATAGCAATCATTTGGAACTATTCGGCCATTTGAAAATGCATGTTGTCAAAATGTCTACGGATGAATAAATGAATAAGGAGAAAGCTCCCCTTTGCGGTCTTCAGCTTCTTGCTTGTTGCTTTCGGCGGAGACAACGATTTTTGGAATAGGTGTATAAACTTTGTTTGCCCCACATTTTGCATAAACTATTGTTTTCAATGGAACATGCAGTCTTCCCAAGAGACATTGAAAACAATAGTTTATACAAAACTTGGGGGGCAAGCAAAGTGTAGTATGGGTGATGTGGAACAGTAGTGAATGGCCGGACTCTCTACACGCCACATCGCCTATATTTACGTTCGCCAAAGTATTGTTGGGCTGCCTGTGCCCTAGAACTTTCATTAACTGGCTGATTTCGTTTCGTTAGATCTCGAAGTCAATCGATTGCTGGTCTTTCGCATCAACTCGACCCAGCTCTTCGCAACCTGGAAGCGTGTAAAGATTCCCGAAGCCATCATCACCTACAGGGCCTTTATGGAGTGGGGCTCTCTTGGCCACCCTAAAGTAGAGCTTGTGTATCATGGCAACAGGACGCATGTTTTGGTTAAGAAAAAGTACATTCCAGAGAATTTGCGATTTTATGTTAACGTGTTGGTGTCGCACCCACAGTATAGGATAAAATCTCAAAAAGTTATCAGGGATGACATTTAGCACGCTTTAGACAAGGTAAACTATGTTGACAAGCTCAGGTATATAGCAATCAATCAATCAACCAACCAACCAATCGATCAATCACCCAATCAATGAATCAATCAACCAATCGATCAACTAATCGATCAATCAAACAATCAATGAATCAACCAACCAATCGATCAAGCGACCAATCATACAACCAACCAATCGATCAATTTCTGATCAACCAATCATACAAACGTATCGATCAAACAATCAATGGTCAACCAACCAATCGGGATATATCGACTAATCGATCACTAATCGATCAATCAACAATCATACAACCAACCAATCGATCAATTGATCAATCAACCAATCGATCAACTAATCGATCAATCAACCAATCAATGAATCGATCAACTAATCGATCAATCGACCAATCATACACCAACCAATCGATCAATTATCCGTCAATTTGAGAATCGATCAACTAATCGATCAATCACCCAATCAATGAATCGATCAACTAATCGATCAATCGAAATCGACCAATCATACAACCAACCAATCGATCAATTAATCAATCAACCAATCGATCAACTAATCGATCAATCACCCAATCAATGAATCGATGAATCGATCATGATCAATCGACCAATCATACAACCAACCAATCGATCAATTAAAACAATCAACCAATCGATCAACTAATCGATCAATCACCCAATCAATGAATCGATCAATCGATCAATCGACCAATCATACACCAAACCAATCGATCAATTAATCAATCAACCAATCGATCAACTAATCGATCAATCACCCAATCAATGAATCGATCAACTAATCGATCAATCGATCAATCATACATACAACCAACCAATCGATCAATTAAACAATCAACCAATCGATCAACTAATCGATCAATCACCCAATCAATGAATCGATCAACTAATCGACTCTCTACAATCGACCAATCGATCAATTTACAATCAACCAATCGATCATTAAACCTGTGCAATCCCCAAACAATCGAATCAATCACCCAATCAATGAATCGATCAATCGACCAATCATACAACCAACCAATCGATCAATTAATCAATCAACCAATCGATCAACTAATCGATCAATCACCCAATCAATGAATCGATCAAAGAATCGATCAATCGACCAATCATACAACCAACCAATCGATCATTAATCAATCAACCAATCGATCAACTAATCGATCAATCACCCAATCAATGAATCGATCAACTAATCGATCAATCGACCAATCATACAACCAACCAATCGATCAATTAATCAATCAACCAATCGATCAACTAATCGATCAATCACCCAATCAATGAATCGATCAACTAATCGATCAATCGACCAATCATACAACCAACCAATCGATCAATAAATCAATCAACCAATCGATCAACTAATCGATCAATCACCCAATCAATGAATCGATCAACTAATCGATCAATCGACCAATCATACAACCAATCAATCGATCAATTAATCAATCAACCAATCGATCAACTAATCGATCAATCACCCAATCAATGAATCGATCAACTAATCGATCAATCGACCAATCATACAACCAACCAATCGATCAATTAATCAATCAACCAATCGATCAACTAATCGATCAATCACCCAATCAATGAATCGATCAACTAATCGATCAATCGACCAATCATACAACCAACCAATCGATCAATCAATCAATCAACCATCGATCATCAACTAATCGATCAATCACCCAATCAATGAATCGATCAACTAATCGATCAATCGACCAATCATACAACCAACCAATCGATCAATTAATCAATCAACCAATCGATCAACTAATCGATCAATCGACCAATCATACAACCAACCAATCGATCAATCAAACAATCAACCAATCGATCAACTAATCGATCAATCGACCAATCATACAACCAACCAATCGATCAATCAAAAACATCAACCAATCGATCAACTAATCGATCAATCACCCAATCAATGAATCGATCAATCGACCAATCATACAACCAACCCATCGATCAACTAATCGATCAATCGACCAATCATACAACCAACCAATCGATCAATTAATCAATCAACCAATCGATCAACTAATCGATCAATCGACCAATCATACAACCAACCAATCGATCAATTAATCAATCAACCAATCGATCAACTAATCGATCAATCGACCAATCATACAACCAACCAACCATCGATCAATTAATCAATCAACCAATCGATCAACTAATCGATCAATCACCCAATCAATGAATCGATCAACCAATCGATCAACTAATCGATCAATCACCCAATCAATGAATCGATCAACTAATCGATCAATCGACCAATCATACAACCAACCAATCGATCGATCAATTAATCAATCAACCAATCGATCAACTAATCGATCAATCGACCAATCAATGAATTGATCAACTAATCGATCAATCGACCAATCATACAACCAACCAATCGATCAATTAATCAATCAACCAATCGATCAACTAATCGATCAATCGACCAATCATACAACCAACCAATCGATCAATTAATCAATCAACCAATCGATCAACTAATCGATCAATCACCCAATCAATGAATCGATCAACTAATCGATCAATCAACCAATCAATCGACCAATCATACAACCAACCAATCGATCAATTAATCAATCAACCAATCGATCAACTAATCGATCAATCACCCAATCAATGAATCGATCAACTAATCGATCAATCGACCAATCATACAACCAACCAAATCGATCAATTAATCAATCAACCAATCGATCAACTAATCGATCAATCACCCAATCAATGAATCGATCAACTAATCGACCAATCGACCAATCATACAACCAACCAATCGATCAATTAATCAATCAACCAATCGATCAACTAATCGATCAATCACCCAATCAATGAATCGATCAACTAATCGACCAATCGACCAATCATACAACCAACCAATCGATCAATTAATCAATCAACCAATCGATCAACTAATCGATCAATCACCCAATCAATGAATCGATCAACTAATCGACCAATCAACCAATCAATCATTATTTTAATATCATTAAACTCTTGTCCTCCATTGGTTTGTAGATGACCCAAGTAAACCAGCTGAAATCATTCCACCAAACCTCGACCCTTCCCTTCTGTCACGTGGGTCGAACTTTATATCAATCACCTGGAATTCTATGCTCGGTCACTATGGCAACGTCACTTACAGTGTACTTTTAAAGTCACGTGATAAACGTTTTAGCATCGTAATTACCAATCAGCGTGCTGTTATTCGCAAGCTTCATCAGAATACCGCTTACCAGTTGCGAGTGCGGGTTCATAACGCTTCTGGTCATGTCGTTAAGGTGTCGAAATGGGCGACATTCAGCACAAAAGGTGAGGCGGGCTTCAGCAATGAGCCTTCGATATGTTTCCTCAGCGGCGCACTGCGCATTCGCCTTGGTACCTAATTGACGATTTTTGGCCATAAGAAAAAGAAAGGCCATTTTTCAACTCGGCGTCCACCGAGTAAAAAGGTTTCAAGGATTTATCGAGATAACAAGTATCATATGAGACATAATAATAATAATTAATCATATTGAAACTCCGTCATCGTTTGCCTCAAATAGTTAAAATTCCTTTCCTACATTTACGAGCTCGTATTTTATTGGTCTATTCTTGGAGTGCACGCGTGACGTCATGGCGGCCATCTTGGATCCCTAATACAAAGCATTCATTAGCTTCTCTCGTTGGTTCATCCAACATGGCGGCTGCTTCTTTGTTATTTATTTCTCAAGGTAAACGATTTCGGTCACGTGGTTACACACCAAGAAGATATCATTCAGGCATAGATTGACCAAATATTATTCAATAATAATAATAATTAGTATTAATTAATATCAGGTTCTCTTGTTAATATTGATGAATTGATTGCAGACTACGATGAATGCTTATCACGTGATAACCAATGTCATCCACAAGCACAGTGTATCAACACCAAGGGATCGTATTATTGTCGATGTCTTGAGGGCTGGCGAGGCGATGGACGTGATTGTCACCACAGTAAGTCAGCGTCCATAATAAGTCATCACTATAACAACACTTACCATCCCCACCGTCCCCAGTGGTGGATTTAGGGTGGGGCGAAGGAGGTGCACGCCCCCCTTTTGGAAATTCGAATACCTTTTTTGCCAAAGAAAAGCTTTACATAAAATTTGGCTGAAACCAATGTCCAACCTCAACGCGCCCCCCTTTGCAAAATATGTGGATCCACCCCCGGTCCCCATCCCAAAACCAGCGCTGATACCAATATTGATGTCAATATACCACTTCACAGTTCTCACGAACAACATGGTTCCACTTCCTGCGCATTTAATGAAAACTAGTTTTCTTATGCGCAGTAAGTCCAACCTCGACTTGGAACTTTCGTTCGTCGGAGAACTGTGAAGTGGTGTATTGTATTAAAACACAACTACCGACATATATCACATATTGGTCGTTTTCTCGTATGAGTGGGAAGTAGCTATGGTACTGTTCGTGCCGTGCGGTAACCGTGTCGTATCCAAGCATTCTGATTGGTTGAGCAATGATTTTGCGCGCTGTGATTGGTTGAATATAGTGACCGTAACTCCGTGCCATAGGTTTCCCACTCATACGAAAACGATTCTGTATTGAGCAAGGGTCGTACCGTGACCGTGCAGTACCGTGACACTGCCGTGCCGTCACGTTGCAGTGTCGTGACCGTACCATGACATTGCCGTGCCGTCACGTTGCAGTGCCGTGACCGTACCATGACATTGCCGTGCCGTCACGTTGCAGTGTCGTGACCGTACCATGACATTGCCGTGCCGTCACGTTGCAGTGTCGTGACCGTACCATGACATCGCCGTGCCGTGACGTTGCATTGCCGTGACCGTACCATGACATTGCCGTGCCGTCACGTTGCAGTGCCGTGACCGTACCATGACATTGCCGTGCTGTCACGTTGCAGTGCCGCTACCGTACCATGACATTGCTGCAGAGGCATGGAATTCCAGTCATGTGACATCTCTATATTAACGCGGTGGATCAGATTTATTCCCGCGCTGAAATAAACTATATCATTTGTTGATTCTCTCATGCCTAACAGAAGTCCCTCAAAGAGAATACTGTGCCAGTATCCAGTATAAAGGCATAATATGGCCTGACACAAGCATAGGAGAAGAGGCCATCGCATCATGTCCTCCAGAGGCTTACGGTAAATAAATATGTAATCACTGTATTCTAATGAAGAACACGAGAGGGGAGGGGATGGAGGGGATGGAGGGGAGGGGTCGCAAGTTTACTCCCCTCCCGATCCCCCCCTCCCCCTGCAGGAATCGCCCGGATGTTTACACTGATTCCATAAGTCGCTGTTTTCGCCTCTTTGCATAGACTGTGAACAGTCCCTCTTTTACCTCCAGACTCAGTCGAACGAGAGAAAAACCGATCCCGGACGCGCGAGGATTAGGGAGAGTTTAGTCCACGGGATTCTAAAAACTCGTCTTCACTGAGTCTGGAGGGAAAAGGAGGGATTGTTCGCAGACTACTCTTTGCACTAAAGGTTGCTCAACTTACATATCACAATTTTACAATTTTTCTGTGCAAACGAAGTTGCTCTTTAATTTGCAGGTAATGTGACAAGAAAATGCAAGAAATTCAAACGAATTACCGACTGGGATGAGCCAAACTACAGCCAGTGTGTGTCCAAGGACATAGTCACCATACATGACAATGTAACTATCTTTATTTCAACATTTATATAAACATACCATGAATACAAACACACACAATCACTCGGTAAGTTTCAACCGCAAAAGGCTTTCCGTTCTCGCGAAATAGTCTTTGGCTGAATCGCAATCACAGAAGCTTGTCATGTCAAAACGGACATGACACAAGAGTGAAGCAAGAAAATGAAGAAATCCTTGCGCTTATCTTGATATCTTGTCGTGTTTGCGTCTCCAGTGACAACCAATGCGTCATCTAACTTTTGAGATTCTTTGCACTAGTTCCCGGGTGGTAGACAAAACTACATGTTACTATTCTTAGGAGAGAGAAGTTTGTTTGTTTGTCTACATATATCCTAAATTCTTTCGAAACTACAATATTATCGTATGTTATTTTCAGTTCTTTAAAGATTCAGACCCCGTCCACACTAAAACGCTAACCTGCGTTTTCCTATTGTTTCTGCCATGAGCTGATTGTTTTCGATTCCCTTGAGGATATAGAACAATATAAAAACGATGCGTTTTCAAACGAAAACGGAGTAGTGTGGACTAAGTTTGGTTGTTGTTCTTAAATTTAAGTATTTTTAAAGATGCTTAATAACATAACTTAATACTTCTTCTTACTTAACACTTCCCAGATCCAACAACCACACGCAGATCCCGTCAGCAATGCAAGGAAGCTAGCTCGCGTTATCTCAACCACTCGCAGAAAGTATTCTGAGGACATTAAACTCATCGTCAGTTCGTTAGACATTCTATCAAGTAAAGACATGATGACTCGAGTAGAGGAACATGCACGCGGTGATACCCGTACTGAAGCTAACGAACTCGCAATGGTAAGATGTGTCATGCGATGTAGCGTGTTTAAATAAGGTTGTACTTATTAATACTGGAAAATGGATGCATTGAATGGTCATTTTCATCATCATCATCATCATCATCATCATCATCATCATCATCATCATCATCATCATCGACACCATCATCATAATATGACTGATCATCGTCATCAGTATATCAGCATCAGTCATCATAACCATCACTACCATGCAACCATCTCTACCACCACGACTATCCCCACAACCACCATCACCACCATCGATTTTACCAATATCCGAGTCGGCGATAATAGAGTCGTTTTCGTATGAGTGGGAAGTAGTTACGGTACGATTCGTCGGTACCGTACTGTGACCGTGCCGTGTTCAAGCATTCTGATTGGTCGAGCAATGATTTTGCGCGCTGTGATTGGTTGAAAAGAATATCTTCGATTCCGTACCATAACGGTAACTCCGAGCGGTAGGTCTCCCACTCATACGAAAACGACTCTAATACTGTATTCTTGTATTGTGTTACAGAGCGTGTTAAACATTTCAAATGAGATTCTTGATGAACACGTGATACCATCGTGGAAGCAAATAACCAAGGTATACGTATAGCGCATGCGCAGAGGTAGTAGGACCTTTCCCGTCAAACAAAACACGGCTACGTTGTATTTAGCATACAATTATAGCATACAATCTCTACACGACGGCCACCTTGGAGTACACATGTTTTGTAGAGATGTCTGTTCTTCTCTTCTAACAATAAATGTATGGGCTGCATAATATAATAATAATAATAATAATAATGCATGGCGGCCGGGACAAAACTCCCGTTACAGATCGACTGTATTTCCGTTGCACGACACCTGACCTACTGTTGAGGAATTCAACATATATTTCTTTCCATAGTTTTATAGTGCTGGTCACCAGTTAATACCAGCTAAGCTGATTGGTTTTACCAGGTTAAATAAACTTGTTATTATTATTATTATTGTATAGTTTTATAGTGCTGGTCACCAGTTAATACCAGCTAAGCTGATTGGTTTTACCAGGTTAAATAAAGTTGTTTTACTGGTCACCAGTTAATACCAGCTAAGCTGATTGGTTTTACCAGGTTAAATAAACTTGTTATTATTATTATTATATAGTTTTATAGTGCTGGTCACCAGTTAGCTAAGCTGATTGGTTTTACCAGGTTAAATAAAGTTAAGCTGATTGGTTTTACCACCAGTTAATACCAGCTAAGCTGATTGGTTTTACCAGGTTAAATAAACTTGTTATTATTATTATTATTGTATAGTTTTATAGTGCTGGTCACCAGTTAATACCAGCTAAGCTGATTGGTTTTACCAGGTTAAATAAAGTTGTTTTATTATTATTGTATAGTTTTATAGTGCTGGTCACCAGTTAATACCAGCTAAGCTGATTGGTTTTACCAGGTTAAATAAAGTTGTTATTATTATTATTATTGTATAGTTTTATAGTGCTGGTCACCAGTTAATACCAGCTAAGCTGATTGGTTTTACCAGGTTAAATAAAGTTGTTATTATTATTATTAGGAAGTTTACACCGGGACGTTTGCTGGACGACCATCCTGCGTCCTCTGCATCCACAATTCAACTTTTACCTGAATCGAGTATTTGGCCGTATTGATTGCTGTCCAGCCTATTTATCGTGTTTTATACCTAATTTGTAAAACTTATACGAAAGCAATAGGTTTCGCGACATTTATTTCATTCTATTCCATAATATTATTGTAATATCATGTTTTTCAAATTCTCCTGAATTTGCCAATTGATTCATTAAAGTTATTATTATTATTATTATTGTAACTTACAGATCGATTTGCTATCGCTACCAATCGATATTTAATTAATGTGTTTGATTGTTTGTAGACGTCTGCAGCATCGCTTGCTCATAAAGTCATCCATAGTCTCGATAACATAGCCGTGTTGCTGGCAAGAAACAATGGTAAACAAGTCTACAGGGCAAAGACTGCTAATGTCGGTAAGGAACACAGGCATCCCAACCATTTCTTATAAGGCTAACTATCATTGAACGTAAACGCGCGAACTTACGTAAATTTCTTACGTTTTTACGTATACGTATTTACAGGGAGCCCAACATAATAATAATAATAATAATAAACTTTATTACTGTCTTAAGCTAAGAATTACGACAATATTACATATAATTAAAACACTATTACTGTATATATATACGTATTCCACGCGCGCGCTCTACCACAGGAAACCCATCAAAAAAGACGCGCGCATACAAATGCGCGCGTCTTTATTATTATTATTATTACGGTTTATTATTATTATTATTATTATTATTATTATTATTATTATTATTATTATTATTATTATTATTATTATTATAACGGTTTATTAGCAATCCACGAGCTGGTGCCTCTTCTATGCTAATGAGCTACAATAAAGATTAAATATATAATGTATATGTTTTATTATTTTATTATAAGTAGCCTCAGAAACAATGGTTGGGCTGCCTGTGTAAGGGTCTGTAAATATGTCATTGTTACCTTCACAGCTTTGTCAGTGAAAGCTATACCTGTCGATGACGGTCACACTGATCAGTGGTTATCTCCAACAGATGACATGCGTGAAGGACACGCTTCCGGTGTGTATGTTCCAGCTTCAGTTTTGAAAAGCCAGGATATCAGTGATGGTACGAAGAATGACCCTGTGTCCCATGATGCATTGCGCAAGTATAAATATAGAGACTATGAATAGAACACAGCATGTTTTTTTAGCTTTCGTGCTCGCAAGGCATCATGGGCCTGGGTCTATAAATACGTATTGAAACATTATTTCTTTAATTTTAACCCAGTATTCCAAGGTTCGGTCAATATATGTACGTGCGCTCACTTATGCAGTGCATGCTACTGGCTATGAAAGTACACTTTTTTATATTTTTTATTTATTATTTATTTTGCATCCATGTATTTATCCATCCTTCGTTCGTTCATTTGTTGGTTTGTTCGTTCGTTCGGTCGTTCGTTCATTTGTTCGTTCGTTCGTTTGTTCATTCGTTCGTTTGTTTGTTCGTTCGTTCGTTCGTTCGTTCGTTCGTTCGTTTGTTCGTTCGTTCGTTCGTTCGTTCGTTCGTTCGTTCATTTGTTCGTTCGTTCGTTTTTTTCGTTCGTTCGTTCGTTCGTTCGTTTGTTCGTTCGTTCATTCGTTCGTTCGTTCGTTCGTTCGTTCGTTCGTTCGTTTGTTCGTTCGTTCGTTCGTTCGTTCGTTCGTTTGTTCGTTCGTTCGTTCGTTCGTTCGTTCGTTCGTTCGTTCGTTCGTTCGTTTCGTTCGTTCGTTTCGTTCGTTTCGTTCGTTCGTTCATTCGTTCGTTCGTTCGTTCGTTCGTTCGTTCGTTCGTTCGTTCGTTCGTTCGTTCGTTCGTTCGTTCGTTCGTTCGTTCGTTCGTTCGTTCGTTCGTTCGTTCGTTCGTTCGTTCGTTCGTTCGTTCGTTCGTTCGTTCGTTCGTTCGTTCGTTCGTTCGTTCGTTCGTTCGTTCGTTCGTTCGTTCATTCGTTCGTTCGTTCGTTCGTTCGTTCGTTCGTTCGTTCGTTCGTTCGTTCGTTCATTCATTCATTCGTTTGTTCGTTCGTTCGTTCGTTCGTTCGTTCGTTTCGTTCGTTTGTTCGTTCGTTCGTTCGTTCGTTCGTTCGTTCGTTCGTTCGTTCGTTCGTTCGTTCGTTTGTTCATTCGTTCATTTGTTCGTTCGTTCGTTCGTTCGTTCGTTCGTTCGTTCGTTCGTTCGTTCGTTCGTTCGTTCGTTCGTTCGTTCGTTCGTTCGTTCGTTCATTCATTCGTTCGTTTATTCATGCATTCATTCATTTCAGATCGTACGCGTTACCTATCGTTCGTGTCATACAAGACCATCAATAAAGTCCTCCAAATTGAATCCAACTTCGGGTGAGTACAACGTTGACATGAAATACAACAGAGCTATAGCTAGTCCACTGGTCATCGTGCCAAATAACCTTGTAGGTGAACCGCTATTATCGAAGACGGTCCTATCACCCGTGGTCTCCGTAACGCTCAGCCCTCTTCACAAAAACAAGTTTGATAAACCTGTTATTCTAACCATCAAAAGACCCAAGGTGAGTGACTCTTTTAAATATTTGTAAGACCGTACCTGATTCAGACATCCAACTTTAGATGTCTCGATATACATTCAAAAAAATGGATTATCCGTCATTTTTTGCACGATAGTTCCTGTACCTCATAGAAAGCGTTTTCGTATGAGTGCCTTTTAATCGAAGCCAGCCAACAGTGACGTAGTTGCAATGGATAGATGCATCTGCAATTTTTGTCCAAGGTGTCAGAAAAGGAAGCCATTTGATTGCAAGGTCACCGTAGGTTTCCCACTCAAGGTAAGACTCTATTATAACATGGCTGAGATAACGAGTCATTTTTTTTAGGACAAAGTATACGGTGAACCTACTTGAGCCTTTTTGAATATGAGTGACAAAGTATCGATACATTGTCCGTATATCTAAAAGTTCACATAGTATTTCCCTGAGATTCATCTGTTTCCCAGCTTTTTTCGATTCGAAATTCAAATCTTCAGTCTGCGTTGGATACGATTTTTGTTTGTGTTTTTGTAGTTCAACTGTAACGTGGTCCACTGAACGTCAACGACATCTATCAACATGGCTGTAGATAACGAGTGGTTTTTGCTATCAGGACAAGCTATGCGTCTTGATGCAAGTCACTTGTGTCGACTTGAATATATCCAACAGGCCATCCAACATTGTCGTACACGTAAAATATGCTGCACCATAGACGTAAGTAGTCGCCATTCCAACATCCCGACTTTACTGCTCAAGACTTTTCGATTCGAAATAGCAAATCTTACAGATCTGCATGTTGGATACGTAAGTAGTCGCCATAGCAACATGTGTTTTTGTAAAGTGCTCAACTGTAACGTGGTCGCCATGAAGGCGTGTCAAGTAGACGTCGCCATAGTTGCGTACAGGAGAGCATGCTGCCACCATAGACAGTAGCCACATGCGTACAGCTATCACCATGACAAAGCTCGCCTGTCTTGATGCGTACACTCGTGTCGACGCTGCCACCATCGACGTATGTAGTCGCCATAGCAACATGCGTACACGTAAAGCATGCTGCCACCATAGACGTAAGTAGTCGCCATAGCAACATGCGTACACGTAAAACATACTACCACCATAGACGTAAGTAGTCGCCATAGCAACATGCGTACACGTAAAGCATGCTACCACCATAGACGTAAGTAGTCGCCATAGCAACATGCGTACGCGTAAAGCATACTGCCACCATCGACGTAAGTAGTCGCCATAGCAACATTCGTACACGTAAAACATGCTTCCACCATAGACGTAAGTAGTCGCCATAGCAACATGCGTACAGGTAGAGCATACTGCCACCATAGACGTAAGTAGTCGCCATAGCAACATTCGTACACGTAAAGAATGCATGGCGGAAGTATATGTGCACACATAAAAAACTTGTGTTGTGTGAAAACGTACCGACGCGTGGATAAGCGTGAGTGAGCGCAGGACATTGTTTGCGTCGTGCGCCTTTTTCACAGCGACATAACATCTCTTGAACTTGCACTTATGCTTGCGTCCCTAGTGTGGCTAGGCAGGCGTACCGTATTCTCTCAATTCCGCACCCCCGACGTTTATGCCAACCTGTTTTACTGTACCATATTTCCTCGATTTTGTGGCCAATTAAGGGGGGCGCTTCTATAATACGGTACTACATATAGGAACGTAATCGAGGTAATACGGTATTTGAATTTTTCATGTAATTTTGTTAGTTTATGGTTCTAAAGTTCTTGTTGTTGTTGTTAATGCGTTTTACTCTAAGTGGTTGGTAAGTGGTTCATGTGGTAGTGGTTGTAAGTAGTCATTATTGGTTTATTTATTTTACATTTCAGAAAGACCACCATTTTGCGCTCACCCTCATCTCATACATTGGTTTGTGTACGTCAGTACTTGCGTTACTCGTTGTGTTTCTTACGTTTACATTAATAAGGTAACGTTACTCACCACTGACTCTTTATTATGACACATCACACAGGGAGCCCAACCATTACTGCTGAGAATATTGTTAAAAATATATATCAATGCGCGCGTCTTTTCTTGATGGGCTTCCTGTGTTCTTACGCACGAGATTGCTTGCGTTTACGTTCCCAAAGTACAGTGTCAGATACTCTATTGAACATTTAACGTAGGCGATTCCGTGAAGCATGTGGTTTTGACTAGCGACGCAAGCATGAGGAAAAACGCAAGCACAAAATAAAAACGTTTGCAGTGCTTGCAGTGTTAAGTTTGTGAGTTGTATTTTGCACGGTTTAATCACGCCTCTTCTGCTTACGCGTATGTTTGCGTAGAAAGTGAAAATACAGAAATTTTGTGGAACGTATTCTGTTGGTTGTAATTTTCCATTCTAAAATGGTTTTATTCTATTTTTCAAGGTTTTTAAATCAACCACGTCACGTGATTCACGCTAACCTTGCTTTGTCTCTCGCCATCGCTCACGTGACCTTCCTGTTTGGTATTGACAAGACAGAATCAAAGGTACGTCAGTAGACACTCATTGGATAAGTCAAAGCCAATAATAGAAATATTTATTATAGTACATCATGTACAGTAACAATCCAACCATAGTTAATAGAGCTCGTTTTCGTATGAGTGGGAAACCTGTGGTACAGAGTTACGGTCACGGTACGGAATCGAAGACATTCTATTCAACCAATCACAGCGCGCAAAATCATCGCTCAACCAATCAGAATGCTTGGACACGGCACGATCACGAACGAACCGTACCGCAACTACTTCCCACCCATACGAAAACGACTCTATATTGAAATGGTGCATTCTTCAGTAGCACCAGGGCACGCCTCAACCTCGCTTCCAGGCAGGAGAAGTACCCCGAAACGAGGGTGTACTCATACGAAAGTCTTACTCGAAATCTATTTAGATGCTTAGAGACCATGTCCTAGCCCATGATGCCTTGCGAGCACAACGTATTTTAAGTATTTTTACAAAAATCGAAAATTGAGATCTCTGAAGATTTGTCGTCGAAACCTTTTGAGTTCAAAGATCTGCGTTCTTTGTAAAGTCTTGTCGTCGATTTAAACCGACCATTGATCATGGGATTGGAACAGAGTCAAGTCTTCACAATACTGAAGTTTAAGACTTTGTAAAGCCGGACAGTTACATATACTCTTATTGGTGCTCTCTCCTCTCTAAGGTCGTGTGTAAAGCGTTGGCGATTGCTCTGCACTACCTCTTCCTCGTCGCATTTTCTTGGATGGCCCTGGAAGGCGTAGTCTTGTACTTGATGCTCGTGAAAGTCTTCAATAGCAGTATATCAACAAAGAAGACCAAGCTAATCTTTATCGTGTGCGGGTGGGGTACGTAATTACAGCACTACTACTCTTACTAAAGTACTCTGTGTCAATATGGTGTTCCTAAAGTTGCCGACACACGCGGTGCAACATTGCGCGCAATATTACCGGCAATCACTGCAAGATTTCAACGTGTGTCTACCTCAGAAGTAGATTCACTTTGCACTTCAATAAGCTTTGTCACAACAATTACCGAGGTGGACACACGCTGCAAAATGCTTGTTTATGAAGTTCTTGTAGCTGTTTTCAGAGTTTTATTATTGACAAAGATGTAGGTGTATTGGACATTCAGTAATTGCAGTAAAGAATGAAGCAGATTTTGGGTTTTCTTCCTTTTGAGAATGACTGTTTATTTGTAGAAATTTGTAATATAATTACTTACAGTCTCCGTAGAGTCGCTTTTACTCAAGTGTAGGTTCTTGGTCCCCGAAGCATTGAACATGTTTGTTGTTCGATAAGTACTTTGTAGCGTTTCGTCAAGCGCAGATAAAGACTTGGAAAATTCCGCGCGACCAATTACTTTATAACTGACATGTTTGTTGTTGTTTTGCTTTAGGTATTCCTGCCCTCATTGTTGGCGTATCAAGTGCTGTTTATCATGATGGATATGGAACAGAGAACTTGTAAGAATCTCTCGTTTTACAATTGAGTTGTTTTCGTATGAGTGGGAAACCTACGGTACCGTGACACTCAAATGGCTTCCTTTCTGAACCAATCATAAAGCGTGAAGATGCATCTCATCAATGAAACTATCTTTCAATATGGCACGACACAGTACCGTAACTTTCCCACTCATACGAAAACGACTCTAACAAACTAACAAAGCGAACTGTGAAGCTCATTCATCCACGTCTCTCGCTCTTTCTCTACGGCTATTGCTATCGGTAAAGTATCGAAGGACGATACTTTGTATCAACTGTTCGCAATGGAGAATCAAAAATAGAGGTTTTTGGCTGTTTTGTTTGCCAGTTTGAAAATTACTGTATGTTTAAGGCTTTATTATTATTATCATTATTTATTATTAGTATTTTTATTAGTATTATTAGTATTATTAGTATTATTAGTATTATTATATTATTATTATATTATTATTATTATTAATT
>JAUJYZ010000205.1:0-97500 GCA_033675265.1 Actinostola sp. cb2023 | reverse complement strand
TAGAAGACTATCAAGACTCCTACCCTTGAGCTGCCCTCACGCGCTATGCTTGGCCCTCTGCATGGGCTGTGCACAGCATAAAAGCAAAGAGGCAGTTACCCCGCCCTAACCTAGAAGACTATCAAGACTCCTACCCTTGAGCTGCCCTCACGCGCTATGCTTGGCCCTCTGCATGGGCTGTGCACAGCATAAAAGCAAAGAGGCAGTTACCCCGCCCTAACCTAGAAGACTATCAAGACTCCTACCCTTGAGCTGCCCTCACGCGCTATGCTTGGCCCTCTGCATGGGCTGTGCACAGCATAAAAGCAAAGAGGCAGTTACCCCGCCCTAACCTAGAAGACTATCAAGACTCCTACCCTTGAGCTGCCCTCACGCGCTATGCTTGGCCCTCTGCATGGGCTGTGCACAGCATAAAAGCAAAGAGGCAGTTACCCCGCCCTAACCTAGAAGACTATCAAGACTCCTACCCTTGAGCTGCCCTCACGCGCTATGCTTGGCCCTCTGCATGGGCTGTGCACAGCATAAAAGCAAAGAGGCAGTTACCCCGCCCTAACCTAGAAGACTATCAAGACTCCTACCCTTGAGCTGCCCTCACGCGCTATGCTTGGCCCTCTGCATGGGCTGTGCACAGCATAAAAGCAAAGAGGCAGTTACCCCGCCCTAACCTAGAAGACTATCAAGACTCCTACCCTTGAGCTGCCCTCACGCGCTATGCTTGGCCCTCTGCATGGGCTGTGCACAGCATAAAAGCAAAGAGGCAGTTACCCCGCCCTAACCTAGAAGACTATCAAGACTCCTACCCTTGAGCTGCCCTCACGCGCTATGCTTGGCCCTCTGCATGGGCTGTGCACAGCATAAAAGCAAAGAGGCAGTTACCCCGCCCTAACCTAGAAGACTATCAAGACTCCTACCCTTGAGCTGCCCTCACGCGCTATGCTTGGCCCTCTGCATGGGCTGTGCACAGCATAAAAGCAAAGAGGCAGTTACCCCGCCCTAACCTAGAAGACTATCAAGACTCCTACCCTTGAGCTGCCCTCACGCGCTATGCTTGGCCCTCTGCATGGGCTGTGCGCAGCATAAAAGCAAAGAGGCAGTTACCCCGCCCTAACCTAGAAGACTATCAAGACTCCTACCCTTGAGCTGCCCTCACGCGCTATGCTTGGCCCTCTGCATGGGCTGTGCGCAGCATATATGCAAGGAGGCAGTTACCCCACCCTAACCTAGAAGACTATCAAGACTCCTACCCTTGAGCTGCCCTCACGCGCTATGCTTGGCCCTCTGCATGGGCTGTGCGCAGCATATATGCAAGGAGGCAGTTACCCCGCCCTAACCTAGAAGACTATCAAGACTCCTACCCTTGAGCGAGCTGACCTCACGCGCTATGCTTGGCCCTCTGCATGGGCTGTGCGCAGCATATATGCAAGGAGGCAGTTACCCCACCCTAACCTAGAAGACTATCAAGACTCCTACCCTTGAGCTGCCCTCACGCGCTATGCTTGGCCCTCTGCATGGGCTGTGCGCAGCATATATGCAAGGAGGCAGTTACCCCGCCCTAACCTAGAAGACTATCAAGACTCCTACCCTTGAGCTGCCCTCACGCGCTATGCTTGGCCCTCTGCATGGGCTGTGCGCAGCATAAAAGCAAAGAGGCAGTTACCCCGCCCTAACCTAGAAGACTATCAAGACTCCTACCCTTGAGCTGACCTCACGCGCTATGCTTGGCCCTCTGCATGGGCTGTGCGCAGCATATATGCAAGGAGGCAGTTACCCCGCCCTAACCTAGAAGACTATCAAGACTCCTACCCTTGAGCTGCCCTCACGCGCTATGCTTGGCCCTCTGCATGGGCTGTGCACAGCATAAAAGCAAAGAGGCAGTTACCCCGCCCTAACCTAGAAGACTATCAAGACTCCTACCCTTGAGCTGCCCTCACGCGCTATGCTTGGCCCTCTGCATGGGCTGTGCGCAGCATAAAAGCAAAGAGGCAGTTACCCCGCCCTAACCTAGAAGACTATCAAGACTCCTACCCTTGAGCTGCCCTCACGCGCTATGCTTGGCCCTCTGCATGGGCTGTGCGCAGCATATATGCAAGGAGGCAGTTACCACGCCCTAACCTAGAAGACTATCAAGACTCCTACCCTTGAGCTGCCCTCACGCGCTATGCTTGGCCCTCTGCATGGGCTGTGCACAGCATAAAAGCAAAGAGGCAGTTACCCCGCCCTAACCTAGAAGACTATCAAGACTCCTACCCTTGAGCTGCCCTCACGCGCTATGCTTGGCCCTCTGCATGGGCTGTGCGCAGCATAAAAGCAAAGAGGCAGTTACCCCGCCCTAACCTAGAAGACTATCAAGACTCCTACCCTTGAGCTGCCCTCACGCGCTATGCTTGGCCCTCTGCATGGGCTGTGCGCAGCATATATGCAAGGAGGCAGTTACCCCGCCCTAACCTAGAAGACTATCAAGACTCCTACCCTTGAGCTGCCCTCACACGCTATGCTTGGCCCTCTGCATGGGCTGTGCGCAGCATATATGCAAGGAGGCAGTTACCCCGCCCTAACCTAGAAGACTATCAAGACTCCTACCCTTGAGCTGACCTCACGCGCTATGCTTGGCCCTCTGCATGGGCTGTGCGCAGCATATATGCAAGGAGGCAGTTACCCCGCCCTAACCTAGAAGACTATCAAGACTCCTACCCTTGAGCTGCCCTCACGCGCTATGCTTGGCCCTCTGCATGGGCTGTGCGCAGCATATATGCAAGGAGGCAGTTTCCCCGCCCTAACCTAGAAGACTATCAAGACTCCTACCCTTGAGCTGCCCTCACGCGCTATGCTTGGCCCTCTGCATGGGCTGTGCGCAGCATATATGCAAGGAGGCAGTTACCCCGCCCTAACCTAGAAGACTATCAAGACTCCTACCCTTGAGCTGCCCTCACGCGCTATGCTTGGCCCTCTGCATGGGCTGTGCACAGCATAAAAGCAAAGAGGCAGTTACCCCGCCCTAACCTAGAAGACTATCAAGACTCCTACCCTTGAGCTGCCCTCACGCGCTATGCTTGGCCCTCTGCATGGGCTGTGCGCAGCATAAAAGCAAAGAGGCAGTTACCCCGCCCTAACCTAGAAGACTATCAAGACTCCTACCCTTGAGCTGCCCTCACGCGCTATGCTTGGCCCTCTGCATGGGCTGTGCGCAGCATATATGCAAGGAGGCAGTTACCCCGCCCTAACCTAGAAGACTATCAAGACTCCTACCCTTGAGCTGCCCTCACGCGCTATGCTTGGCCCTCTGCATGGGCTGTGCGCAGCATATATGCAAGGAGGCAGTTACCCCGCCCTAACCTAGAAGACTATCAAGACTCCTACCCTTGAGCTGACCTCACGCGCTATGCTTGGCCCTCTGCATGGGCTGTGCGCAGCATATATGCAAGGAGGCAGTTACCCCGCCCTAACCTAGAAGACTATCAAGACTCCTACCCTTGAGCTGCCCTCACGCGCTATGCTTGGCCCTCTGCATGGGCTGTGCGCAGCATATATGCAAGGAGGCAGTTACCCCGCCCTAACCTAGAAGACTATCAAGACTCCTACCCTTGAGCTGCCCTCACGCGCTATGCTTGGCCCTCTGCATGGGTTGTGCGCAGCATATATGCAAGGAGGCAGTTACCCCGCCCTAACCTAGAAGACTATCAAGACTCCTACCCTTGAGCTGCCCTCACGCGCTATGCTTGGCCCTCTGCATGGGCTGTGCGCAGCATATATGCAAGGAGGCAGTTACCCCACCCTAACCTAGAAGACTATCAAGACTCCTACCCTTGAGCTGCCCTCACGCGCTATGCTTGGCCCTCTGCATGGGCTGTGCGCAGCATATATGCAAGGAGGCAGTTACCCCGCCCTAACCTAGAAGACTATCAAGACTCCTACCCTTGAGCTGCCCTCACGCGCTATGCTTGGCCCTCTGCATGGGCTGTGCGCAGCATATATGCAAGGAGGCAGTTACCCCGCCCTAACCTAGAAGACTATCAAGACTCCTACCCTTGAGCTGCCCTCACGCGCTATGCTTGGCCCTCTGCATGGGCTGTGCGCAGCATATATGCAAGGAGGCAGTTACCCCGCCCTAACCTAGAAGACTATCAAGACTCCTACCCTTGAGCTGCCCTCACGCGCTATGCTTGGCCCTCTGCATGGGCTGTGCGCAGCATATATGCAAGGAGGCAGTTACCCCGCCCTAACCTAGAAGACTATCAAGACTCCTACCCTTGAACTGCCCTCACGCGCTATGCTTGGCCCTCTGCATGGGCTGTGCGCAGCATATATGCAAGGAGGCAGTTACCCCGCCCTAACCTAGAAGACTATCAAGACTCCTACCCTTGAGCTGCCCTCACGCGCTATGCTTGGCCCTCTGTTCAGTACGTGTCTATAACCCTTTATTGTCCACAGATTCGTCCAGTCTATCTCAACCTGTTCCGTTGTCGTTCTGGAACGTACGGCTTGACGAGTGGCGGAGGTAAACCGTATCGAGCAGATATCGCTAGGAATTCCTCTTCTGAACAGAAACTCAGCCCTGAGGTATGTTTATGCATTTCGCTGCTGTGAAAAGCCTGGGCAATTACACCACAGGAAGCCCAACTATTTATGCTATACGCTCTTCCTTTTTTGATGGGTTTCCTGTGGTATAGAACGCGCGGGATAAAACACGTATAGGCGATTCCACGTGTGGTACCACAGGGAGCCCAAATATATCGCCCTGCGTATTCTACCACAGGAAGCCCATGAAAACGCGCGCATATAAATATCATAAGCCTCAGAAGAAATAGCTGGGCTATCTGTGATTTTTACTATAATATTTTATTTTCCTGTAAACCCATTGAGATTTTTAAATGCGCTCCGAAATGTTATTCATATTACTATTACTAGCCAATTTTGCTCTTTTATTGATGTCAAGTATTTTGTAACTTACAGAAGCGTCTGGTAAAGCAGTCTACAGTGTCGTCACTGCTTAGGTCACAAGGCGTCATGCAGCATGTCGAAGAAGTAAAACAACTTAACGAACAGAATACAACAGGTATGTATGTGCGTAACGGTCAAGGGTTCCCCGGCAGGACCCTCACTGGGGAACTTCTGTTGCCTTTGTTTCCATCTGCAAATCGGTTAGACGTTCCGGCTTCACGTGGCTCCGCGGATGACCACGTAAAATGGCGGACCCGTCTCTCCATCCCGCGCCGAAGAGCACCGCTGGACTCTCGACTGCATGCCTCTTCGCTTGACTCATACGTCATTGCATGTGCTAACTAACGTTTATCAGTCAGTGAAACACGTGCTGCCTTCTGGGAAATAAATCAGCCAATGCTCAGTAGAGTGAAGGAATGTGCTGGCTTCGATCCTTTGTTAGTCACGTGATGGGATGTGGGAGAAGCAATGAAGGATGTTTGTGATATAAATTATTTTAATTATTCTCTCCATATATGGGAAATAAATCAGCCAATGCTCAGTAGAGTGAAGGAATGTGCTGGCTTCGATCCTTTGTTAGTCACGTGATGGGATGTGGGAGAAGCAATGAAGGATGTTTGTGATATAAATTATTTTAATTATTCTCTTCATATATGGGAAATAAATCAGCCAATGCTCAGTAGAGTGAAGGAATGTGCTGGCTTCGATCCTTTGTTAGTCACGTGATGGGATGTGGGAGAAGCAATGAAGGATGTTTGTGATATAAATTATTTTAATTATTCTCTTCATATAGAACACATCATTGATAGAAGCGTTGAAAGAACGGAAAGAACTCACTCAGATCCAGAAATAAGAGTAAGAACATTTACAAATACACAACACATACAGTTATATATGTTTTGCTGAAAGAGCTACCCTATTTAAATACAGGTTTATCTATCTATCTATCTATCTATCTATCTATCTATCTATCTATCTATCTATCTATCTATCTATCTATCTATCTATCTATCTATCTATCTATCTATCTATCTATCTATCTATCTATCTATCTATCTATCTATCTATCTATCTATCTATCTATCTATCTATCTATCTATCTATCTATCTATCTATCTATCTATCTATCTATCTATCTATCTATCTATCTATCTATCTATCTATCTGTCTGTCTATCTGTCTATCTATCTACAATAGATATTAAGATAACATTATCTCTAGAGCGTCCGCCATTTTGCCATAGCGAGATGAGAGGACCCCGGAAACTTCATGCAGTTCAGTACTAACACCCGCTGACACCTAGCTCGTTATATCGGCAACTTTAACCCGCTTAATACGGACAATTTTTTATGGTCCCGAAGGTGTCCCGAAGGTGTCCCTAATGTTTATGTACGTGTTTTCAGGAGGAAATCGCTGTGACTGACAGTCCTGAGAAAGCCTCGACGCCATTGCTGAAAAGGTGCAAACATGTAGATGTCCAGGCAAGACATGTTTGAAAACTGTAGAAGCACCAAACAGAGCACCAACCAAAAGCTGATTCAAAGTGAATCGTAGAGTCTTTTAACGCGTCAAACAAGGGACTGTTTAAGGTCCAATCTGTGATATCCAATTAAACATTGACTGGGTACCACAGGTCCAACAAGAGTTTGGAAACGCCATCTGGTCGGTAACGGAGCGCGAAAAAAAAAAGAAGAAAAAAAAGATAAGAAAGAAGAAATAAGGGCTAACGATCTGGGATCGGGACTAGGAAACGTTCCCACAACCCCAGCGAATTCAAATGATTGATCTAAAATATATCATCAAGACTGAGACCGTTAAATTATATAGATAGCATTCATTCAATGTATCTGTTAGCTTAGTTGCACCATATCTGTATTCATAACCACGATATCCTGTATTACAAGGAAAGATGGCCGCGTAGCACTACTACAAATTAAAGACCCTGTGTCCAAGTCCATGATGCCCTGCAGCCCACAAAGTATCACCGTAGGATACGAGATCAAAAGAACTGATATAAACGGTTTGGCTGTATTCTATTCAAAGTGCATATTATAACTTTTTAAACATTTTTCGTGAAGCCAAACCCGAATCAAAACATTGGCGCAAGGCACCATGGGATACAACAGAAGATGACTTTCCCTCACTCATCGGATTTATTAGATTAATATACAGGCGCGGACCCAGACTGCTTTACACCGTTAGCTTTCCGGAAAACGGCGAAATTTTTCAAAGTAGCAGTAATATAGCTTCTTTGAATGTTTTATTTATTCATAAAAACTCGTTAAGGTGGTTCCCGCATAATGAATGACCGGTTTGCCGTATTTTTTAACTCGCTCGCTCCGCGTCAATATTGCTTGGATTTTATTGTGCTTAACACAAATACTAATTCAAATATTCTGCTTTTGTGAATGCCAGCTGACATATACTATTTTCACTAAAACTGCTGCCAGGCGTTATTCCCTCGTACGATTTTTTTGAACTTCGTGAACGGCCTTTTAAGGTCAACTAGTAATCATGGACGTAATGTTCTGACGAGGTAAGAAGGAAATTGATCGAGCCGAAATCACCAGTTCATTTTTGTTGTCAAAATTTGGACCTGTCGGTTGTTATGCGATTTCCTTCTTACCTCGTCAGAACATTACTAGGGACCTTAAAAGGCCGTTCACGAAGTTTAATAAAAATCGTACGAGGGAATAACGCCTTTCAGCAGTTTTAGTGAAAATAGTGTCGTTTGAATATCAGCTGGCATTCACAAACGCGGCTTACAATGATAATTTTGAATGACACCGTCCAAAGGCAGAATAGTTGAATTAGTATTTGTGCTAAGCCCAATAAAATCCAAGCAATATTGTCGCGGAGCGAGCGAGTTAAAAATACGGCAAATCGGTCATTCATTTTGCGGGAACCACCTAAAAACCGGTACAAAAACGGCCGGTTCGGAAAACGGTCACATTTTTTTCCTGGCTCCGCGCCTGGCACGAAGGTGTAGATGGAACATTGGATGACATACAAACTTGTAATCAGGTTTGTAACTGGACTTTTGAAGTTCGTGAATATTCATATTTAGTAATTTTGCTTTTGTGCAAATTATATTTAAAGCTATAAAAAGATGATTACAAATCAAGAACAATTATCATTCGATGGAAATATTATATGTGATTTTGCATAGTTAATAGCAGAGACAAAGCTTCAGAGATGTAAAACATTCTATCAAAATCAAGAGCCACAAGGCTGACTGCATGTAAAACATTTCAATCTTTGTACAACAGAGGAATTTAATACCTATCTATAAAGTTCTTTTGAATATTAAAGAATGTTAGATTATGTAGCAAATAATATGTTTACTTGTAGTTATTTTAGTGTGATATATATCGTGAATCGATGTCGACACGTTTTTTCGAATCGACAGTAAATAACCCGAAGGTATGCTACGTACTTGGCCGTTTTCAGCTATACTATAGAACGAAGTTGGGCAAATAGGTCTAGTGCGTCTTTTAATTTTTCCTCTAATACCCCATTCACACCAAACCTTGTTTAGTTAAACTGAGTTTTTCTCGTCTTCTAGATCTCTAATTCGAGGGCATTTAATTTCACAAGAATCAAACTACCTGGAATTTCTACTGTGCAACATAAAGGACAGTTTTGTGCCAAAGGTTGCTGCGTTGGCGTTTGTAAATAATTTCCTAAACCTGTTTAGTTTAAAAACCACTTTATAACCTGCAGAAGACGCATGATTTGCTTTAGTGCATCCTGAACGACAAATAATGCATCTTCATCCCGTCTTTTTACGAGAGGAATTTAGAGAGAGCCGTCCAACTTCGTACCGACGCAGTCTGTAGTATAAAAGCGGCCATTCAAATCTCTTGACTCGAAAGATTCTCAGCTGTCTTTATGACTGTAAATAGCTAGCTATTACTCATGACTAAAAACATTCTCCACAACCCTTGCGCAACTGGTTCGAAGATAAATTTATTCTCGTTGCTTTATTTATTCGAGAAACTGTACTGAATGTACTGAATACATCTCATGATTATACGAAATAAAATCAGTTGAATAGTCGGCGTCCACAGGCACATAGCCTGCGTAGCTGGCCCTTTCGGGAAAGGGAAAGAGGAGGGGAGGAGAAGGGCTTCTCCTCCCTTTCTCTTTCCCGAAAGGGCCAGCTACGCAGGCTACAGGCACACCAAGCACTGTCGACAGGGACCACTGATGTTTAGTTCAGCAGCTGTTATGCAGCAGTTATCTTCAGTTTCTCGCTTGTATAATGTGTGTCTGTTATCGATGTACAAGTTTAATTTATAAAGCCGCATCTACACGAACAAGTTTTCCTTGACAAGGAAAAATTGGCGATGTTTTTGTCGTCTACACGAGCAAGTCTTCCTTGTCAAGGAAAACTTAATTGTCAAGGAAAATTTGCTCGCGTAGTTTACCTCCCACAAACTAGTAGTAGGCCTCGACTGAAATTACAGCGTCATAGGTAGTTTCAACTCTCCTTTGAACAGTTTGAATCAAAGTAATTAGGTAATAGTAGTCAAAAGTACGTTCGTGCGATTCTTCAATCGTGTTGAATCAAGGAGACCTAGCTTTATGATTTCAATGTTTGTATGTTTACATGTATATGTACACAATTCTTGTTGTATAAATCATAACTGGACAAACAAACAGTCCATCACCTTATTTTTAAATGGATGTCACTGTAAGATGTATTTGTCGAAATGTCTGTTGTTTCAGCTAAGTATAAAAATCCTGTACTGGGTCTAGAGGTCAAGCCATCTACAAACAGACAGAGTATACCATGTGCTTGCGCCAACATCTATAGCTCATTCAAATCGACTTTGCTGCTCCAGCGTAAGTTTAATTTCGTCGCAGCTCAACAGAGGGTCGGGGAAATCCACTGGGCGTCGTTGTTTAGCCGTCTTCGGTAAATTCATGTAGTTTTTGCCGTATTTATTCACAAGCATAGATTGCCAGTTACTGGAAACGGGGAATTTAAATCCTTCGAACTCCATTTCCTGGAGGGGAAATATCCCATCTAGGTTACCATCGTGTACAAATATATCGATCATCATCCCGTCATGCCATCCACAACCATGCTTCAAGCAGTATTTATAACAACTGGAACGATCACGGAGGCGAGGGTTGTAGTTCGCCTGGTATATACCATATATTTTGTTTTTCTTTTTGCGGTAATTTGACGGTCTCAACGCTGGATCGGATTCCGAGTTCTGAAAAAATATATCCTTAGGCAGTTGTTTGGAGACGATGGTGAAGAATCGCACATAGTCATCTAGAGGCATTTGGATGTCATTGTCTGTATCCCAGGGTATGTTACCCTTGTGCCTGGCAGCTCCGAGGAGAGTTCCTCCATACAGCCAATACCGTATTTTATTCTTTCTGGCAATCAAGTCAAAAATCCTCAGCATTCGAGTTGTTATCAATTGGCACTGTCTTGTCTCTAGTGCTCCCATGGTACGCATATCAGGGCATTCAAACCCTTTCTCATCTCTACTGAATTCACAGTATCCACCTACCTCAGTGTAAGACTGTGGGCACATGTCTCCGTAATCGAAAGGTATACTGCAAAACCCACCATGCGAGCGTCGTATTACGTCTGCATTTTGAACATTTCCGACCTCCATGTATTCGAGATTGTAGTTGGAGTTATCTGAAGGTACCGTTGGAATCGTTAAAGGAGGAACTGTAGCTACGGTCGTTGGGATACTCCTGGACTCCTGCGCTCGTTTCTGGATTATTTTCTCATCCAAAAGCGTCTCTATTTCTCTGAATACGCTGTGTTTCTCTACGTGTACGTGCTGCTTCTTGCTAAGTCCATTCAGCGACGACATGGTCGCAATGAACAAGAAAGTCAGAACGATAACCGATGCATAAAAGAACCGACGACTTGACCCGAAAATCAACCGAATCATCTCCATAGAGTTTGTCAGTACGGTGAGTCGTCAGTGACACATTTCCAACGACAAATTGCAGTGAAACTCTCCGCAGAGCAACAGGCAAACGTGTTGGCTTGAAGACGATGGCGTCGTATCATGTTACTGTTTAGCCTGTATTTGCATTTTTCGCAGCGTGTTGATGGTAACTCTACACGTTCCACATTTTACGAGTGTGACATGTCCAGAAGTACTGGATGTAAAGTATAAATACAGTCATTATAAAGACTCGACAATAAAGAAATGATAAATAAATAATTAAGAGGTGGTTTACTACCATAATATAGATTCGATAGGACGTGGGAAACCTACGGTACCAGTGCCTTGGTTTCCGGGCCAGAGGTTCCCTACTCACTGCACAGCTAGGAAAACGCCGTAACGGCCGATAGGCTACCGGCGATATACTACGGATTGCAATGCTAAAATGTCCGAGTATAAATCATGGATCCATGCCAGACCAGATTACAGACATTACAGCTTGAGGAATTGCTAGGTGACAAATACAGACAATAGAAACACCTAGAAACAGTTCACCAATGGGCTTTGTAATCGGTGACCACAATCGCTTTTAAAATAGAGGTGACCGCTAGAGGTGATCGTTTAATAGAGGTGACCGCTAGAGGTGATCGCTAATAGAGGTGACCGGTAGTTGCCGGTCAGCGTCAGTTTACTGCTGCAGGGTACCATGTGACCAGCAGTGCCAGTGAAACAGTGCATTTCAGAGGCAAACACTTTGTCCACCTGTTTACTCTGTTTCGTTTCAAACTCAGTTAGAGTGAAGCAATCTATCCAAAAGAACGTTTTCACAGCAAATTCAGTACACTCGGGTAGCTGATAAATCAGCTTACAGAATTATTGAAACCTCTCCATTACGGCCACCTCTCCACAACGACCAAATGATGTTGTTCCGAGATGGCCGTTGTGAAGAGGTTCGACTAGTACTGTATGAATCAATCATATACAATCGAACTCCCATGGGAATCGATAAATTGTTCGAGATAGCGGGGGTTCGAGATAAGCTTGTATGCAAATTGCCCATTTCAGATCATGTGATGTAAACATTGATATTCTCTGGAGAATTAGTCCTTTCAATATAAACGAATAAATTTCAGAAATATAAAGGAACAATTCTCCAGAGAATATCAGTGTTTACATCACATGATCTGAAATGGGCAATTTGCATACAAGCTAAAGAGGTCTATTGACTGAAAAAAAGACCCAAGGGAAATGGGTTTGTGTTCGAGATATAGCGGGGGGTTCGAGACAACCGATTTCGAGATACTGGGGTTCAACTGTAGTCATATTGTTGGGTTTCCTGTGTGTAACGTCACATGTCACGTGTCAAATTCCTCCATCCAAGATGGCGTCCAGCAAGGACAAGTACATTTACCTGGCGAGCAAGCTTGCTATCGGCAATTACAACCTTGGAGCGACGCTAGGAATCGGCACATTTGGAAAAGTAAAACGTAAGCTCACTATCAACTGCTGGGTGTAATGTTTGCTATCAGTCTAGTTGTGTTTTCTAGTCACGAAGCTTCGCGTTCAGTGTAAGCTTTCTTCTCGTGCTATTTTTTCTTACAGTTACAGCTGTCTTCACGAATGCTTTCTGAGCCGTGATTTAGTTAGCAAAAGCTATAGAATTTCTGGTGGTTTTGAATGACGCATTAACTCTTTGCCACCTTCGCACAAAAACAGTATGTTTTGTTATTATTCGAGCGAAGGACGTGAAAGAAAGAATGATGCTTTGTGATATCGTGTTGTTTGATTGCAAATGAGGCGTGAAGGTTAAATTTCTCTGTTGGTAAACACTCTTTTAGATTAAATCAGTGATCTCAAAGTTACTGGTTTCTAAAGAAAGGTTTATACTTGCGGTATATTTATTACGGGCGCTTGTATATAGTGACTGGTTACTGACCGGTTGATGTAAAATAGTTAGGGTTTTGATTGATGGGAAAGCCAATGCAATGATTCGCCGCAAGCTCTATCAGTCACGATACAAGAAAAATGCCTGTATAAACAATACATTATTGCAGGAAGCAGGGTTTTTAGCAAACTTTTTATTTAACAAATAAATATTTAACAAATATTACAGATGGTTTAGAGTTGTCAGGGTATATAATATTGACACACACTTGACGTCATAACATGTTCAAAACGCTGTGCTCGTGATTCCACTGCAATAAGTTTTGGACATTTTATGATGTCAAGTGTGTGTCAATAAGAGTACAGACAACTCAAAACCATCTGCAATTTGTTTTTTACAACAATACTCCAGTTTCGCGTTGCTTAGAGATGACCGCTGTCCTTGACAAAAGACGCATTTGTACAGGCTTAGCCTCGATTCACAAAACAGTCTGTGCAATTCAAAAATGTTTCTATTGTTTCATGTCAACATTTTTTCGAGTTCTTGTTGATATTTGTGAATAATTTACACTGACTCGAGGCTAACCCTGTACAAATGCGTCTAATACATGTATGTCAATAAGTACAGCGGTTTTACAACGGGATCTGTGAACGCGAAAAAGGACTATTTAACCTGTCAAAGCTGGAAAGGCTTCGAGTTTTACCGAATATTATAGGATAGGAAAAGATTGTGTGACAAGTCGTGACATAGGGTAGGAAAAGATTGTGTGACAAGTCATGACATGCTGTTGTAAGCAATGTGTGTCACTCTGTACTCTTATTGACAATGGCAAACCAGCCAATCCGATGGCGATATTATAGGATAGGAAAAGATTGTGTGATAAGTCATGACATGCTGTTGTAAGCAATGTGTATCTGTACTCTTATTGACAATGGCAAACCAGCCAATCAGATTGTGAGATTACTCTCAATAATACTAATTGATATATTTTGTTCCCTTTGATTGGTTGTGGGCAGTGTGCCGTTATGGTGACGTCACCCAGTAAAACAATTATTTAAAATAGATTCCAATTTGTTGTGCGTATGTACTCTTAAAGTGCCTATGAAATGAAAAAACAGACCCCGTTTTTATTTGCTACTACGAAAGTTTACTATTTGCTTGTTTACATGGCGTTAATAAAAAGTGAATTGAGCTTCAGGAACATTTTTTATTTCGCGCACGAAGTTGGGCATTTTGGGTTTCAAAGTGCGACAATTCCCGCTCGGTCAAACTATAGAAATGTGATGTCATAAGTTGTGCAAACAAAGGCATACACAACTTATGAGGTCACCGAGCCATTGTCAAGGGCCCAGTCTCTTGTCGCACATTTTGGTTGTAAATGATAATTTTCGAACCGCGAAAAGAAAATGTTCGCACGCTCAAAGTCGATGTTTAAATACAGCAAATGTTCAGAGAAAGACCAAACAACAATAATGTTCAATAAAACAAGGATCGACATTTTCGTTTCATAGGCACTTTAAGGATGCACAGATGATGTCAATATGTGATGAGAACAACAGTGCACACCTACGCTTGGTTCCAAGGGTGTGAGCTACTGGGGTGTTCCACTCCAGTGGTTCAGGTATTTTTGGTATGCAACTACTGAAAATACCTTAAGAAATAAATAAATAACATACATGTAGCTGATCAAATCTGCAGGGCTACATACTGCAAGGCCAGTCAGACTAAATGTAAAGACTGCCTTTATAGGAACCCAAAACAAAACTTACTACAAAAGCACTTTATGTAATTACCAAGCTATAACAATTATAATTATACTTTATTCAAATACTAATACTATGAAACAAAACAGTGTGTACATAATAGATAAACTACAAGACTGTGATTATAATTAGTCGGGCTTCCTGTGGAAGGCCCAACTCTAAAAATGCAAGCTGTCACCATCTTAGACCTCAAACGTGAAAGTGGCTTCTAATTAAAGCCATTGATGACATTATTATATGATGAACATTGTTAAACTCTGTTCATTATAACATGATGTCGTCAAAGACTTTAGCCAATCACTGGCTGTTAACAGTGTGACAGTCTACAACTGTACCTACACAAATCTGCCATACTTTAGGATTGTGATTTCAGCGTAGTGTCTCATAGCATGCTACAGCCTTCCATGTGTTTTCGTATTCATCTTGTATTATATCTTGGAGCCTTTTCATGTCGACACGTATATCCTAGAGAGGTAGTACTGCATCTTTGTGCTGCAATTACTACACAGGCTTACATGTACATGTAGAACGCTAAACGTCCTATAATCGTTTTTTGTTGCCCTATGCGATCTACAAACCCCATGTACATGTACATTTTGTAGGTCCCATGCTTTGTATTTGGGAATCAATATGGCAACTATGACATGACATTCACTCCAAGAATAGATCGACAGCCCTGTGTGTATAAATAAGGTTAAATTTGTAATATTTGAGGTATTTCTAAATAGAATAAAGGATGAAATATCTGCATACAATGTGGCTAGTCTGACATCTAGATGTTTCGTCTCTGCAAAGAGACTCATGAGGGACCTTTCGGTTAGCCAACTCGTCGAGCATCTCACCCAAAGTCCTGTTGGCTAACCAAAAGGTCTCTGACGAGGCTCTTGGCAGATACGCAACAAATAATCTACAATCTCCTGTAATATTAACGAGACACCTATGATCACTTCCCCTTCCACAATGTTGGTCAGTGTCAGATGGTTTGTAATATTTGAGGGAATTTTGAACCCAAACATCAACATTGGAAAGGGGAGAGGAGGTAAGACTTAGCAGTTCATGGTGGCACAGTTTAATATGCATGGGATTGTAGATGTCAGACTAGCCATATTTCTACATGTAAATGTTGATTATTTTTCGTATTTTTAGTGGCAGAACATCGACTGACTGGTCACAAAGTTGCAATTAAGATATTAAACAGAAATAAGATCAAGACTTTAGATGTCGTGGGGAAAATCAGAAGAGAAATACAGAATTTAAAGTTGTTTAGACATCCTCACATTATCAAACTGTAAGTAATATTATAATAGTTTATTCCTATAGTCTTCATTGGTTGTTTATATTTCAGTTTATCATGGATGGAGAGAGAGGGGGATATCAGGGATGTTGTTCAGATTTGTTGACCAGGATTCAGGCTAGAAAGTACTTGGATACATTTGTTTGGGGTTCATTGTTCATTGTCTCATTGCTTTGATGGATCCTTTTAGAAAATCAAACAATTTAGGAATATTGCTAGGCACATCTGATAAATAAACAGTGCTGTACAGTAATTGAGCTATGTAATTAAATAATGGAAAGAAAAAAATAATGCGATGGCATACATGTAGGCACTATGGTTCTGTTTCGAGAAGGCCAACCGGTCCTCTCTCGTCAGGTGCAATAATACACTGATTATGAACTAAGCTCCTTAAATACACTAGTCATGACATGAGAATGATGGCATGTGCTAGCCAGCTCATTCCTCTTATTTATTATTTATTATTTATTACTAGGCTAACCATAGGTCAAAAATTGCGACCTCCAAATTGGAAAACCAAGACAAATTGACAATCCTCCATGCACGTAAAAATGTTTTGATTTCGCGATCGTTTCTTCTCCATTTCAGCCGTGGGAATGGTCCATTCTGATTGGTTGATTTTTACAGAGATGTGATTTTCGCTGTCATGTTACATAGGAGGCTAGTTATTGCAAGCCCGTGTACTAGTACATAGCCACCTGAACAGTTTTAGAAATCTATTGACATAGAATTTATAAGCCATCTACGCTTCGCTCCGACGCGTAGACGGCAATTATTATCACTGAAGAAAGACATTTAGTATCAATCAATAAAAATCAACATACACTTTTCTTCTTTATCAATGTATTCATTTTGCTACACTTATGAACGGTCTCTTATGAACACCTATATCTTGAATTTAGAATAAAGTTTGGTACGGTTGGCGGCACGATAAACAAACGAGCTGTTAGGCAGATAATTCAGTGACAATGTCTCTGCATCTGGGATGACTTGGTTTCCAAGAGCTAGCATTTATACGGTACTAGGATTCGATCGACTACTTATGTTGTCCACAGTGGTGATCAGTACAGCGACTTAGCACACAACAGAGCTGAAAGACTAATAAAATAACATTGCCTTTCCCTCGATATGTTGCTAACTGAAGCGATCGTCAACAATAAATGAAGATCTTTACATAATTCCATCGTAGAATCAGATATAAAGTACGAGCAAAAAGGCTTCGAATCCACTCTAAACACGAGATCACGAGTCACAAATGCCCAAATGAAGGATGGGAACGTACGATATATGACGTCAGGGCAAAAGTCATGTGAAAAAAATATTTCCACACTGAAAATTGAGCTGGCATCTGCAACACAGGAAGCCCAACCAAAGATTAGTGTTCCTTCCAGTTCGCTCGCTAGGGCTCGCTCACTGGTCGCAATTATTATTATTGTTATTATTATTATTATTATTATTATTATTATTATTAGATACCAGGTTATCAGTACACCAACAGATATCTTCATGGTGATGGAGTTTGTGTCTGGTGGAGAACTCTTTGAATACATCCTTAAACACGGCAAGGTTGGTAAATGTGTAGAGTTAAGGTCTAATAGTGACCTTTAACAAATTGCAGATGGTTCTGAGTTGTCTGTACTCTTATTGACACACACTTGACGTCATAAAATGTCCAAAACTCAAGTGGAATCACAAACATAGCGAGTGATTTCACAGCGAAGTTTTGAACATTTTATGACATCAAGTGTGTGTCAATAAAAGTACAGACAACGAAAAAACCATCTGCAATTTTATATTTATTTTTACAATAACAAAGTCAAAAAAACATCCAAAAACAAGGAAAAAGTTTGAAAGAATAACTGTTTCAAGCACGCGCTGGCTCCGTGCACAAGCGATTCGTCATTCTATGTGTCTGTACTCTTATTGACAATGGCTGAGAGCCAATCAGATTGCGAGATTATGCTCTGTTATTGTAAAATAAGATATTGATGTTTTTGGTGATAAACTTTCAGCTTGAAGAAACAGAAGCCAGAAGGTTTTTCCAACAAATTATCTCAGGAGTTGATTACTGTCACAGACATGCAGTAGTACACAGGTACATAACCCTATCTTGACATTTAATGAGTATTATTTATGATACAGTGCAATTATTGATTAATATACAATAATGTTGTCACTGATTAACCCTTTGACTCCCACGGCGCCCGAAACCGCCCGTAAAAATCGATACTGCTTTTAAAAATTCTAACTTTCTGAATTTTCGTAACATCCATCTCATGACCAGTTTTTAGTGACAACTAGATAACTCTTCAAATTTTAACTTCAAGTAAACTGACTTACAGGTCCGATTTCTGGGCACTAGTTCAATTGATTATAGAAATCAAAAATGCGCGTTTTTGATGCAATTTTACACCTCGAAAATGAACGACATTTGACTTGGATTTTCTTCCAAAATACATCCTTGCGAAACAAAACGCCACTTTCTCGGCAAACTTCCATCTCTCTTCTTGATATAGGGTCATTTCACGGTATTTTGGACAAAAATATTAATAAATGAAATAGGTAAACAATGATTAAAATCCACTTCTTCAATAAGCAGAATAGCTCAAGTTTATGATTTAAAAAAAAAACAACATCATTGTGCTAACATTCATTGAAAAAATGAACTCTGATTACGAGAAAAGGGTTCAACTGTGTTACGGAGGGGAAAATGCCTTTTTCTCTTTACTGCAAGATACATGATTAACTCAACCATTCCATCTATGTAGCCACATTGTATCAGGCATGTGTTATCATAAAATAAGGGATATTTTTTAGAAATGATTGCAAGCAGGAATTAGGAACCCAAGCAAAATGCTGTTTTCCCCTCCGTAACAATATTAGGTAAAAAAGTTATCATTATAGCTACATCTTTGAGCTTAAATCTCTGGCATTTTGATTCCTTCCAATTTAGAGGGGGAGTGTACAGATGAGCCACATTTGCCTTCAATGTCTTTTTGTTTGCTTGAAATATTAGGACATGAAAAAGTGTTACGGAGGGGAAAATTTGTTACGGAGGGGAATATATGTTATACAAAAGGAAAATATATGTTTGATATTTCAACTGTAGTTTACACATTTGTGTTTAAATCAGCCAGTTTGTAAAGTAGTATTGATTTAACAGTCACCTATAGCCTTTATAAAAGCGTACAATCTATTTGTGCTTTTCCATGTTTTGGGTACCCTGTGTCTATAAGTTAAGAAAATAGGGCATTTCCTCTTATTGAAAGCCAGACTATTTCCATTTCTTTTTAAAACTTGTAAAAGACAAAGTTTGATCAATCCTGCATAATATAACATGCATTTACTTTTATTTTAAAAGTGGATTAACATTTTAGTAGCTGTGCACTCTAGCTGATGACCTTAAGCTACTGTCCAGAGTGTTTAATTATTATTAAGACAAGGTACATATACTTTATTCAGTATGTTAATTGAAGAAACATGTCCTTAATCCAAGAGTATACTAAAAAGTCTTATCTTCAAGTGTTTAGTAGTGTTTTCTTTGGTAATTCACATGATGGACAAAACTTTCCCCTCCGTAACTTCCCCTCCGTAACACTACCACCCTTGAGATTTAGCTTTACAGAGAAACACCATTGACAGATAGTATGTTTCCTTTCATAATTTTAGAATGTCATCTAGTTAAGAAATAAGAAAAATCAAAAGCAAGGCTTAAAGATATTGCAATTTCAGAGAGTTTTCAAGATGAAAAATGACAACAAAAAATTGCATATTTTCTGTTCCCCTCCGTAACACAAACTATTTTTCCTGCTGATCTATACAGATATATGTGAAATCTTATTTAGTCATACTCTATTTGTAGTATATATGAGTATGTATGATATCATGAACAAAGTGCAGAAATTGATTTCATAATTACATCTAGTAACAGTCAATTAAAATAGTTTGTCTTCCCCTCCGTAACATTTCAAATACCGTGAAATGACCCTATAGTCATTAATTTTTCCCTCTCTCTTACTTAACTCACCGAACAATAGCCATTTCCTTAGGACGACTTTCGCAAACACGTGTTTTCCTTCTGCACGCCCAAAAAGGATGCCGGGAACATACAGGAATTTTCGACAGCAAACATCCCGCCCTTTGTGTTTTTAAGAGTGTCGAGCCACTCGGTCCTACAGGCAAAATATTGCACCGGTTGCATTCTTTACAAGTCCAAAGTCGCCAAAAATGCCTTTGTAGGTCCTGCAATTCACCACAGAACAACCAGAGAGACGATTTCACAGTTGAGTCCGCCATTTTGAATTTCGTAACGGCAGTGTCGAGATGTCTTCGTGAAAATCGCTCCTCGCTGCTGGGTTCTTTCAGCAGAACGGTCTCTACCATGCCAGTCAAGCTTAATGATGCTGTTCTGGAGGCTTCTGTGGTGAATAATGGCTATAAAACACTCTAAAATGCAAAATTGGCCTCTTCGAGTAGTGAACACTACTAGCCCCAATGAGCTCCCAAGAAGAAAGACAGCACACATGAAGACGCGAGCCCACGGACATTCAGAACTGTCAAGATTTCCATGGAAACCCCTTATATGGAATCAAAATTTCCAGAAAATCGCTAAAAAACTCAAAAATCTCTGGGTGTCAAAGGGTGAAGGAAGAAAAATATGAGGTCACCACAGGGAGCCCAAGCTCATTAACTGTGAAGACCGTTGTTTAATTTGCATATTTACAGTTAATGTATGTGGCTTTAAAACATCCCTCCGTATTTCAAGATTTTTCATAAATAATAAAACTTTTTTTTCACTAATGTGTTGTTCTTACTACTTTCGATGCTGTGACGGCGTTTCAGCGCCATTAGAGCGTTTTGCACGAAAATACCCCTGTAAGAGTAAGAAGGAGACAAGGGAGGAAACTGTTCGAGCGATCCGAACTCAACTAGCTTTACTTCTCGCCAAAACTCGAGCACATACCTTGATCGCACATCAATTTTGACCACATATCCTGAAAGACAGGTAAATTTCCTAAAATTACTGGTGACTTGATTGAAAATCTGCAATGATTAGCCGACGTGAGGCTCCTACGAACACGGCGAAGCTTCTCAAAAGACGCCATTTTAATGCGTGGGACCAGACCAGTGGACACAAATATGCGAAGAATGTGAAACATGTAAACAAGGTAGTCCCACCAGTGGAACCGTGAGTCTTGTTTTGAACATATCACATCCCTGGTAAGTAAGAAATTGTACAGAGCGCAGGGAAAAGCGACAGCGCATGTTTTGGCGGCAAAACAACATCTGCATCTGGAGATCAAAAGCAACTTTTTATATCTTGTCGGTCATTTTTAAAAATTCGTCGATCATGAAATGGAAAAGTAAGAGCGATTCTTTGAAAGTTAATATGTGAGCTTTCAGTGGATATTATGAGACAAGTCAAACATTTCAGGTAAACAACCGAGAACTCAGCTGTGTTTATGTTTATACTTCAAAGGTTGACAGATGAGCAGGCTGCGATACTTCGGACAGCCAAATTAAATCTGGTCATAACCTCTTGCTAACAGGACAAGCTGACACGGGAAAAACTTATCATATAAAAATAAGTTTTCATCGTCTGAAGAATGTGCAAAAAACGTCGCTATAATCTGTTCGAGTGGAGTGCCACAGTGTACGTCGACTTGGGATTGAACACAACCTGAAACTCGGGTTAATTTTACGGCCCTGGAACTGCCGATCTGCCATGGAATCTCGTTGTGAATCGCGTGCTTTGGCAAACAACTTTGTGTGTGAGATAGTCAACAGCGTCGACGTGATAATTTAGGATGAGATACAATGTATGTTCAAAACAAGACTCACGGTTCCACTGGTGGGGCTACCTTGTTTACATGTTTCACATTCTTCGCATATTTGTGTCCACTGGTCTGGTCCCACGCATTAAAATGGCGTCTTTTGAGAAGCTTCGCCGTGTTCGTAGGAGCCTCACGTCGGCTAATCATTGCAGATTTTCAATCAAGTCACCAATAATTTTAGGAAATTTACCTGTCTTTCAGGATATGTGGTCGAAATTGATGTGCGATCGAGGTATGTGCTCGAGTTTTGGCGAGAAGTAAAGCTAGTTGAGTTCGGATCGCTCGAACAGTTTCCTCCCTTGTCTCCTTCTTACTCTTACAGGAATATTTTCGTGAAAAACGCTCTAATGGCGCTGAAACGCCGTCACAGCATCGAAAGTAGTAAGAACAACACATTAGTGAAAAAAAAGTTTTATTATTTACGAAAAATCTTGAAATACGGAGGGATGTTTTAAAGCCACATACATTTACTGTAAATATGCAAATTAAACAACGGTCTTCACAGATAATGAGCTTGGGCTCCCTGTGAGGTCATGTGACAAGAACTTTTGACACCCCGGGAAGAAGTTAGGGTTGGGGTTAACTCAAAACTAGGGTTAGGATAACAATTCAGGCTTAGGGTTATTTTTTTTTGCCCTTGGGTTATGTTCTGGAAGCTAGGGTTAGATTTGACTGAAGGGTGGCTTTGGGGCTAGGGTTAGTCACGTGAGGGTGAATGTCACCATTGGTCTGACTAACATCCACAACAACTATTCTTCTCTGCTGTCTAAATTTCACAATGACCACTCCCCCAACTTTGACTTTTTGACCTATGTGTAAATGGGCTTTTGAGGTCTACTGACATACACCCTCCCCCCCTAAATCCTTCAATCAAGCTCAGTTTCAAATAAAATTTGGCATGTATAACCGTCTTAGGTAGATTTATTGTTTTAAATAGTTTTTGGTAGGATAATGTCAAGTCAGTGGAAAAAAAAAAAAAAAAAAGTACTTTAGGGGCCGTCGACATATTCACCTTTCCCCGCTTAACGTCCACTGGACGTTTAGGTAAGACCCCCCCTCCCCCCTCTCCCCCCTCTCCTTAACGTCCACTTGGAATTTCCTGTTTTTCGTATTGAAAATGCGTGGGAATGGTTTTGCATTCGGCAACATGACTCAAAACAAATGGTAACAAACAACAGTGCAAGGTTCTTTTTACTGCTGGAAAATCCTCAAAACTGCCCCCATTCCATGTAGTTCACTTCATTCTCCTTAATAACAATTCTTCTGTATCTCTATATCTTGCCTCTATGACTAATTCTGGCTATTACTTGTGCACAATATATTCGGTCAGTCCACCGCCATTTTGTCTAATTCCCAATGAACGCTGGGATACCACAGGTAATCCAAGCATTCTCGTACCCAAGCCACCACAATATGTCGACGGCCCCTTAGTCACAGACGTTTTGGTTGAGATTCTACAACCTTCATCAGTGGTGGTCCATTCGGCTATATGCAAATTTTGAGGGTTACTTACAGAGTCCTACGTACAAATGTATACATTAATTGCGTTCATTGATAGTATTAGGGTCACACATGGAGACTGTGCTATGACTCCAAAAACAGTCTTTTTGAACCACAATGGAACAAAAGATACATGTAGATATGAGTGTCCTCTTTGGCCTAGTTCGAACGCTGTACTTTCCAAGAGCCATTCTTAATTACTTCAAAAGAAGCCGCCTCATTATCTATTGTTTGAAATGAGAACGGCTCATGATTAGCACGACGTCTGAACTAGGCCTCTATCTTATTGAAAGGGCATTGAGACTATGTAATGCACAAGAACTTTATTATTATTATTATTATTATTATTATTATTATTATTATTATTATTATTCATATTTATTGTTTGTATTTTAATATCATTAGTTAATTGTTATTGAACAATCCAAGCGATCATTTTAAATTTTGTAAATAAGGATTTTTATCTATTTTTCTATCTATTATTTGTAATTTGTTTTGAGGAATAAAGTTATCATTATTATTATTATTATTATTATTATTATTATTATTATTATTATTATTATTATTATTATTATTATTATTATTATTATTATTATCATCATTATCATTATTATTATCATTATCATTATTATCATTATTATTATTATTATTATTATTATTAGAAAAATTAAAAATTACTTCATTTATTTATTCAATGCACCACTTTTTATTCCACGTCTAATTCCCTTCTCTATTCCACATTTTAGAGATTTGAAGCCAGAGAATCTGTTACTGGATTCTCATCGCAATGTCAAGATAGCTGACTTTGGCTTATCCAACATTATGAAGGACGGTGAATTTCTCCAGACTAGCTGTGGATCACCAAACTATGCTGCACCAGAAGTCATCTCAGGAAAGTTAGTACAGCAGATCTCTTCAATGCATTCTGTAATACCTGATGTTGTGTGATTGTATTAGTTCGTTTTTGCCAACACGGACGGCAAATACCGGGGGGGTTGAGTCGAAAACAGCGTCCATGACATTTTGAATTGAATTTCCATCGAATTTATCCACTCATACGGCACTCTTCAAAATCATACCAACACAGTCAATGAGACGATGGGACAGGCTTGGTATAATAATAATAATAATAATATGTATTTATTTATATAGCGCTATTTCCGGTGGTCCAATAGCGCTTTACAATGTACACCTATTTCAAATAACGTTGTCGCGTTCAAAGCAACAAGCGTCAAGCCAAGACCGAAGTGAATGCTGGTTTTGTGTTGGCAATTATTTAAATCACAATTGTTTCTGTAAGGACTAATTACAAAATGTGAACATTTCCACGTGCTTGTTTGCATATCACACTTCGTTCCATAGAAAATAGGTCTGATTTAAATAATTTGCCAACAGCAAATGCATGCACTTCGGTCTTGGCTTGACGCTTGTTGCTTTGAACGCGACAACGTTATTTGAAAAAGGTGTATATAAAAAATTACGCTTGGTATACGAGAGGTATTTTGTCCTCATGGCGTCAGTGTTGACAAAAACATCTGTTGCTTAAGCTCCCTATTATGAAAGATATAAACTGTGTCAGTGTATACACCTACATGTATTTCAATATTAACATTGACAACGGGCGATCTGAAATGGATGATCTGAGATCAAGACGAATTATGGGAAACTGAGGGTCTTTCATTAGTAACATGACTGTGAAATTTCATTCATTCGATCTCACGCTTGGAATCACGCTTGGGGTCCGAACGAGATATGGTGGAGGTCAATGTGAATTTAAAAGTTTCAGATCATCCAATTCAGATCGACTGTTATCAACGTTTTTTTGAAATAGGTATATATATAGATAAACTCAAATTTGCAGAAACGTTGTAGTATACATTTATACAAATATACATATATGTAATGAGATGCAAAATGTTAGACATGCTAAAATACAACTGTTAAGCACAGAATAGTGCTGAAAATTATTGTGTTCGTCCTTGTTGGATGCGATACTAATCTAAAATTGATGATTCTGATATATTAGAAGAAAATAAGCGATGTTTCGCACTTTGTATCTCATTAGATATCTGGTATCTCATTAGATATTTGTATAAATGTATACTACAACGTTTCGGCAAACGAGTGTAATGAAAGAATTTGAATGATAAAAATTGTGCTTTTGAGGGAATGGAACCCACGGCTTGGGGATGATAGTTTGATGTGTTACCACTACACCACAAGGTACAACCACACTGGAAACACAGCCATAATGAAGTACATGTATATCTGGGTTGAGTTCTGCCAAGGCACAAATTTTCTCTTTCATTAAATTAATATTATTATTATTATTATTATTATTATTATTATTATTATTATTAGTTAATCCAATTCAGGACTTCTATCACCCAGATGATCTCTCCCTATCCTTACAAGTACATGGTTACTCTCAACTCAGTTATTTTTGTAAATTCATATACTTTTAATAACAGATTGTATGCCGGTCCTGAAGTGGATATCTGGAGTTGTGGAGTTATTTTATATGCACTTCTTTGTGGAACGGTGAGTTAAACATTTTCAATAACATGTATATGAGCACTGTTAATACATGTACTGTAAGTACATACTTCCTATGCACCTATCAGCAGCTTCTATGAGGCTGATCCCCAGGCTTACCAGGGGTTGGGTCACTCTTTACTTAACAGAAAATCCCCCTGCTATGGGGATATCAGTCCGCCTAATATCCCCTGCCTAGTTCGTGAAACTGCAAACAAATTTCAGCATTTCCCCCTACCTAGGGCTAAATCTTCATTCCAATCCCCTTCTATTCTCCACCATATCCCCCTGGCCCCGGTTGCACAAAAGGTGAATAGCGCTATCCACCGGATAAGTCCTATCCAACGGATAAAACTGATGCAGTTATCCATTAAATTTTATCCGTTGGATAAGACTTATCCTGTGAATAGCGCTATTCACCTTTCGTGCAACCGGAGCATGGAGGTCCCAGCGGGTCACCCCCTCATGGAAGTCATTATTGATACAATGTACATGTATAGAGGAGGTGCATTATAATTTTTCAAGATATTTTGATAGTGTTTTGCAGTAAATTCAAATTGACAAAATTGGTCAATAAATGTGTTAATAATTTGTTAAGAACATTTTTGAAGAGTCTGAAATATTAGTCATGCATTAGTAGTTCAATCAACAAATAAACATGCAGATTTTCAAGATTAAATTGTATATTTAGAATGTTATTGTCTTCTTTCTTTCTATAGCTTCCCTTCGATGATGAACATATTCCAACTCTTTTTCGAAAAATCAAAGGTAGGCTGTTTTCACTGACTCTTAATCATATCAACTTTATCTATTTACTGGCCATACTACATATATACAGTCAATGCCATTAACACTACAATACTTGTAAATGTCACATGTTCTCATTCTATATTCATTTTGCGAGTGTGGAATTTTAATTTCAAAAGCATAAATCACCTCTGCCTGTGAAAACGGGCATTGTTAAAATTATGTTCTCACACTGAGGTGATTTATGCTTTTGAAATTAAAATTCCACGCGTGCAAAACAAATATATTATGTGTATAAGCCGCCCCTACATGTACATATAAGCTGCCCCCATTTATAAGCCACCCCTACATGTACATATAAGCTGCCCCCATTTATAAGCCGCCCCTACATGTACATATAAGCTGCCCCCATTTATAAGCCACCCCTACATGTACATATAAGCTGCCCCTACATGTACATATAAGCTGCCCCCATTTATAAGCCGCCCCTACATGTACATATAAGCTGCCCCCATTTATAAGCTGCCCCTACATGTACATATAAGCTGCCCCCATTTATAAGCCGCCCCTACATGTACATATAAGCTGTCCCCATTTATAAGCCACCCCTACATGTACATATAAGCTGCCCCTACATGTACATATAAGCTGCCCCCATTTATAAGCCGCCCCTACATGTACATATAAGCTGCCCCCATTTATAAGCTGCCCCTACATGTACATATAAGCTGCCCCCATTTATAAGCCACCCCTACATGTACATATAAGCTGCCCCCATTTATAAGCCGCCCCTACATGTACATATAAGCTGCCCCCATTTATAAGCCGCCCCTACATGTACATATAAGCTGCCCCCATTTATAAGCCACCCCTACATGTACATATAAGCTGCCCCCATTTATAAGCCGCCCCTACATGTACATATAAGCTGCCCCCATTTATAAGCCACCCCTACATGTACATATAAGCTGTCCCCATTTATAAGCCGCCCCCCCTACATGTACATATAAGCTGCCCCTACATGTACATATAAGCTGCCCCCATTTATAAGCCGCCCCTACATGTACATATAAGCTGCCCCCATTTATAAGCCGCCCCTACATGTACATATAAGCTGTCCCCATTTATAAGCCGCCCCTACATGTACATATAAGCTGTCCCCATTTATAAGCCACCCCTACATGTACATATAAGCTGCCCCCATTTATAAGCCACCCCTACATGTACATATAAGCTGCCCCCATTTATAAGCCGCCCCTACATGTACTTATACGCCGCCCCTACATATAAGCTGCCCCTGTGTATAAGCCACCCCTGCATATAAGCTGCCCCTGTGTATAAGCCACCCCTGCATATAAGCCACCCCTGCATATAAGCCGCCCCTGCATATAAGCCGCCCCTGCATATACAATGTAAGCCGCCCCTGCATATACAATGTAAGCCGCCCCTGCATATACAATGTAAGCCGCCCCTGCATATACAATGTAAGCAGCCACTGCATATACAATGTAAGCCGCCCCTGCATATACAATGTAAGCCGCCCCTGCATATACAATGTAAGCCGCCCCTGCATATACAATGTAAGCCGCCCCTGTGTAAACCTACATTAAGACATAACAATTAAGCACATACTATGTTAATGTATTCTAATAATATTTCTTAATTAACTTTATATTATGTTTTCAGGTGGTGTTTTTCACCTACCCCCGCATCTTAATAAGGATATCAGTGGGTTAATTAGTAAAACACTTCTTGTTGATCCCATGAAAAGGGCTACTATTCAAGATATCAGGTATACAATAATCCTTGGTGTGAATGGTGTACTAAACATGTGTAGAAAATTATCTACAAACACTGCATAACCTTTGAACAGGTGCAAAACTGGGTGTAAACTGTCCTTAGTTTAAATTTGACACGGTTTTCTTTGTTATTCATAGGGCTTTAATCTCCGGTATTGACCGGTTGAACAATAGAATTGAATTGAATTGCTCATTATGAATTCACCGGGATGTATCCATATACAGCCCTGGGTTGTATATGGATACATCCCGGTGAATTCATAATGAGCACTGAAATGCTATTCTTCATGCTATTCATATAGTATTCATGCTAAATAACACTCCAAAAAATACCAGAAAATGCCTCAGATTGCTTCGTGCGAAAACCTTGTCAAATTTAAACTAAGTCAGATAAATACCTTGAACGTCGGCAATAAGCCTATAAATCCCTCGGGCCTACGCCCCTCGGGATTTATATGGCTTATTGCCTCCGTTCTCGGTATTTATCTCTTACTTTAAATTATCTACAAACACTGCATAACCTTTGGACAGGTGCAAAACTGGGTGTAAACTGTCCTTTAAATTATCTACAAACACTGCATAACCTTTGGACAGGTGCAAAACTGGGTGTAAACTGTCCTTTAAATTATCTACAAACACTGCATAACCTTTGGACAGTAGCAAAACTGGGTGTAAACTGTCCTTTAAATTATCTACAAACACTGCATAACCTTTGGACAGGTGCAAAACTGGGTGTAAACTGTCCTTTAACTTATCTACAAATGCTGCAGAACCTTTGGTGCAAAACTGGGTGTAAATCCTTTATCTTACACATTTTAAATTATCTACAAACACTGCATAACCTCTGGAGCAAAACTGGGTGTTAACTGTTCTTTATCATACACAGTATAAATTCCAGGTAGTTTGACAGTCTCCTTTAAAAGTAAATGAATTTTCATTATAGAATGAAGAAAAACTCAGTTTTAGTTTAGGTGTGAACGGGGCACTTGTCTTTACTGGGCTCTTTGATCAATAGTAGTTCAAATGTGATGTGTACATGTGGTTAATGATTGTTTCATTTCAGGGAACATGATTGGTTTAAAAAAGATCTTGCACCATACTTATTCCCTACAACAGAAAATATAAACCAGCGAGTGATTGATAATGAATGTTTGTCACAAGTTTCAGAGGTGAGAATCAGCCTATGACTACTACGCCCATGAAACAAAAATGTCGATCCTTGTTTTATTGTACATTATTGAGTTTGCGAACATTTTCTTTTCGCGGTTCGAAAATTATAATTTTCAACTAAGATGTGCGACAAGAGACTGGGCCCTTGACAATGGCTCGGTGTCGACGTCAAGAGGTGTGCATGCCTTTGTTGTGCACAACTCTTGATGTCACATTTCTATATTTTGACCGAGCGGATTCAATTGTTGCACTTTGAATTTTAACTTCTAGCGTGAAATAAAAAATGTTCCTGAAGCTCAATTCACTTTAATATAATTTTATTAATGCCATGAAAACAAGCAAATACTAAACTATCGTAGTAGCAAATGAAAACAGGGTCTGTTCTTTTGTTTCATACTAGGCACTTTAAAACAATATTAGACTATGAGTTCGAGTTTTCTATGAGTCAATAGTCAACGAGGAGCGTAGGCTGCACAGAGTTGAGAACGAATAGTCTAATTGTTTTAGTAGAAACCAACTGGCATACTACATTGTACCTTCGATTTTATACCAATGATTTCTTGCTTCGTTTTTTTTGTTCAAAATGCCGGCTTTTTTGCTACTCGCTATCTATCACGCTATAGATAGTACGTTAGCCAATCAGATTGCAGGATTCGTGATAGTATGCTAGTTGGTTTCTACTTAAAACTCAAATTACTGACATCTGTAATCAAACCAATGAACATTTTTTAGTCCTTGGGTGAGTCTGGGATAGACTATGAGCACTCTCTCCTTCCCTCGGACTGTCTCAATAGAACAAGTAACTAAATACCAAATGTCTGAGGAATGGCGAGAGAAGAGGGAGTGGTAGGGAGGAAAGGGAAGGCATGGGAAGAGGGACTAGATCTATGAAAAGCAGGAACTTGCAGATCAACCACCCTCTCTTCACAAAAGATTATGCCCTCCTTCCCTATTGCCTTCTCTCATTTGGTAACATGAGTGCAAAATTTGTTGTGGGGAAGTGGCCGTTAGTAGAGGTTCAACTGTATGTTGGTTGCTTGGGTCTATTGACAACCCTGGTAATCTGACATTTTGTTCTCATGTTTTCCTTTGTAGAAATTAAAATGTCCAAAGACAGACATAGTAGCAGCTATTGAGTCTGGTGACCCACATGACCAACTAAGGATTGCTTATGATCTGGTGCTTGACAACAAGAAGATGAGATTACTAGGTAATTCACTTATAAACTTGTCCTTAGTGACTCCTGGACCGACCATGTGTTTCATGTGAGTTGAATTTGTTGGTCCGGGCCCGCGGAGCAAGCTTAATAGTGGTGAGGCTAAAATGTTTCTTCCATACAAGGGTCACAATGATGATACCATTTTTTAAATTTCCTTAAAAATTTTACTACCTGTGGACAAAAAAGTGGTGGGGCTATAACCACACCAGCCCCTCCCACTCCGTGGGCCCTGTTGGTTGGTTCTTTACCTGGGTACACACTAGTGAGATGAGTGTTGGGTGTGAAGAATGAATGATGAATGTAGTAAGAAGTGCATTGTGAGTGACAACTCTGGAGAGAGCCACTCTGTGAAGGAGATGTAAAATATATTTAATTATTTATTTGTCTATCTGTCTGTCTGTTTATTTATTTATTCATTCATATATTCATTCATAAAATTCAAGGTTCATTCATTCATTCATTCATAAATTTCAAAGTTCATTCAGTTATTCATTCATTCATTTATTTATTTGCATTTCTTTCTATTTTAGCTCAAGGAACAGGTTACATTGATCACTTCTTCTCTTCGGTGTCTCCACCAACTTCAGCTTTCCATGTCAAGACAGAAACAGCCTTACAGGTACATGTACATAAGCAATTACTCTGTATATCAGTGAGTAAATGTGGATTGAGAAATTGTAGAATGAAGAAATAAGAGAATGATTAATAATTAATAATTAATTAATTAATTAACGAGATAATTATTAAGTAATTATTAATTATTAATCACATTCAAGGTGGCAACGAACATTACATTACATGTATTGCTTTCAGACAAACACCTACCCTGCAAGCAGAGGTTTCCATTTTACCTTTCCCCTAGAGAGAAAAGGAAGGAAACCTCTGCTAACCGCCTCGACTAAAAAGGAAACCTCTGCTCGCAGGGTAACAAACACCAGTCTACCCATGCAATGAAAGCCTGGAAATAGGCCTGGAAAGCTTGGAAAGGCACGGAATTCCAGGCTTTCCAGCCTTGAAGTCACAACAAAAGCTGGGAAAAAAGCATAGAAACGCAGGATTGTCCTAGCTTTTACGGAAAGCCTGGAAACTGCAACCCTGGATTCCTCTGGAAACCCTAGAATTCTTAGAATACCTCGTAGTCAAAGGGCTAGGAATATAGATGACCATGCATAGTTCTGATTAGCTCTCTTTATTATTATTAAAGACATGGCACAGCCATATGTTGTTTGATTGCCATTTTGAATGTCGCACTTCAACGATGAAGGTTATAAGGAGTGTTTTATTTTATTAGTTATAAAACTCTCTAAAATGCCATTTCCAGCATGCAACAAGTAGATACAATATAATTTTCAGTATTTCTGAGCAGTAGACTATAAATACTGTATTGTTGTTCTTGCAGCCCATTAGTCAAACTGGATCACAACAGAGGCTAAGAGCAGGTTAGTGATACATGTACAGTAGTTATAAACATTACGTAATGAATATAGTATAGTATAATAACAAAACACTGGTGTGAAAAACCTGCATCATGCTTGAGAGTCCAGCGCCGAAGAGCACCGCTGGATTGTCGAGCATGAAAAACTTGGAGAAAAGCAAGCATTTGTAAGAACATTTACTGTACGCCTGGTTTGCACCAATTACGCAAGCAAAAGAAGATTGTGTCATGTGAAAATAGATCCAACACAGCTTACATGGGCAAGCACAAATAGAGAAACTGTGTGGTCATGCTCATCCTTCTGTTTGTGTTTGTGCTTGTGCTTGTGCTTGTGCTTGTGCTTGTGCATCCGTTTGTGCTTGTGCATCCGCTTGTGCTTGTGCTTGTGCTTGTGCATCCGTTTGTGCTTGTGCATCCGTTTGTGCTTGTGCTTGTGCTTGTGCTTCCGTTTGTGTTAACTTTGTGCTTGTGCTTCCGTTTGTGTTAACTTTGTGCTTGTGCTTCCGTTTGTGCTTGTGCTTATGCTTCCGTTTGCCCTTGTGCTTGCGCTTGTGCTTGTGCTTCCGTTTGTGCTTGTGCTTCCGTTTGTGCTTGTGCTTATGCTTCCGTTTGTGTTAACTTTGTGCTTGTGCATCCGTTTGTGCTTGTGCTTATGCTTCCGTTTGCCTTTGTGCTTGCGCTTGTGCTTGTGCTTCCGTTTGTGCTTGTGCTTCCGTTTGTGCTTGTGCTTATGCTTCCGTTTGTGTTAACTTTGTGCTTGTGCATCCGTTTGTGCTTGTGCTTCCGTTTGCCCTTGTGCTTGCGCTTGTGCTTGTGCTTCCGTTTGTGCTTGTGCTTATGCTTCCGTTTGCCCTTGTGCTTGTACTTGTGCTTGTACTTGTGCTTATGCTTATGCTTCCATTTGCCCTTGTGCTTGTACTTGTACTTGTGCTTATGCTCATGCTTCCATTTGCCCTTGTGCTTGTACTTGTGCTTGTGCTTATGCTTATGCTTCCATTTGCCCTTATGCTTGTACTTGTGCTTGTGCTTATGCTTATGCTTTCATTTGCCCTTGTGCTTGTACTTGTGCTTGTGCTAGTGCTTATGCTTATGCTTCCATTTGCCCTTGTGCTTGTACTACTTGTACTTGTGCTTGTGCTTATGCTTCCATTTGCCCTTGTGCTTGTACTACTTGTACTTGTGCTTGTGCTTATGCTTATGCTTATGCTTCCATTTGCCCTTGTGCTTGTACTTGTGCTAGTGCTTGTCGTTGTGCTTGTGCTTATGCTTGCGCATCTGAATATTCACATTTGTTCTATTGTTTTCCAGGCACTCTTCCCACCAACCCTACCAAAAAGCAGCCTTACCTCAAGCTTGCTCAAGGAAAAAGACCAAAATGGCACTTAGGTAAGGGTTGTATTCACACAATCTTTTCTTATCTCTGCTGAGAGGTTTGTACTCTTTTAACGTATCTTGCTACAGTGAAGAAGTAAGGAACTCTATTTGAAATCTTTCTGTGTTTCGTACTAGGAATTCGATCCCAAAGTAAACCTAATGACATTATGTCTGAGGTGTATCGTGCAATGGTAATGCTGGGATATGTAAGTACTGTATCTCATGAATAATCCATAAGTAATTAACCTATTATAACTGATCAAGTCAGTCATGTGCAGGATTCATATACTACCGAAATCACTCGACTGTTAGCATCGCCAAAATAACGATCGATCGCTTTTTGAATTTCGGTTAACTCACGTGACCTGAGTACTCTCCGAACAACTGAAGGGCTCCCTGCAAGAACAGAGTAAGTGACTTGTGATCAAAACCCAAATTCTCCTATGAAATTCAAAGAATCTCAAGGAGAATTTAGATTTTGATCAGAGATCACTTACGTTGTTCTTCCTTCAACTGTAGGCGCATGTCAATATATTTTGTGTGTCTGTATAATTGTTTTATGGAATAATAATAATAATAATAATAATAACTTTCAGTCTGTCAATAAGGGTTACATTGTATCGTTGACAGGAATGGAAGCTAGTCAATCCTTTTCATCTTCGTGTTTTGGGAACAAATAAAGTTTCTGGAAAAACAGTAAGTCAGCCATGTTTACCCCTATTTCATTGTTACATAATGGGGACGTAAAATCCCATGAGGATTTGGGGGGGGGGGGGGGGGGGGTTGTTGGGTGGCACTCCCATACATGAGGTGATGCCGTGACGGGGATGCTCGTTTGAAATCCGTGATTTGGTACCACTTAGAGGGTGTCAGATTTAAAAGGAACACCAAGACACCAAGTCGGTACCTTTTAGGATGTCTGTCAGCAAATAAAATAATGACAGTTGCAGATATTTTAATTATATTTCGACCTCTAACATTTGTTTTGCGAAGCTTCTGATGCGTCGCAAATTAACCGCAAGATGCAAAGGAATCAATATACTTATTGTTTTAGACTTGGTACCTCTTAGGGGTGGAAATGATTTCATGTCACGCCCACTTGGAAGAGACTCGGGTACCTTTTAGGGGTCATATTCAAAATTTCTGACGAGATTCCCTGTCACTTTCGTATGGGAGTCCCCTACATTTCCACTTTTTACATTTTACAAATAGTTTATTGGTATACTTTCTTTCTTTCCAGACAAAAATAAGCTTACAACTTTACCAAGTTGATCCCAAAAGTTACTTACTGGATTTCAAAAGCATACCATCGCCCTCCAAAAATGAACAAAGTATCACTAGTGAATCTGACAGGTTGTCTCGAAGATCTTCAGCGAATTCCTCTTGTAGCAGTCTCAAAGACTGTGCTGGCCATTCAGCTGAACAAATCTATGTACCGGTGGGCCACCATACCTTGGACTTCCTGGAAATGTGTTCGAATTTGATAATTGCTTTAGCATGTTGAGACACTGAAAATAGCAGAGTCGTACCCAGTCGTTACTTACCCTACTCTACTGGGGAAGTATTCAACAAAAGCGCGCAAAGGCGTTTGGGAAGGAGGGAGAAAAATATTTTCTTCCTCCCTTCCCACTACACACCGCGCGCCCACATCGCGAGTAAGAGAAGCGACTGGGTACGAGTCTGTGAAAATAGGTTGTACACTCTGTCACGCCTAGTAGAGGCTAGTATAATTAATTAAGCATGTTAGCGAAGGGGTGGGGAATTTGGGACTACGGGTAATCCCCTCCATTCTAGCCCAAATTGCCGCTGACACAGGTCAAAGTCGTAACTTTTACAAAATCGTATCTTCTGCATGTATACGTAAAGGTGTAAGCAGTTTTAAACAACGGTTATTTTAATGATGTTGTAAAGATATTAAATAGTTATATTCGAAGCTAGTGCGGGTACACATGCCGGATGCCCCCAGATTTCCTGTTTTGTATATAATCGTTATGGATGAAATTATAAAAATTGTTTTAAAGAATTCTGGCTCCCTTTTTTCAAGCCTTTCTTTACTCCACTACACAGTAGAGAAGCAAACGTAACCAAAAGGTATGCGGCTTAGTTGGGTTCTTGTTCAAGTCTACTATGCAACTCCCATGTTGATGTATTATGTGTCAGGAAAAGTTTATAAATGATATCGAATTCTAGTTATCTGTATAAGCGTGCAGACACGGGCGCAACAATTACGCGCCATATCGCTGGCAATATAAATATGATTGCAGCGTGTCCATCTGCAATCGTTGTTGTGGCTAAACGTACTGGAAGTACAATGTGATCCTATTTCTGCAATATTGCATGCAACAAATTGCAGATGTAGACATACGCTGAGATCGTGTGATCATGCCATAGGCAGCCCAACCATTGCTTTTGAGGCTATTTAATAATAAATATAAATACATTTATATTCGCGCGTCTTTTTGATGGGTTTCCTGTGGTAGAGCGCGCGCGAGCAATACGTATTATATTGGGCTTCCTGTGTTGAGTAAGGTATAATGTTGGGCTCCCTGTGTGCGTCCCGCAGTACATGTGTATATTGTTTCAATATACACATTGCTGCGGGCGTTTCTTGTGGGACACGCACATATGAAAACATATTACATTTCTATGCACAGGGATCCCAACGTATTGCGCGCGCTCTACCACAGGAAACCCATAAAAACGCGATAAATGTATTTATATTTATTATTAAATAGCCTCAAAAGCAATGGTTGGGCTGCCTGTGATCATGCCGGCAATATTGCGCGCAACGTTGCACCATCGTAAGTTTTGAGTATGCAAAGTGAAAATGTGTTGCGAAGAGTAGGAAAATATATATACCCCACAACGGGTGGGTATTTATACAAACAATAGGAAAATCAATAATTTTATTAAAGTTAAATAGCCATAACTTATTATTTCCCCACTTGAAAGACGTAAAAATAAGTTACTTGGACCTATTCAAATAAAAAATAAATAAAAATTCAATCGTACGAATTTCGTCCAAGCAGTCCTGATATATTTTCCCAATCATTGATTCCACTTTTAATATTGCAGCAAGTATTGTTTGGGGCTCCAGCAACACAGTATTTCCGCACAGTATTTCCCCATGCCCATGACAATAATATTCTACCTAAATTTCTACCCTTCTACAGTTTCCAAGTGTAACCCGTGACGTCACGCGTAGTCCTAGACTAATAGGGTCAAGTCGTGCCAGCTTAATCAACAAAGAAAAATCCCAAGAGCAGATTTACGGGCGGAACACCTAGTAACTTCTGCTGCTCTGCTTTCGGGCGAATCACCTTAAAAGCAGTTGGAATATTAAGTAGAATAAAGCTAGATGTGACTGTTATGTTTACTTAGTAGTTACAGAGAGGAAAATACATCCCAAGAACAGATTTACGGGCGGAACACCTAGTAACTTCTGCTGCTCTGCTTTCGGGCGAGTCACCTTAAAAGCAGTTGGAATATCAAGTAGAATAAAGCAAGATATGACTTATTTAAATAGGATGTTTGACTTTTTGAAATTTGGCGCGCTTTTTGGTTGTTTATCGGCATGACTGCGAGCAACTTCTAAACAACTTCCTTCACCAAAGCCTCCAATTGTAGTGACAAGAAATGTACTTTTAATCTAGCTCACTTGTTAGCTTTCTTACTTTAATTTTGCTGGCCTTGAGTTTTCTTGTTTACCTGCAACCCGGTACTTGATTTCCGTTCGACATCATCTGACATCATCTCACGGATCATGGAACTCGAATCGAAGTCATTTATGAAATCAATGACTTTCGCGAAATCGCGAGCTAGACAGCCATGGTTTAAATCTCTGAACGTCAGAAGACAGCCACAAATTCCAAATGAGGTCGAAGCGTAGACTTCTTCGGTTCGGCCTTTAATAAGAATCTCGCTTTGCAAGTGGACGCCATTTTCAAAATCGAGCTTTTTCAATGGCACACGTCCGATTTTAAATTCCTCGCCTGGGAAAGGGTGAGAGCGTATCACTGCCGACTCGTGACAAGAAGTGACGAAGAAACTCGACGAAACTGCATCGATCCTTACGCCATTGATCTGAAGAGTGGAACTGGTGATCTTTCGATTTGCGTGCAAAATACATAGTCAAGAATGACATTATAAAAGTGACCTTCTAGATTTATTAACTTTATTAACAGGCATTCAATGCCTGATGATGACTGTACTCATGAAGGTTCAATATCCGTATCGACACTCCATAGTGATGACATATCATGTACCACAGTGTTTGATGATATCGTACTTAAACAATAGCAAATTGAGTCTCCCGCAGCGAAACAACTTTCAAAGTGAGTTGTTTCACTTTTTTCCGGCTAAAGCTTCTCGTATAGTACCAAAAGTTCAGTTCCAAGTCAAATCACCGATGATGGTTGGAACCTCTCGTAAGCGACTGCCTCTCGTAAACGACCACAAAGCTTGACATTTAGCGTGGTCGCTTACGGGAGGTTCGACTATGATTGAACGGTTTTGGCGGGAAAATTGGACGCGCGCGCGCGCTTATGAATTCCCGCCAAAACTTCCGAAGCCACTTTTTTACTTTCAGTAATTTTGATTCAAGAATAAACCGTTTTAAGCGTTTTAATTCCCCTAGCTGAAAAGCATATCAAGGTAAGGGTTTTGGGATTAAGATAATCATGGTGATTTTATAAGTGAAAGATAGAAGTGGGAAACGAAAATATCAAACAAGTTTTGTTCGTGACGTGTTCACAGTTTTCTAGTGAAGACTGAAGACCGAACTCTTGACATTTTGTTAGAGTGTATTGCTTATCCCACTATCAGGCAGACTGTATACAATGTTTTCTGCACCAACAAAGCACTTACAGCTGGATCAGCTCATCGAGGACTTCACAAACTGGCAAAATGTAAGCAAGTTCTTATATTTAAGCTTATATTATTAGTGTATTTTATTTTAGGGCCTCTATTGTTAACAGTTTTTTACAGCTTTGTAAATATTACTGATAGAGCTACCCTGTGTAAATAAAGGCATCTATCTCTCTATCTCTCTATATTATAATATAAAGCAGAACTTAATCTAATTGCCCTTTTTAAGGCCAAAAAGTCGCAGCTATCAATATCATTCCACCAGAATATCATCAAACCTTTTGTTTTCTTTGCAAACTGCTTTGTCATATTTTAACAAATTCAAACAGTAAGCTTACTAGAAGTTCTTCTAATCATTGTCGGTTGATTTGGCGTGTAGTTGAGCGTATTAAAATAACGACAACAACCAAGCAATGTATTTCAACCTTTAGGCAACTACTGATCTCGCTAAAGAAAATATTTCACTGGTTGCACAAATAAGGACGCTTATGAAACAAATACAAACCAGTCAAGAAGCTGAGAAAAGTGCCGTTGAAGGTATGAAGCATAAAGAATTCCAGCTGTAATTCTTGTTTGAAAAAAATAAAAAAATAACAATTGAAGAAACAAAAGAAATGGGATGAATTTATAAATGGATATTAATTTTTCAGAATGTAACAGTTTGAGGAGTATGGTAGACAAGCTTCAATCTATTTTGTCAAAGAGATGCGACTTTGAAGGTATACATTGTACAGAATCATTTTGGCAGACATTAGGTAGGATCACTGAGATATAAATAATGATGATGATGAAACATTGGCAAAGTCTCATCATCATCATTATTAAAATTTTAATAATTTTTTTTTTTTTTGGGTAATTTAAAAAAAAATCTAAATTAAAATTTAGTATAAATATATAATCCATGGAAACCCTTTTTGAGAATGACTGTATGAGTAATTCTAATACGAATTCTAACATCTTGCAAAGCAATATGTTGCACAAGAAGTTGAACTAATATTGCATCACATGATCTGTATTTTGTGTATGATATTTCAGATGAAAATCAACAGCTCAAAGAACAGATAGCGCAAGCCAAAACCACATTACAAACCCTCGAAAATGTAAGACATATTAACTTATTATGTATTCATGTCCTTATCATTTTATATTGTAATGCGCAGATGTAAATTGTATTGATTGATATCTGCGTAGTATAAGTAAGAAATTATTAGTTATTAATATTACATATATCGCTCATTACTCGGGCTACCTACTGAACAATGACACCAGAGGTACAGACACGCCCTGTGAAGCGTATAATTGCAGAGTGTGTCCACCTCTGGATTTGCTGTGGCCCAAGAGTTTTGAGTGAAAGTCCTACTTCTTCAATATTGGGCGTGACAAATTGCAGGCACACACTGCAAATGTCCATTTCCAAAAATATTTTGCATTAAAAAAGCAAAATTGTTTCACCGGTGACCCAAATAGTACAATACTAGTTCAAACTCTCTTTCTCTTCAGTCCCCTCTGTTCTTTTGCATGTCGTCAATACTCTCTGGGATAATGTTATTTCATTCAGGAACACAAGAATCAGATCAGCGAGGCCATGCAGGAGATAGATGTGTCAGACCAGATGCACAAGCAGGAGATATGTCGCGTAAAGGAAGAACTACAGCAGCAAAGTAAAATATAGAATAAAACGTGATAGATATTGAGAACACAAGTGAACAAGGGATAAAAGTAGAACTATAGCCTAAGAAGAAAGACCAAAGAATTAGCATCTGGAGGGGAGGGGTGGGGCTGTTGCTAACACTTCCGTGTGTATGGGCGTGGGAAATATATCAGTGAGAAGGATGGCATCCCCCCTAAAGAAAAAGAAAAGAAGTGATAGTTATAGCAAGCATCATTGTCTCTTGGTCCTAATTTAATCGGAGAGGGTGGCGTGGGGGGAGTAAGAGAGTGGCCACCCAAAAATAATAGTTGTAGTAGCAGCACAATGCCGAAAACCATAGCTTATTATGATATACTGTTAAAACTAGCAATTGAGAGTCTATTTAATTTTTTCACAGACAAACGTGACATGTCTCTTCTTGAAAAGAATATCCAAGAAAAGGATGGCGAGATGCGACGCTTACAAAAACAGCTTGCTGATATGTCACGTGACAAGCACACTCAGATCGTCAAGTTAAGACTAGAGGTAACCATAGTAACTATATATGTCTCACATTAATGGGTGGATATTTGATCACCGCGTTTGCTTGGTCCATCCGCGATGTATTTCAAACGAGCTACAATCGTTGTCAAGTGCTAGACTTGCCACAAACCTCTAATTATGTTTTTTTTTCTGAGAAACAAAAAATGTCCAACCCACTATCCGCTCTGTATTTGTTCACTTTATTTATTTCCGCGGGGCGTTGGCTCGTTTTACTGATTGGTCTCCCTTGGCAGCCGTGGCGTGAGTGCAGTGCTGGTTTTTTTCCTAATATGATTCACTTCACTTATGATTTTATGTCGGGATCGCAGTACGACGCCAAATTGTTGAAGTTACAGAAGTCCAATGCTGCCAAATCTCAGAGTGTCCCATCTGCACACTTTAACAGTGATATCTTCCGTAAGGTAAGCTCATTCTACCCATGCTAAGGCCGTAGGGATCGGGCATTTCCAGTTTTGCATATAAGTAGGTAATCATATAGTTTCGCGTTACAATCTGGAATTAATTTGAATGAGTATATTTTTCAAAAGTCCATTACACGAGAAAACGGTACAGATTACCATTAATGATATTCACGAATCAAATTGTAGTTTCAGCTAGTGCTTGTAATTGCACTACATGCACTACAGTGCAAAATAACGTTTATAATAGCACTGCTCTTAGCCAATCGGAATTGATCTCATGGATGAAGTTATTTTTATAATTTATTTTACATCTGAGTTGTCCTCCTCTTGTCAACCCTCCGTATCCATGCTATTTATTTGTTCCTTCCTTCCTTCATCAATTGTTTTATCAGTATCAGTTTCATAGTTTTGTTCATTGTGTTTTGAAACAGAAACTCCAAGCTGCAAAATGTGAATCTGAAAAAGACATCACCGCATTGAAGGAAAAGGTTTCTCAACTAGAGAGACAACTTTCTATGGCAACACAACCTCAGCAAGATTATAGATTAAATCACCTTTCGTTGAAGAGAAAGCGTCTGTAAAAATTTACAGAAAATCACCAGAAAATCTAGATAACGTTACTTGTGTATAGATTTTAGAGCGAAAATCCGTTTCGGGCAACATCACTAATTCTTACATTCTCGTTGATTCTCTCAATTCAGATACTTCGTCCCAACTGTAAAACATATTTTGATTTAAACACGAGAGTACTGTATTTTCTTTTTTCTTTTTTCTTAATCAAAAACTTAACAAAATAGATGAATAACTTGCGCGGCTGCATGCAGTCAGGCAAGCCAGGCAAGTCTCCCAGCATATATAAATACATATAATATGGATAGGTATTTCCTATCTAATATAAAGGAAATAGGCATAAAATATTTCTTTGTCTTCTGGAAATTATATATTTTCCACTTCTATTATAAAAGGATTGGTGAACACCTAGCGTGCATCTGTCGAGTTTTAGATGCACGCGGGAGGTTGCTAAGCACGAAAGAGGCGAAAGAGTCGCACGAGGCGAAGCCGAGTGCGACTCTAGCTTCTTGAGTGCTTAGCAACCGACCAAGTGCATCTAAAACTCGACAGATGCACGCTAGGCGTTCACCAATCCTTTTATAACATAGCCACAATCAAATGTTAGATAATTATTTGTTTATTTTATTTTAGAAAACTAACTTTCTTGGCCGATCGCGCGATGAGTTAAGACTTACATACCGACGTAAAGAAAAAGCTCAATAAGTTAATTATAAAACGGCAAATTAACACCACATGTTCGGTCATTTTCATACTAGTTCGAGCTCTGAATGAAATCGAAATAAGTACAAAGTTTTTAAAGTAAATAAGTTTACATTACAAAAGTTTTTGAATACATCTGATTGTTGTACTTGACCGTTGAGTACTTGCGATTTGAGCTAAAATTCTTTGCAAGTTTTCGGCAAAGAAACAGGTTGTTTTTGAACGATGGGACAAATTGAATCCTCTTTGAAAATCCATTAACATTTCTTGTAGACGTTTTGAGATCCCTTTTTCATTTGCTAGTGTGGAGATGGTTGAGAATTCGACGTTTGCACGTTTCCCAAGCTTCAATCATCGACTGTGTACAGTAAGACTTAAAGAAACTTACTTACAGTTGTGTAGTTTGGACTCAGTCGAAGAACGAGTGTTGTAGTCTTGTAGTCAATCTCAGTTTATTTCAATGGCCACATTGAGCTGTAGCGAATTAGAATATGGTGATTTTGAGCCAGTGTTTTCTACAGATTGATTTTGGTAAACCCTGCAGCTTCACTCGAGTCTTGTTGAATCACAACGAAGCGACTTTACAAACACCAAAACTTCAGAATTTCCACATCTTTTACTCCGATATTTGAAATATGCCGTGGCACTTGACTTCTTCTTAGAATAATAAAGCGTAATTCCTTTAAATGCATTGTTTTCCTGTCTTTTTTGAGGTTCATTTCGCTCTTTGAAGCGTCTTTCAGTTCATGAAACTATTTGAACAACAAAGTTGGCAAGTGATTTTCCATGACGTCATTAGCGTGCATCCATCGAGAATTGGTGCACGCTCTATTAGCCAATCAGAGCGCGCGTTATATGTTAGATATGTTATAATATATATTGGCGTTTCTTTTATTTCAATAAAATACCATTGTGCAATGGGATTCCTGTGTTTTCGATCCCATGAGCCTTCACTCACGACACAAACCAAAATGGCGGATGCCTACGAAGTTGTAAAGGGATCGTTAAAACTCAAAGGAGTTGCTGATGGAGGCATAAAAAAGTAAGTAAACAGGTATCGTATTAACCAAGTTGTAGATATCTTACGAATGGAGCTATAAATTTATATTTTCGATGTAATTTTCAGGAAGAAAAAGAAGAAGAAGAACAAAGCGTTGGAGGCTGCTAAAATGTCCAAGTTGCCAGAACAAGAAACAAGAAATTCATCTGGCGACGATCACGAAAGAAGTGAAAAAGATAACGAACTAGATAATCGTACACAAGCACAGAAAACATTTGATCGAACACAAGAACAGAGGGTGAGCTACTTGTACTTGTTTCTGGCTTGAATCTTGGTTGAACACAATCACAAACATTCACCAAATATGGCTATTCGATCTTGATCTGTACTGTTGTTTGTGATGTTTGTTTATTCCTTTTACATCTGTTTTCAGAAACGTTGTCCTATTTGAAATAGTAAACTGTAAAAAGCAATAATTATCACCATTTGTCTGTGATAGAAACTTGACAAATACAATTACAGTGTGACTACTGTAACTGGGCCACTTAGACAACGAGAACAGGGCAACAAACTTTTTCTCCTTTCCACTTGTCCATTGAACGAGTGGTTTTTAGATTTTAGTTGTCCGAATGATAAATCTACTTGTCCAAAAAAGAGAGACGATTTATTTGAGAAATACACCAATATTTATTATTAACCCATTGACTCCTACACCGGCCGAAACCGGCCGTAAACATCGATACTGCTTTGAAAAATTATAACTTTCTGAATTTTCGTAACATCGATCTCATGGCCAGTTATTAGTGACAACTAGATAACTCTTCATAATTTAACCTCAAGTAAACTGACTTACAGGTCCGATTTCTGGGCATTAGTTCAATTTGTTTGCCATAAAAATCAAAAATGCGTGTTTTTGACGCAATTTTACACCTCGAAAATGGACGACATTTGACTTGGATTTTCTTCCAAAATACATCCTTGCGAAACAAAACGCCACTTTCTCGGCAAACTTCCATCTCTCTTCTTGATATAGTCATGAATTTTTCACTCTCTCTTCCTTAGCTTGCAGAACAATAGCCATTTCCTTAGGACCATTTTTGCTAACACGTGTTTTCCTTCTGCACGCCCGAAAAGGATGCCGGGAACATCCGGGAATTTTCGACAGAAAGCCTCCCGCCATTTGTGTTTTTAAGAATATATACCACTCCGTCCTACAGGCAAAATATTGCACCGGTTGCATTCTTTACAAGTTCAAAGTCGCCAAAAATGCCTTTGTAGGCCCTGGAATCCACCACAGAAAGACCAGAGAGACGATTTCACTTTGAGTCCGCCATTTTGGAAAATCTGAACGAGCTGCCGAAATGTGTTCGTGAATTCGTATCTTCCTCCTGAGTTCTTCCAGGAGAACGGTCTCTACCACACCAGTCAAGCTTAATGATGCTGTCCTGGGGGCTTCTGTGGTGAATAATGGCTATAAACACTCTAAAAATGCAAAATTGGCCTCTTCGAGTAGTGATTACTACAAGCCCTCGTGGAGATCCATGAGAAGAGAAAGATTACGTCAGAACCTGAGCCTGTGGGCTTTCAGAACTGTCAAGATTTCCATGGAAACCCCTTATATGGAATCGAAATTTCCTACGACGTGATTAGGTCCAGAAAATCGTTAAAAAACTCAAAATAGCTCAGGAGCGAATGGGTTAATAACCAAAAAAGAAACATAAATAAATAAAAACAAGCAAGGCAATGAATTAAATTAAAAGGGCTTTTTGACTTGTACTGTGAAATAATAAAGTAGTTTTCTCTGGAATTAATGATATTCCGAATTATTAAAGATTTGAGTATCATTATGTGAATGGCCAGAAACAGAACTCAGTCAGCCGTGTCACCTTACAATAATTGACCAATAAGAAAAGAGTGATCTCACGCTAATTAGTATGCAAATCGAATAAAATTATGCACCGTCTCCTTGATCGCTGTTTTTCTTTCAACTTGAGTAAAGCAATGTTTATTTACTATTCTTACATTTGAACAATGAGCATTCATGTGTAATAATAATATGCATTTATATAGCGCCTGATACAGAACGGCTCTAGGCGCATAAAGTGTGTAATAATTAATAACGGAACCAAAATATTTGCAGTTTTCATACCTTCCGCGTTTCCAGATCGACAATGTCAACAAACGTGGTTGTCACTTCACCTTCCTTGCCAATATATCGGACAAATACGGATTCCTGCTCAATTTCTTTGAACATTTAAGGTTTTTAAGCATTTCGCGGGAAAATGCATGTCTCGCGTCTAGCTAGGCCCTTCTTGGCTATTATTAGGGCCTTGTGTACGGCAGTTACATGATGCAAAGCATGCTAGAAGTCAAACCCGACATGACCCGAATGATCGAGGTAAATAATTGGTGTTTATTTCTCACGTTAATACAAGGGATGTTTATTCAAAAGAGTTGCAAAACCTAAAGAGAATAGTAGCTTATATTGTACGCAGTACGTTTTACTCGTCCGGTCGGACGAGTGCTTTGGGAACTCTAGTTGTCCGAAGTAAAAACTACTCGTCTCAGACAAGCGGACGAGTGGAAGTTGTTTGCCCTGGAGAACCAATCACAATTCAGACGCAAACAAAGCCAATTTCAAAATTTGTGTACTTCAGCCAATCAGGAGAGAGCATTGTTATCTAAGTGGCCCCGGTTGAAGTCGTCGCACTGTAATTCTATTTCGGAAGGCTTCAACAAAATTTAATATTATTGTCTAAAACTGGACCTTGACTCCCAACACCTTAATCAGGAACATTCCTCATGAGATAGGAATTGTTGCCTATTATTTATTGATGTCAAGCAATGCGTGTGCTGCCCTGCAATGGAATATCAGTAGAGCAATATTTAGTGTGTTTGTATACTGTATGTAGTAAAAAAGGATTTACGTAGTGTTTACAATACGAGCGGTAGTGTTGTATCAGAATTTATACAAGCACGAGCCGAAGGCAAGTGTTTGTTATAGTTCTGATAACCACGCCGAGAATGTTGTAAACTACTAGATTTACAACACTCTTCACAGTTTTATATGATTTAGATATTATTGGTACATTTTAAATTACTGGTAATAGTTTTAATGTGATTATTTTTGATAGGCTAATGAGAGAATACTCAAGAAAGCAGGAAAGACGCACAGACAAAGAGTTGAGGTAGGCATTTAAAACAAATAACATCTCATGTCATATAAAATAGTTTGTATGTAACATGTAAATAATGTTGCTAAAAAAAGAAAAGCCGTGAGAAATTTTGAACCACAAAACGAGTAGTCTAATTGTTTTAGCATCAAACCATCCAATAGTTCAGTAGAAAATGACAGAATCAAACAACAGACAATAATTCGTCGAGAAACTCCTCCGAATCATTAGCAAACGCAACCGCGAAGCCGCCATTTTGTTTGTTTACCTCTACTCGGGATCTGAGCTGATAGACCACTATCAGCTCATATAGAACCACTATAGAACCAATCAAATTGCAGGATTTGCGATAGACCACTGAGTGGATGGTATTAAGGCCCGTGCAAACGGTGCCAACATGTTGGTGTTGGCACCGTTTGAACACCCTGTTGGGCAATGTTGCGTGCTGTGCCAACACGTGCCAACATGTTGGGCGAATATCGATCCCAGAGTACTGCGATATCATAACTCTTTGCGAAACTAAGTTGCTACAGTGTTGTTTACGTCCGCCATTTTATTGCTTCGATAAGAATGGAGCTGGAGGAGTACTATAAACGATGGAAAACACGGAAGTGCAATACAGTTGCTATTCTGCTGGATGAACTTGATTACAGAGAGTAGCGTTTACTTGAACCTCTACTTGAACATCCGAGTTTTCCTAGCCTGGCTCCATATCGAAGAGATAAAAAGACGGACGTAAAAAAACACTGTAGTAGTTAAATCGGAAAACAACAAAAGCACAAGATAGCACGCAATATTTGAATAACAATGTGAACTATTTTATAACAATAGGAACTATTGTTAGACATGCTACATCGAGGCACCAATTGTTATTCAAATATATTGATCTGGCACGAATCAAGACCAAATCTCCATGGATACCGTCGAATGAACAATTCAGTGCGCACGCGCGAGCCCAACAATGTTGTGCAAAGTGTGGAAACGGTGGCAACATGTTGTGACATGCTTCATCGATCACGAGAACAATAGAAATGTTGGCCGATGTTGGGTCAAAAGTTTGACTGGATTCAAACTTCACCCAACATGTTGGCACGTGTTGGCACAGCACGCAACATTGCCCAACAGGGTGTTCAAACGGTGCCAACATGTTGGGCCCAACAATGTTGGGCAATGTTGTGCCAACATGTTTGCACGGGCCTTTAGACTCACTGATATTTATTTCACTGGTTTATGAAAACCACTCTAACAAGTTCATGTAACTTCTAAGATTGCATGCATTCTAATTTTCCATTGTTTTTTCTTTCCAGAAATTTAATGAATATTTGGATGATTTAACAGAACATTATGACATTCCAAAAGTCAGTTGGACAAAATAAAGAGTCCAAAACCACCAGACGGAACTTGTATAAAACATAGGAAATCATGCATAAAAAACAGTGGCATACATGTAATGCACTATCACTGCCATCCAGGATACGCGACAAATTGGTTCATCCAAGAAGGGACTAGACAATTTATTGACTGACATAGTAATTGTTGTAGCTTTTACATTGTACATATCATATTCTTATATATATTGTCACTGCTAGGTTTTCTATTTTAGGGACTGGTCAGAAAGTAAAGAGGGGGGTGGGTGGGCCATAAGCAGGAGGAGGGTGGATTATTCATGCACGAAAAAAGGGGTGGGCTACTAAATTTGCTGTCATGATAAATTCGATTTTTTCAGCCCATCCCGACCCCCCCCCTACTTTATGACCAGTCCCTTAACAAAACAAAAAAAACTTTATACATTGTAGTTTATTTCAGTTAAATTATTCATTTTACTCTTTGACTTCTATGCTGTCTAATGGCCAGTTGAAGGGCTCCCTGCAGGAACAACGTATTAAGACAGTGATCTCTGATCAAAATCTAAGTTCTCCTTCAAGTCACTTTAACACTCTGTTCTTGCATGGAGCCCTTCAGTTCATAGTTAACAAATAGATTCCATTTTGCCATGCATCTGTACTCTTTAATAGTTGTAGATGCATACAATGTATATGACGTTAATACATGTAGGTAGTACTAGTAACATGTATGCGGTGAGAACAAAAATGTATATGCCAAACGAAGTTGAGTGAAGTGGCTGTTGTTCTCACCACATTTTCACATCTTCTGTGCATCTATAAGAGTGCAGATGCACGGCAAAATGGAATCTATTTGGTTTTATTATGTAATATATTGAGAATTAAGTGAGTTTGTGACATCATCTGTATCTGGCCCCAGTTGCACGAAGGGTGAATAGCGCTATCCACCGGATAAGTCTTATCCAACGGATACAACTGATGCAGTTATCCAATAAATTTTATCCGTTGGATAAGACTTATCCAGTGGATATCATTATGCGCTATTCACCTTTTGCGCAACCGGGACCTGTACTCTAATGACACACATCCCTCAACCAATCAAAGCGCACGTAATATACATTGTACCAATAATTATTATCAGTATATAAAACATAGTACATTTACGACCTTAAAATCTTGACACCAACTTGACTAACCACAAGTCAAGATTTATCTAGAAAATCATGTAAACTAAGCTTATAAAATGAATGGCTGTTTTGTATTGTTAAAAAAAAAGAAGGTATTTCAAAGAGTTTTTAAAATGGGGTAGAGAAGAGGACAACCTGTATCGTGGCTTTATAAATAACAAAATAATATAGTATTTCCCTACTTCATGTTTGTTATGGAACTTCTACAAGGTTGTAAAGTTTTTTGTGTGATGACTACAAATATCGGAGCAGCTTCGTGCAGTCGGGATATCATCGGTGGAAGTGCTGGTCAATAGACCTTTTTACCGATACGGTGGCCATTTTGGATTCTATTGTTTTGGCTAAAACATTATGGGATGCCCAGGGTGCAAATGACCCAAAAACTGTAGAGTGGAGTCGCGTCAATATATTATTTTTCTATGTCACGCTAGCCATAGTGTTGTATGACTTAATATCTACATGTTTTGTGTATTGTTGTATAATTTTGTACAAATTAATTGCTTTAAATTAGGTTTTCGTAGTTTTTCATGACCAAATGGTTACTACATGTTACTAGCTTGCACCCTGGGCATCCCATAATTTCTCCATAATTCAAGATGGCCGCCGTATCGGTAAAAAAGTCTATTGCCTATAAAGTAATCTGTACGTTTGTTCGTTTTAAATTATAGACAACATAAAAATATGACCACATTTTGTTTGTTTGGCTTCATCATTTATTGAACATCATTTTGCAATTTTCTCTCTTCATACCTTGCCATCCCTTGCTGTACGTTTATGAGTATTAGTGGTTTAGAGGAAGTTATTTACTGAAGTCTTTTCAATCTAATGAAAAACATTCCATTATTTATATGATATCAATCCCCAACCAGTCATAATAGCTTTCTCCCTTGAAAGATTATGACTGCAACTTCATTGTCTTCCGAAACCTCGCTATCTGAATACAATGTCGAAACCAGAGAACAAGATGGCGCTTCATCAGTTTGTTTTGGAGGAGAATCCACCGCAATCCTGATGTATTTCTCGGGAGTCGTAGCCATTGCATCTTTGGGACATGTTTTATTTTCATGCTCATTTGAACAAAAATGCTCCGAATGTTGATTCTTTTCAGAAGGTCTTAGTGCTTCGTTTTCGAAATCTAGTCTTCTTTCATTTGATTCTTCAGCTTCACTTTCCACATTAGAACTAGTTTTAGTTTTAGTGACCACGCTTTTCTTCCAGTCATCTTTTTCTTCAGTCGAACTTCGTTTTCGTTTACGGAGAGAGATTCCTGGAAGCTTGGCGGCAGCAGGACTTATTGCCTCACTGCTAAACCAAGATCTTGTGGAAATTTCTGTCCTGTTCTTGTTTTTATGAGCGGCAAAACCTGAAGCATAAGAATCAAGTGTTACATGTAGCTAAGAATTGTTCTTAGGGAGGAAAAGCTGCAACGGGAGAAGAGAAGATGGTAGGGAGATGGAAGCAGGGGAAGGGAAAAGATGGGGAGGAGCTGCAGAAGGACAAGGAAGAAACGACGATGATTATGAAGGAGATGATGAAGACAAGGAGGAGAGAGGATGATGAAAGAGCTGATGTTGGAGAAAAAAGAACAAGGAGATGATGATGATGATGAAGAAAGAGCCGATGTTGAAGAAAAAAGAACAAGGAGATGATGACGAAGATGATGATGATGATGAAGAAAGAGCTGATGTTGAAGAAAAAAGAACAAGGAGATGATGATGAAGAAGCAGATGATGATGAAGAAGACAAGGGCATGGCGATGATGCTGATAATGATGAAGAAGCAGATGATGAAGAAGAAGATAAGGACAAGGAGGAGATGATAATGATGAAGAAGGGGATGATGAAGAAGAAGATAAGGACAAGGAGGAGATGATAATGATGAAGAAGGAGATGATGAAGAAGAAGATAAGGACAATTAAGGAGGAGATGATAATGATGAAGAAGGAGATGATGTTGAAGAAAAAAAGGACAAGGAGGAAATGATGATGATAATGAAGGAGATGATGATGATGAAGACAAGGACAAGGAGGAAATGATGCTGAAGAAGAAGAAGAAACAAAAACAACAACAAGATGACAAACAGGAGGAGAAAATTGAGGAGGAGGAAGATGTGCAGGAGAATCATGAAGAGCAAGATGTGGAGGATCGATCATCTCAATCTAGTTCCAATACATACCAGTATTGTAAAACTTGATCTTTTTCGCTTTTTCTACATCTTCATCCATTTCTGGTACCAAAGGAATATCTAAACTTGCTTTCTTTCTTAGTTCATCATCAGTTTCTTTGTTGTGTGCTATGACTTTCTTTTCTTCTCTAAATTTCTTTCTTAACAATTGGTTGGCAGCGTAATCATCTTTCCAAACTGACTGGACGTCCTGGATTAAGATAAAATGGATAAGGGGCTTTGAAACGACTGATGGCAGGAATGCATGCTAAGAAGTTAGGCTATTCTAACGTCAACTTATCCATTCAGTCAAACAATCAATATTTTGATAAAACAATCTAACAACTAAAATTTCAACTGACCTGCAAGTGATATATGACTGGTGCTACTTTCTTGGACTTCTGAACATCTTCTACGCCATGTTCCAGCTTGAACATGGCATCGATAGCCATTCTTTTAGCATCCTCTTTGTCTTAAAATACAACAATTATTTTAAAACTGTAATCATTGCAGTGTAACCATAAAAACTACAAAATTTGATCTCTGATCAACATGTAATTTCTCATCAAGGTTCTTTGAATTTCAAAAGAGAATTTGGATTTTGATCACAAGACTCTTTTTTGTTCTTGCATGGAACATGCTATCAACCTATTCCAGGATTAATTAATTAATAAGTTTATAGTTTTTAAAAGACTAATGTATGGTTGTACCTGTTGTCTCAACTGTTTCTGTAGCTGATGCTTCCCATCTTTCATTCTTTCTTCTTGCTCCACTCACACAATTATAATCACAGTTCTATAACGAGAGATCACACAAGTTTGTAAATCTTTAGTTTTTTGGGTTACCTGTGGTAATAAATCACAGGGAGCCCAAATTCATCAACATATCAATGCAGGACTTGCTGTTAGTTACCTTTGGGTCTGTTTCTATTTCAAAGTAGTTATCACAGAGATGACACTTCATACGAAATCTGTAGATAGGTGTGGAGTAGTAGTTGCCAACTTTCTTCTTCTCGGCATTGTATCTCACACCTAAATTTAACAACGGCACCACATCAGATATTGAGAAGCATATAAAAACCTGCTTCTCTGCAAAATTTCATACTTGTAGCAAAAAGTGAACGATTCTCACACATATCTGTTCTACTAGGTGTACAATCAGAGCCTTGAGTGATTGTCCTGCAGGTTTGTCAAAGTCAATACTAACCCATTCCGACATGAGCATCGCATCCTCCACACCAAATATTGTAAGGTAATTCAAACCTACATCAAACAAATACAGGATTACTGCCTCAGTGAGGTACCACAGGTAACCCATCTATTTCTTCTAACTAAGGCTATTGTTTGAAATGCACTGGTCTTTTTAATGGATTTCCTGTGGTTGAGCTTGCGGCTTATTGCTCGATATCAACAGATGCCATTTCCACTCTCGTAAGGAATTTTCATTAGCTGAAATGCAAATTTTTAATAGAATACTCTATGCTTGATAGCACATATAGGGGCATGGGGGTTTTGCCCCTCAGTTGAAGGTAAATAATGAGATTCATTGATGTCAAACAATTGCATTATATTGGGCTCTCTGTGGTACTAGAGATGCAATCAGCTTCGTTTAACATAAATGTTGCTGATTAATTCACACAAACATTACCACAAGGAGCCCAATACAGCATTGTCCAGCAACGCTCTACCACAGGAAGCCCATATCTATTTGATTACTTTTCAAAAATGGCTTCAGGATAGTTTCAGGCTGAAGGGGAAGGGATAGGAAATTATTTGAACAAAAATAACTAATAATAATAAAACTATTTATATTTTGTCATGACAAATTTATGTACCTTATGACAAGAATTCCTTGGTCCAATTTCTTAGCCCTCTCTCTCAATGGATGCTGTCCGAGATACTTGTTGAGGGAACCCTATAAATAGCAGAGAAATATTAAAATATGTCTTGCAAAACAGAAAATCTCGCGAGTGTCAGAATCTGGATAATTCAGGCTTTTACCTTACTAGGCGTCCAATCAGGCGGATAATACTTGTTTACTGCCTTCCTCTCAGCCTAATAAACAACAAGGAACACATAGAATATATAACATATATCAAATCTAAGAAAAATTCCGAAGAAAATCACAAAAACTCACCATTTTCAAGCTGTTTACGATTTCTGTGAGTCTGCTGTCAAACTAGCCAGCGTTGTAAACACCAAAACGAGGCAATGTTGGGCTCCCTGTGTAAAAATAATTTATTTCGAAAATATGGCGGTAAGTCAGGTCAAACATTCCGATAGAGGCAAAATGGATCGGCAAAATACTTGTTGATGTTCCGCCGCCAAGCAGGTGCAACACACAAACAAACATGGCTAACGATGGGAGGAAAGTGTTTTGGGTCAGTGTTGGCGTTTTATCTGGGATGGGAGTGACATACTGTCTGTCTGAGATTCGAAGGTACATTCGTGAGAAATCAACAAGACACACACTCTCCGAGATCCAAGATGCCATCGCTTTGGAGGATCTAGCAATTCTGGCTCGATCGCCGAACATCTCTTTGAAACGCAGCGCTGAACAGTTAATTCTTGATCGCGCTATGAAAGACGAGAATGTGGAATTTATCCTGAACTCCTGCTACAGCTCTGATGAGATGCAGGTCTTGAAAGGGGTTATTGTAGTCGGAGTACTTGTCAAGAGTACTGAGTTCAGGAGCAAGCTGATCGAGTTGAATGTCCTGGAAACGCTCGCTTATTGCCTTGACTACTCCATTACTCCAGGCTACAAGGAACTCATGGACACTGGAGGAAGACACGTCAAGGTTCAACGTGTAATAACATCAGCTCTTTTCGACCTCATTTGTGACGACGACTTTCTGAAATGTCGTCTCGTAAAGGCGACCTACAAGATCCTGTCGTCGATCCTTCACTTGATGTTTGTGTCGCGAAGTAAAGAGGTTGTGCGATGGTGTATTTTCGTAGCCCATCAGTTTTCTCTTTGTGACTCCATACGTCCTCAGCTGATGGATAAAAATGTCATCAACACAGTGTCACAAGTGTTTGTAAGGAACCAAGGCGATAGCGTTCTCATGAGACTTTGCCTACAGACTTTGGTCATGTGCGCCAATACTAATGAAGAAGGTGAAATACAGGCTTTACACGAGATGGCCCGACATAATGTCATTCAACCAACTGTTGCATGTTTGAAAGCAGGTATGTGATTACATGACTGTACATGTTACATGTACTGTAGCTCTATTTAAATACCCGCAGAATGGAGCACTGATGGAGGGAGGGGGTAAAAAGGCACCATCCGTCCTGGGAGATAGTCCACTTTCGGATGAAGGGGCACGGATGTTAATCTCACCCTTTACCTTTACCTTTTACATGCACTGCGGTTGGTTCCCCCGCTATTCAAGATCCAAGTTCATTGTGTGTAGATCTTAGGGGTATACATTTCTGTTTGAGGTAGTCATGTACACTGCGTAGCGAAGGACTTTGAGCTTACATACATGTACATGTATGTATGAAGGTTGAGATACATTGTACATGTACACTGAAACCCTTGCTACATGTAGTACATTTATCTTGAATTGTAACAGGAAATAGTGAGGTTCATTTTGTTATTCCCTTCCCGCTTTCTCTTTCCTTCCCACTCCCCTCTCCCTTCCTATTCTTCTCTCCCCAGTCCCTTAAGACCTTGCTAGCTAAAATGTATGTTGTCCAAATCAAAGGGGTATAATTATATTTCTGTTTGTGAGATATATACAGTACATGTACGTGTAGCTAGAGTTTAACTTTCTAAGTCAAGATAGAGGGTTCTACTTTATTGCTTTCCTTCCCCACTCTCATGCACCAGTGGTGTAGTACAGTAAAACTCTTGTGAGTGATCACCCTAACGCTTGATGTTTAGCAATGTGGACACTTACATGTACTTCTCATTGACGACACCTGCACCATACAGCTAGCTGCTCATGCAAACACAATATCTCATTTCAGATGACAATGACTTAGTGTACTGGGCAACTGCTTTGATCCACGAATACTCAGTGAAAGATTTGTATAGATCTCAAATCTGTTCTATACCAAACATTATCAAGACTCTCCAATGTGTGCTGTCCACCAGCGAGGCAATCCTTCAGAGGATTGTACTGAGAGTTATCAGTTTCCTCTGCCTTGGCGACCAAGAATTCAGAAACAAAGTGTTAAATTGTAACTCTATCTTATCAAGGCTGACGGTGTGCTTTGCATCGGGTGACAACGACGTTGTTCATTGGGCTGTTGTACTTCTGCATGACCTTTTGCTGTCATCAGGTAACTATGGCAACACAACTATTGTAATCTGAAAATTTTGTTTTCGATATACATGTATCTTTTAAAATGTAATCCTGCATTGATTCGACTTCTCTCTAATCCGTGTAGCTCAGTGTAGTTTGAAATACCTGTAGGATGGAGCATTTATGGAGGCTAGGAGGGGGTAGAGGGTGTACCGTCCAACCCCCCGGGGTCTAGTGTCGACTGAGTGGACATGCACATTACTATTAAATATCGTAGTAAGAGATATTTGTGGGGGCTAATCATCATTCATTGCTGCCAGCTGCTAAATTACGCAGCACACATCTCAATGTGGCCAAGTCGAGTAAGAGATGAGGACCTCAAACCTCTGCTTTTAGCCATACAGTAAACACCCCCATAAAAGAACAAGTGATTTCGGGGTTCAGGCTGATGCATTTCTTATATATCGGGTGCTTAGTGAGAAATCAGGCTGAAGATGTTCTTGAGGTTCTTAAAATTGTTTCTGGAAATGAGGTACAGTGATCAAGATTACTGAGAGGTTTAATTAATATGCAATCACTGTTTTATTAAACTTTTATTATTTTACTGGATGCCATACAGTTCAGTATGGCCCCCTCTGGAATTGAGCCAAAAACTCTAAAGAAAATTAGGCTACTCTCAACAAAATGAAGTCAAATTTACTCTAGCAACTCCAATCCCTTCTGCGAAATACTGTGTGTTTGTAATGGTCCAGCACACATACTTAGATCAGCCCCACTGTTTTCTAATTTTTGATACCCTATTTGTTTTACATACATGTAAGAACATGTTTCATTTGTCAGGCTGAATTGGTTCTTATGTATATAGTGCTTTATTGACCAAATTTCAGCCTGAAAGTTCTTAATCCACTGTCTTGTTCTTTTATGCGGGTGTTTACTGTATACAGTACTGTACATGTACATCCTGAGGACTGTAGGCCCAAGGGATGTATATAGCTACAGTAAAAGCCAAGGTTCAAGGTTATATCTTATCTGACTTATTGCATGATGTCCAACAGGAACTAGATTTCAAGTGGTTTTCTATACCAGATACAGTGACTTGAAAATTCAATATGGTATATAAAACCCTTTGAATATCAAATTAAGTTAATATATAGGTACATAATTCGATTCATATTGATATTCATAGGCTTGTAAGTAAAATAAAGGTCATTGAATAACAAAATAAAATGTGTCAATCATGCAATAAAGGCACTCTATGCTGTCACCATAGACCCAATGTCTAACCACGGAGCACAGTTCTCATAGAAATGCATGTACAAATTCATGCACTGAATTTAATACTTTATATATAAAATGTAGGTTCTGGATCTTCCAAGGATCTGGCAGACAGAGTGATCAGTCTTTGTGACAATATCATCAGATCTCTAGTTTCTCTTTCTAATCGCAAGGACGACAACCTGATTAGAGTATTAGCTGAAGTCATTGGATTTTTCTGCTCTGTTGGTAAGAGTTTTCTATTAAAAAAGTTTTAAATAATAAGTACATTGTATGGTTGATTAGTAGAGTCATTTTTGTATGAGTGGGATTAGTAGTTACGGTACGGTTTAATGCCATGTGGTGACCGTGTCGTGTCCAAGCATTCTGATTGGTTGAGCAATGATTTTGCGCGCTGTGATTGGTTGAATAGATGTCTTCGATTCCGTACCGTGACTGTAACTCCGTGCCGTAGGTTTCCCACTCAGACATACGAAAACTACTCAAATAGATGATTGGTGATGTAGGGTCCTCAATAGATGTTGGCAACTGGAGGAATTCTGCTGCCTGTCAAGACAAAAGTGACTGCTTGTCCTGGCTATGAAATTAGTCTTTGTGTGCTAACTTATACAAAAATGTCACCATTACACACCTGTTCAAAGTTTTGGCCCATCTTTTCAAAAACCTACTGGTGATGGTAATGATGATGGTGGTAATCAATGATGATGATGATGGTAATCAATGATGATGATGGTAATCAATAATGATGATGATGGTAATCAATGATGATGATGATGGTAATCAATGATGATGATGATGGTAATCAATGATGATGATGATGGTAATCAATGATGATGATGGTAATCAATGATGATGATGGTAATCAATGATGATGATGATGGTAATCAATGATGATGATGATGGTAATCAATGATGATGATGATGTAATCAATGATGATGATGATGTAATCAATGATGATGATGCATGTAATCAATGATGATGATGATGGTAATCAATGATGATGATGCATGTAATCAATAATGATGATGATGGTAATCAATGATGATGATGATATGTAATCAATGATGATGATGATGGTAATCAATGATGATGATGTATGTAATCAATAATGATGATGATGGTAATCAATGATGATGATGTATGTAATCAATATGATGATGATGATGGTAATCAATGATGATGATGTATGTAATCAATAATGATGATGATGGTAATCAATGATGATGATGCATGTAATCAATGATGATGATGATGGTAATCAATGATGATGATGCATGTAATCAATAATGATGATGATGGTAATCAATGATGATGATGATGGTAATCAATAATGATGATGATGGTAATCAATGATGATGATGTATGTAATCAATAATGATGATGATGGTAATCAATGATGATGATGTATGTAATCAATAATGATGATGATGGTAATCAATGATGATGATGTATGTAATCAATAATGATGATGATGGTAATCAATGATGATGATGGTAATCAATGATGATGATGATGGTAATCAATGATGATGATGGTAATCAATGATGATGATGATGGTAATCAATGATGATGATGATGGTAATCAATAATGATGATGATGGTAATCAATAATGATGATGATGGTAATCAATGATGATGATGATGGTAAACAATGATGATGATGTATGTAATCAATAATGATGATGATGATGATGGTACAGTACATGTAAGTGTGGTGGTCATGATGTGGGTGAACATAATAGTCCCCTTTCGAGTTCGAGATACTACTGTAAATTAGACAGCAGACGCATGTATGCAAGGTTAGCCTCGAGTCAATGTAAATTATTCATAAATACTAATGAGAATGCAAACAAAATAATGTTGTTAACATTGGACAATAGAAACATTATATTCCATGGGTTACTCTCTGACTGGAGGTGTTCTATTGTCCAATGTCAACATTTGTTCGCATTCTCGTTGGTATTTGTCAATGATTTACACTGACTCGAGGCTAACCCTGCAAACATGCGTCTTTTGTCAAGTAGTACAGCGGTGCTAAACAACTCGAAACTGGAGTATATAATGTAATACTAATGTAATAATGAACAAACATAAATTATTAAAAATAACATCTGAATTTAATCAGCGACAGAAAGAAAGAGAAGAATGAATGTGATCATTAAATATGAACTCTCATTCTTTTATTCTGCAGATTTTCCTTCAGAGAGTCTTCAAACACATATCATCAATGATGGTGCTCTAGAAGCTGTCATTTTATTTCTTCAGTCTTCTGACTCTGAGCTTCAATTATGGTCATCAGCCCTACTGCTCAACCTCTGCATGACATCAGACTCAGTCAAGGAAGAGATTATTCGTCTAGGAGGGATCAAACCGCTTATTGAGCTCGCCATCAGTGAAAGTGACCAACAAGCCGTAGCAGCTCAGTCTGCAAAAACACTTGTTATGCTTGGCTTTGTTGGTAAGATTGTATGTATGGGTGCATTGGACATGTATGGGTACAATGGACATGTATGGGCACAATGGACATGTATGGGTGCATTGGACATGTATGGGTACAATGGACATGTATGGGTACAATGGACATGTATGGGTACAATGGTCATGTATGGGTACAATGGACATGTATGGGTACAATGGACATGTATGGGTACAATGGACATGTATGGGTACAATGGACATGTATGGGTACAATGGACATGTATGGGTACAATGGACATGTATGGGTGCATTGGACATGTATGGGTACATGGACATGTATGGGTACAAATGACATGTATGGGTACAATGAACATGTATGGGTACATGGACATGTATGGGTACAAATGACATGTATGGGTACAATGGACATGTATGGGTACAATGGACATGTATGGGTATAATGGACATGTATGGGTACAATGGACATGTATGGGTACAGTGGACATGTATGGGTACAATGGACATGTATGGGTACAATGGACATGTATGGGTATAATGGACATGTATGGGTAACAATGGACATGTACATGTATGGGTACAATGGACATGTATGGGTACAATGGGCATGTATGGGTACAATGGGCATGTATGGGTAACAATGGACATGTATGGGTACATGAACATGTATGGGTACAATGGACATGTATGGGTACAGTGGACATGTATGGGTACAGTGGACATGTATGGGTACAGTGGACATGTATGGGTACAGTGGACATGTATGGGTACAGTGGACATGTATGGGTACAGTGGACATGTATGGGTACAGTGGACATGTATGGGTACAGTGGACATGTATGGGTACAGTGGACATGTATGGGTACAGTGGACATGTATGGGTACAGTGGACATGTATGGGTACAATGGACATGTATGGGTACAATGGACATGTATGGGTACAATGGACATGTATGGGTACAATGGACATGTATGGGTACAATGGACATGTATGGGTACAATGGACATGTATGGGTACAATGGACATGTATGGGTACAATGGACATGTATGGGTACAATGGACATGTATGGGTACAATGGACATGTATGGGTACAATGGACATGTATGGGTACAATGGACATGTATGGGTACAATGGCTGTATTAACAGGGTGGCCATAATAGTGTCAAGAGAATGTATGACTGATCCGTTGTTCAGGACACTGTGGTGTTCATAAGGAGGGGTTCCACTGTCTATCACCGAATGCTAACCAGACAAATTACCAACTTGATTTAATGTTCATCTCCCCACACAGACCTCAGCGTACCTGTCATACTTGAGGTTGCCCCACCTGATCAAGACAATCGCTCACGGATCGTATTTGATGGCAAGGAATACTGCTTCAATAAATGTGGCATTAATATTTGCGTCTTGGACTTCCTAACCTTTAAGATCACTGATACCCTGTCTTATGAAACTGGTCATGATAAATCAGCTGCTGGTAGACTTATAGAAGGCATTGCCACTATACCTTATGGGGCCCTGGTGTTTGTGGTTTCTAAGGGAGACACAAATACTTATATGACACGTAAGTCTGAGCATGTGCAGTGCAGTGCAGCACTTTATGCCGGATGGTTCTTACTCTTGCATATATTTGAACCATTTGTGTTTGAATTTATTATAAGGCATTTTTAAAATACCTATTTTTAATTATTATTATTATTATTATTATTATTATTACTATTAGCTGGTGGTATTTAATGTATGTACATACTTATTGAGTACTTATCAATTAACCAACGAGCGTCCTGCGTCCATGCACCCAATAGACCTTTTGTATATCGGACATTTGTCTCATGTACCAGAGCGTCCCACTTATCAGCTCAAGTGTGAAAAGATAATGAGAAGGGTTCGCACGTTAGATCTGCATACAAGTAGAAGTGAGGGAGAATACTATCACGCTATTGTTATTTGCACACACTACGATCAGTTTTATCGGCCTGAATTTGGTTAGCTGGAGAAAGATGAAGAAATTATAAAATTATAAAATTATAATTCTCGTCAATCGTTTTTATTAATATCGGAAAGGAACCACAAATGGATGTGATAATCAAAATAGTCCACAGATCGGGTCGACAAATCGTAGCGGTTCTTATTATTTGAGACTTTTCGTGATCTTGATTAATTCTTTATTAAGGATGCATTTTGTAGGGTTACCGCCGACGGTAAAGTTCGTGATAACCCGATAGTGATGAGGGTAGCCTTGTTGAACCTGACAACTAAAGTGCGGGATTGCAGAATTATTAAGGAAATTTGTTTGTCATTTTCTAATAACTTACGGTAACTGAGCTTGCAGAATCAATATTCTGTTGCTTAAACAAGCATGCACAACAATGTACAACGATGGGAAGGAAGGCGCGCGGTCTGTGTCTCCAACGACCCGAAATGCATCTGTAGGTTAAAAAAAAACCCTATAGCGTGTTCAACTTTCACACGATAACTTCTTAGCTTTTTGTTTATAAGTTGCAGCCTTGCATTCCCTCCGATCTGATTCCTTTTCTTTGGCCTGATAAGGATTGGGTGGGGTGGATAACCTAAATCTGCCATAATATGGCAGCCTTGTGGCAGGGCCAGATCACACCCAGGACCGATGCGGGTTGGCATCATGTTAAAACAGTTTATGTCATTTAAATGACCAGGAAATCTAAATGTCGAATGAAAACGTTTATCAGTCAATCAGTGTACTAGCTAGCCACATTTTAAATACATAATATTTCAACTTACGCTGCAGAACAATGAACTATCATGCCATCTGGCGTTACGATCAAGGTACTTGACATAAAATGCTTTTTCTTGTCACCGTATAATTTCAAATACACTTATTATAATAAATGCAGCATGACCAAAAAACGATGGAAATATTGTTTTTCCGAGATACTAGTATTTCCCTTTCAACAATGTTCTTCGATGCTGATTGGATCATTGTCACGAAAGTATGCGGATGCAATAAGAGGTGGTCACATTTTTGTACATCTTCTAGTAAAAAATAAAAGAACACTGAGTTTATAAACCTGCTTATTTTGAGAGTTTTCTTTCATGCATTTCATTGAAAGCTATCCATCAAATCATTGAAATATACTTATGAAACTTTCCTGTATATTTGTTAAAGGGGAACTAAAAGCAAACAATAAAGCCGCATCTACACGAGCAAATTTTCCTTGACAATGAAGACTTGTTCGTGTAGACGACAAAAACATCGTCAATTTTACCTTGTCAAGGAAAACTTGCTCGTGTAGATGACAAAAAATTGTCAAATTTTCCTTGTCAAGGAAAACTTGTCAAGGAACTCACTTGTTCGTGTAGATGCGGCTTAACCAAATTTTATGTGATTGTTTTGACCTTTTCGGTAACGATTTCCGAGGTTTTTACCTCTGGATGTAATTCATTTTTTTTTTAATTTTGAGATCAGAATATCTCGATTTAAGACAGAGATGAGTGACGTCATCAAAATTCTGATCTCAAAAAAATAAAAAAAATTGAATTATATTGATGTAAAAGAAAACCATTTGAAATCGTCATCAAAAAGGTCAAAATGATCATATATAAATGTTTTTCTTTTTTCATTCAGTTCCCTTTTAAATGGTTTTATCTCAAATTAATTCCAAAATTAACAATAGCCTCTTCATTTGCGCGGCGCATGCCGAATTCACACATGCTTATGCATAACAATGGTTTCCTAAAGTGGGACAAAATCCAACATAAGACAAATGTCCGATATACAAAAGGTCTATTGCGTTATATAGACGCAGGAGAGAAAATATAAAGAACTCTTAACAAGCGTAAGAGTGGCACGAGGCATAGCCGAGAGAGAGCGTGCAGCCCATGGGGAAATAGCTCATAGCAATGTTAGCCAATGAGCACGCGCGTTATTTCGAACAGCGCGCGCGCAATCAGACGAGGCAGATTAACACAAAACGTTTCCACAGTTATGAGTTGTGGCATCATTATGCAAAGCCAAAGCCAAAGGACCGCGATACGGATCGTACCGGACACAATAATTCAATAGAAATAACTCCTAGTTATACGATAGAACGAAGCTATACGATAGAACGAAACTAGCACAGATTACAATAAAGGTTTACGGTACGCGAAGAAGGGAGAGCCGATTATATACAAACTGAGACATCCTCACTCTACCGCGACCAAGCTCAAGTGAGCACAAATACACTTTTTGGTCCACAATCCCTTGCGGGCCTCGCTCAACCTCCTCCGAGGCCAGTGGGAAGTTGACGAGAGCGTGCAGCCCGTGGGGAAATAGTTCATAGAACTCTGGCCAATCAGAGCACGCGTTATATCATTGCTACATTATAAATCAATTGTTGTTCCAATATTATTATTAATGTTAGGTTTTGGGTTTTATGGTTTTATGGTTAATGTGATTTTTCAAGTAGACTACAAAACAGCCCCTACTTTTTCGCAAAGCACCGCAGACTTTACGCGTCTCTCCCTTTCACGCCTCACTCCCCTCGCGTTTTTTCGCCTCGCCTCATTTTCTCGCGGCCCCAACGACTCGATCGAACAACTCTTCTCGGTTTTGTTTCGCGAAAAAGTAGTTCCTGTTTTTTTTGTCTAATTCAGTAATTTTCCACATTTTCAGCATGCACCTATTCGTAGTTTCCCAGAATGCTTCAGGATTCCGCGCGTGCCAGCGAGGTCAGGGGATAAAATATTTAGAATTGATCGTGTTTTGAGGAAAATATGACTACTGTATCTAATCAAGAACAGGAAAAAACTATTTTCTTTTCTTGAGAATTTGCATCTATCTTTGTAATTCTTCTTACGCTTACTGATTTAAAAGTCTAAGTTCAGTTTTCTACTGAATTTCTTCGTTCTCTCTTAATATTTTCGATCTATTTTGTACCCTGACCTCGCTTGCGCGCGCAGAATCCTGAAGCATTCTGGGAAACTACGAAAAGGTCCATGCTCTTCCTAGTTATGATATTCGTTATGTTGGACTTGGGAGAAAATATTAAACACGTCACACACGTCACCTAATGTTATTAGGTGAAACAACCTAATTGTTTATCATTCTTTGGACTTTTAGCCGAAGCAGCTGAGGCGTTAAAGGAGATTGGAATACTCAAGTACAACTTCAAATCTCGTGAGCATTGGGCATATGTTGGGCAGAAGCGAGAGACTGTGGGTGAACAGATAGCTATCCATCGTAACTACGACAGCGTGTTACTGCAAGCAGGGATTTCTCTGGGTAAGGAATCGAGGGCCTTTCATTGCACTGAAATATCCATGCACTTTGAAAGTCTTGTGAAGGATTGTGATCGTCGTCATCACCATCATCATCATCACTGGCAACACTATTAGCACCACCATCAGCACCACTACCATCACCATCACCACCACTACCACCACCATCACCACCACTACCATCACCACCACTACCAGCATAATCATCACCATCATCACTGGCAACACTATTAGCACCACCATCAGCACCACTACCACCACCATCACCACCACTACCACCACCATCACCACCACTACCAGCATAATCATCACCATCATCACTGGCAACACTATTAGCACCACCATCACCATCACTACCACTACCATCACCACCACTACCACCACCATCACCACCACTACCAGCATAATCATCACCATCATCACCGGCAACACTATTAGAACCACCACCAGCACTACCACCACCACCACTATCACCACCACTACCACCACCACCATCATCACTGACACTGTCGACTCTACCACCACCATCATCGTCACCACCATCATCACTGGAAACATCAACACTACCGTCATCATCACCATCATCACTATTAGCACCACCATGATCACTAGCAACATCACCATGATGATGGTAGTGGTGATTGTGCTGGTGGTCAGTACAAGCACCATCATCACTACTGTCATCATCACCACTGACAACACCATCACTACCACCACCACCATCACTATTACCACTACCATCATCACTACCACCATCATCATCACTACCACCATCATCACCACTGACACTGTCAACACCAACAACACCAACACAATCATCACAATCATCATCACCACTGGCAACACCAACAGCACCCGGCATCACTATCATCACTACTACCTGCGGCTTCATCACTACTGACACTGACAGTCAACACCACCACCATCATCATTACTATCACCACCACAACCATCACCATCACTACTACCATAATCATCACAATCACCATCATCATCATACCATTATCACCATCATCATCACCACCACCCATCATCATCATCATCACCACTAGCAACCACTGTCTGTCAGCAAATAAACTGCAAATTACATTTGTTTTGCGAAGCTTCTGAGACATCGAAAATTAACCGCAAAATGTAACTGATTAGAATAATAGACTTGGTACCTCTTAGGGGTGAAAATTATTTCATGCCACGCCCACTTGGAACAGAGTCAGGTACCTTTTAGGGGTCATTTTCAAAATTCCCGACGAGCATCCCCACCACTTTATATATGGGAATCCCTACCCCCTCCTCCCCCCACGGGCACCACCTGTCCCTATATCGATCAGAAATCAGATTTTATGATCAATACGAAAATGCGTTTAACCAGAGAATGGAAATTTGGGTCAGCTTGAACTTAGTGAGTAAATGTCCTTACAACATTAAGTTATCATACTAATGTAGCGGTAATTTCAGGTCGTTATGTCAATGAATTGGTTCTCACCAACCTATTACTACCAGTGTTTGACTTGATGATGAGTACACCGCCATCTAGTGCAATCAGTAAGGTGTCTGACTTGGAGCTGTTGACTATTATGGCGAGGCATGATGACTACAAACAAGGTACTATACTGTCCGGAATGGTCTAGTGTCCGCTTAATAGACACCAGGGATTCAGGGTTTCTATGTAGCTTAATAGACACCAGGGATTCAGGGTTTCTATGTAGCCTTTTCGAATAAAAGTATGTGCTTAATGAAAATACCCATGTCAAACCATTTTTGGTGTCCCCTTAATAGTGGGTGTCTGCTGAATACAGGGATCCGTTTAATAGAGGGTGTCCGTTTATAATTATATTAGAGGGTGTCTGCTTATAATATAGGGTGTCTGCTTAATAGAGGGTGCCCGCTCAATAGAGGTATCCACTTAATAGAGGTGTCTGTCCACTAATAATAGAGAGGGTGTCTGCTTAATAGAGGGTGTCTGCTTAATAGAGGGTGTCTGCTTAATAGAGGTGTCTGTCCACTAATAATAGAGAAGGTGTCTGCTTAATAGAGGGTGTCTGCTTAATAGAGGTGTCCGCTTAATAGAGGTGTCCGCTTAATAGAGGGTGTCTGCTTAATAGAGGTGTCTGTCCACTAATAATAGAGAAGGTGTCTGCTTAATAGAGGGTGTCTGCTTAATAGAGGGTGTCTGCTTAATAGAGGTGTCTGTCCACTAATAATAGAGAGGGTGTCTGCTTAATAGAGGTGTCTGTCCACTAATAATAGAGAGGGTGTCTGCTTAATAGAGGTGTCTGTCCACTAATAATAGAGAGGGTGTCTGCTTAATAGAGGTGTCTGTCCACTAATAATAGAGAGGGTGTCTGCTTAATAGAGGTGTCTGTCCACTAATAATAGAGAGGGTGTCTGCTTAATAGAGGTGTCTGTCCACTAATAATAGAGAGGGTGTCTGCTTAATAGAGGTGTCTGTCCACTAATAATAGAGAGGGTGTCTGCTTAATAGAGGTGTCTGTCCACTAATAATAGAGAGGGTGTCTGCTTAATAGAGGGTGTCATGTTGTTACTTGACTTGGAAAGGGTGCGGTTAGGGGGAGGGATACCTCGGATCTATCCTTTTCCCACAGGAATCCCGCGATGAGATATTTCACTTATCTGTCAAAGACCACAATGCAATAACGCTACTGTCGTCTATTTCAGTGATGGTCATTCAAAAGGGTTTCCTGAAATACCTGTGTGCTTTGTGCTGGAATATTTCCAGTAACTCTCCCGAGTACCTGCGTGAACACCCCATGTTTATCGCACATTGCATTGGTGCCTTGAAGATCATCAGTAGTATCAGCGTCTCAGAGTGCTTTCATGAAGAACTCTACAAGTCTGGTCTCTTGGGTGCTGCTCTTACTCTACTGCACTTCGTCAATGAAGTCGCCTTGATGAAAGCTAACCAAGCTCTGGACCAAGTAAGTAGGCACTCTAGCTCACGTGACTCACGACTGAGGATATTGCACCCGCTCCCCCACCTCCCTCCCCCACATCCCTCCCCCTTGGCACTTCCTTAGTCTGGTAGCGTAAGTTTGAGTTCTTTTAACCGTTTTAGAAATACAGTCGAACCTCTCCACAACGGCCATCTCGGGACGAAATTTTGTTTTGTGGCCGTTATAGGTGGTCGTTGTGTAGAGGTGACCGTTGTGTAGAGGTGGTCGTTGTGTAGAGGTGACCGTTGTGTAGAGGTGGCCGTTGTGTAGAGGTGGCCGTTGTGTAGAGGTGGTCGTTGTGTAGAGGTGGCCGTTGTGTAGAGGTGGCCGTTGTATAGAGGTGGCCGATGTGTAGAGGTGGTCGTTGTGTAGAGGTGGCTGTTGTGTAGAGGTGGTCGTTGTGTAGAGGTGGCTGTTGTGTAGAGGTGGTCGTTGTGTAGAGGTGGCCGTTGTGTAGAGGTGGCCGTTGTGTAGAGGTGACCGTTGTGTAGAGGTGGCCGTTGTGTAGAGGTGGTTGTTGTGTGGAGGTGGCCGTTGTGTAGAGGTGGCCGTTGTGTAGAGGTGGCCGTTGTGTAGAGGTGGCCGTTGTGTAGAGGTGACCGTTGTGTAGTGGAGAGGTGGCCGTTGTGGAGAGGTGGCCGTTGTGGAGAGGTGGTCGTTGTGTAGAGGTGGCCGTTGTGTAGAGGTGGCCGTTGTGTAGAGGTGGCCGTTGTGTAGAGGTGGCCGTTGTGTAGAGGTGGCCGTTGTGTAGAGGTGGCCGTTGTGTAGAGGTGGCCGTTGTGTAGAGGTGGCCGTTGTGTAGAGGTGGCCGTTGTGTAGAGGTGGCCGTTGTGTAGAGGTGGCAGTTGTGTAGAGGTGGTCGTTGTGTAGAGGTGGCCGTTGTGTAGAGGTGGCCGTTGTGTAGAGATGGCCGTTGTGTAGAGGTGGCCGTTGTGTAGAGGTGGCCGTTGTGTAGAGGTGGCAGTTGTGTAGAGGTGGCAGTTGTGTAGAGGTGGCCGTTGTGTAGAGGTGGCCGTTGTGGAGAGGTGGCCGTTGTGGAGAGGTGGCCGTTGTGGAGAGGTTCGACTGTAGCTCTGCAATGGTCATCAGGGTTTTATGAGGGACCTTTAGCATCGAGGACGGAATGGACGACGACGACGTCAGAGAAACAATAGCGCTAATTACAACATTCAATAACTTCTTGTTGGAATGTATGAAATGAGCTCGATTTGGTCTTAACTCCAGGCGTTCTGTGCCAAGCTACAACGTGAAATGCCTATGTTTGACGACGACGCAAAGAGAACGAGAACGTCAGTTCGTTATTTGTGCAGATAGTTGTTTTCAGTCAACCGGGCCACAAAAAGACGATGTCATTCGTGAAAGGCGGCGCAAATTTAGTGAAAACACGGAAAATGAAACAATTATGAAAAGAATAAACAACAAAACACTTTATTCGAACTTCGTCGTCCTCGACGTCGTCGTCCTGGTGCTTAAGGTTCCTATTTATTTGCAGTCAACGTGTTCCATACAAAGGCATTCTAAATGAACATCTTTCCTGATCATTTGCGACTCAATAGCAACCCCCATGATTCTCTGCGGTCACGCCTTTGTGACTCAAGGTTGAATGAGTGTATGGACAGAAAAAGATGGCTGCTGTACTTTGTACCACAATCCTTTGCGAAACTTAATCAGTATTACAGTCGAACCTCTACACAACGGCCACTTCCCCACAACGGTCACCTCTACACAACGGTCACCTCTACACAACGGCCACTTCCCCACAACGGTCACCTCTCTGTAACGGCCAGAGTATTCTGTCCCGGGCAACAGCCAGCCCATACATTTATTCATTTTGAAACCTCCCCACAACGGTCAGAGGTGACGACAATTTGTGGTTGTTGCGTAGAGGTGGCCGTTGTGGGGAGGTTTAAAAACGAATAAATGTATATATATAGTGGCCGGGATAAAAATTCCTGGTCGTTATAGAGAGGTGGTCGTTATGGAGAGGTTCGACTGTATTTATTACACTATTTATTACATTTAGTTATCGCCACTGTTGTCACCAAAACGAGGCGCTGACGTAGAACCAGAAGTCTTTGACGCGCCGTTGCCCAAACCCTCCCAGCCAAATCTGCCCGTGTCTCATACCGATAACTTCGTGCCCCGATCAGGTAGGTACAACTGTTACGACTGATTTTCACTGGAAGTGATAGAAATAGAATCAGCAGTTATGTTCTTGTGGTAACGGATATGACGGAAGTGACGTCATCAGGTAGGTACAACTGTTACGACTGATTTTCGCTGGAAGTGATAGAAATAGAATCAGCAGTTATGTTCTTGTGGTAACGGATATGACGGAAAAACGTTGTTTTCAAAGTGATAGAAATAGAATCAGCAGTTATGTTCTTGTGGTAGCGGATATGACGGAAGTGACGTCATCAGAAGCGCAACCGTAAAAACGTTGTTCAAAGAGTGGATAGCGCTATCCGTTGTATAAATCCTCATTAATCAGTAAATAGAGTCGTTTACGTATGAGTGGGAAGTAGTTGCGGTACGGTTCGTGCCGTGCGGTGACGTTACCGTGCAGTGTCTAAGTCTATCTAAGCATTCTGATTGGTTGATCAATGATTTTGCGCGCTGTGATTGGTTGAATAGAATGTCTTCCGTGACCGTAACTCCGTACTGAAGGTTTCCCACTCATACGAAAACGACTCTAAATGTATTGGAATAACAACATCAACTTATCCACTGAATAAGGATTTATCCGACGGATAGTGCTATCCACTCTCTCAAGGCCTCATTACAATCCCGTCGAGCTTGTGTGACTTCGTTTGAAAGTATACATGTATGTATGTAGACGCGTGAGATATTTCATGGTATACACCTCGTAACCATTATACATTGTATGTATCTTTTAAACGAAGTATCCTTTGACGAGCGTGAGATATTTATTTATTTATTTATTTATTTTTATGGTATTTCATGGAATACACCTCGTAACCATTATACATTGTATGTACCTTTTAGATGAAGTATCCTTTGACGAGCGTAGGCGATCCCCTTCAACAGTTACCCAGTCTGACAGCAACTCCATCCCAGAGGATTTTGATGATGCTTTTTGTACCATTGTTCGACTGGCTATCACAACCATCTACAACTGCATGGGGTTGTTCGCAGGCATCGAAGAGTCACGTGATTCACTCTTCAAATCAGGCACGCTACAAACTCTATGGTGTACACTGCTGACCAGTAACGAATCAACACTCTCACAGGTCGGGCTACCCATAGAAGCGTTAATTAATTGTTTTGGATCCATGGGGATATCTGAGAAAGGACTCCTGGGTAAGTTTTCAATAGTCCCCTTCACAGTTTCATGCGCCATCTTGAAAGGTAGCCGTGCTTTGCATCGAAGCGAGAGCAACGGTGACCTTGCAATGATAGAGACATGTGAATAATTGTCCAAGGTGTTAAAAAAGGTCTCTATCATTACAAGGTCACCGTTGGTCTCGTTTCGATGCAAAGGCACGGCTACCTTTCAAGATGGTGCAGGGAACTGTGAAGGGGACTATTCTGTTACACTTCTTTATGATGATGATTCGAAGAGCGACTATGATGATAGAGATGTCATGATGATGATGATGATGAAGACGAAGATGCTCAATGTACCGCTTGCTCTACTGCTTGCTCAATGTACCGCTTGCTCGATGTATCGCTTGCTTGCTCAATGTACCGCTTGCTGAATGTACTGCTTGCTCAATGTACCATTAGCTGAATGTACCGCTTGTACTGCTTGCTCGATGTACCGCTTGCTGAATGTACCGCTTGCTGAATGTACCGCTTGCTCGAATGTACCTTGCTTGCTCAATGTACCGCTTGCTGAATGTACCGCTTGCTCAATGTACTCGCTTGCTCGATGTAATGTACCGCTTGCTCGATGTACCGCTTGCTCGATGTACTGCTTGCTGAATGTACGCTTGCTGAATGTACTGCTTGCTGAATGTACTGCTTGCTGAATGTACTGCTTGCTGAATGTACTGCTTGCTGAATGTACCGCTTGCTGAATGTACCGCTTGCTGCTTGCTCAATGTACCGCTTGCTCAATGTACCGCTTGCTCAATGTACCGCTTGCTCAATGTACCGCTTGCTCAATGTACCGCTTGCTCAATGTACCGCTTGCTCAATGTATGTACCGCTTGCTCAATGTACCGCTTGCTGAATGTACCGCTTGCTGAATGTACCGCTTGCTGAATGTACTTGCTGAATGTACCGCTTGCTGAATGTACCTGCTTGCTTGCTCAATGTACCGCTTGCTCAATGTACCGCTTGCTCAATGTACCGCTTGCTCGATGCATCGCTTACTCAATATGTACCGCTTGCTCAAGTACCGCTTGCTCAATGTACCGCTTGCTCAATGTACCGCTTGCTCAATGTACCGCTTGCTCAATATACCAAACAGGAATGGCTCACTGGTGCGAATAACCTTTTTTCCACCCAGAAAACACGGTAGAGTTAGATGACAGAACGAAGACGTCAGCTCTTGTGCTGAGCGCTGACCATCTTGAAGCGTACAACTTAAACTGGACGTTCGAAAGTATTCGAGCCACGACATATGTTGGGCGAAAGAAGTATTTGGACTCTCCACATCCTGGTGGGTGGTATTACGAGGTAACCCTGAAATCCAATGGAATTTTGCAAATAGGTAAGTTATATGGCGATAAATCCGTGACAGAATATCTAAATATCTTCAAACCGAATTTTGTTTTGATTCCTCTCATTCCATTCTTTCTTCCATCCCTTTTCATCTCCCCTTCTCTTCTTTACTTGTATCTTTCTTTGGAAGGTTGGCAAACTGAAGATTGTCGTTATGGTCCTGAAAAGGGCGTTGGTGTTGGAGATGACCACTGTTCGTGTGCATTTGATGGAGCTCGTTGTAAGGTGTGTGGCATTCATTCTTTTAATCAAAGTGAACTTGTGGATTTGTTTAGAGAGTAAACCTATAAATGGTCCTCTTGGTAAGGAACATGTTCCATTGAATTCCGATAAGTATAAACGATTTAAAGTGGTTCTTTATACTGAGCTATTACTTTCATACGTCGTCCAAGGATCACTAGCCACAGGAACCCCAACATTTTACTGCTCAGAAGTTAACCCCATCCCAGTCCCTTTCAAAGTTTACTATTTGCTATCGAGTGATCCCTGGGTAACAATTTCCGGTTCGAAAGTCCACCCTCAATACTGGTGGATTTGCAATCCACGGTTCAAAATGATCAAAATGATAAAACATGGTAAATACAAAGCTTCCATTTTTAACTTTACTCAAGATCTTCCTCTTTGTGTTCTTTGTGACGGCCATGAATCGTGTCACGGTTACGAAATCTTCCTATTCTTTCTTCCCTCTTTCCTTCCTTCCTTTCTTTTCATCTTTCCTTCCTACTCTCCCGTTCTTCCTTCCTCTCATTCCATTCTTTCTTCCATCCTTGTTCATATCTATCGCCTTCTCTTCGTCTCCTTCCATGCCTTCGTTCCCTCCTCAACGCGTCCGACCTTTCTCATTCATCCTGTGCCTCACGTTTCGTTCATCGTATTCTCCATAAAGGTGTGGAGTGGGCCAGCGGCTGAACATCAAGACAACGACTATGGTACCGAGTGGCAGGCCGGTGACGTGTTGAGCTGTTTGTTTTCATGGGAAGGGAATATATCGTTCTGGCTGAATGGCGTGGACCAGGGCGTGGCATTTCACGATATGAACACGTACCTTAACTGGTATCCCGCCGCTTCGCTTGCTATGGAACAGCACTGTGTGTTTAACTTTGGCAAAAAACCGTTTAGGTACAACGCACACCACTCTACACTGGAAGAAACGCGCCCTATTCAAACATCGGATTTTCATTGGAAATTGGTTGGAAATTGGTTGGAAATTGATTGGAAATTGGTTGGAAATTGATTGCAAATTGGTTGGAAATTGAATGGAAATTGGTTGGAAATTGATTGGAAATTGAATGGAAATTAGTTGATAATTGGTTGGAAATTGATTGGAAATTGGTTGGAAATTGGTTGGAAATTGGTTGGAAATTGAATGGAAATTGGTTGGAAATTGGTTGGAAATTGATTGGAAATTGATTGGAAATTGATTGGAAATTGATTGGAAATTGGTTAGAAATTGAAGCTTTTTGACATTTCCAAAGAATTTCCAAGGATTGAAGATCGCGCGTGTTTTTCCAGTGCTACTTTGGGCATTCTCACGCTCGTTCCCAGTAGCATCCGAGCTATTCGAATAGGATCAGGGGGAGGATGAAGTAGACCTCACCAATCTACTAAGCGTTCTAGGCAAAACAGAGCAACGGCTGGGGACGAGTTTGAGTTAGTCTGTCATAATTGGAAACAAGGCAACAGCCATAGGAGGAGGGTAGTGGGGTCATAGGGCGATAGCTGACTCGCTACTTAAGGGAGTACGACAGAATGGCAGTACAACTGGCTCTTCTGTAGTCTCCTACGCAGCCATTTTTAGTTCCGTCACGCAACGCTCCCGGCCGTTGCGTGACCGAACTAAAACGGCTGCGTAGGAGACTAGCTCTTCTGAGGCTGTTGTTAAATTGTATGGGCTCCCTGTGGCACAGCCCTCCGTGAGTAATTCTTGCGGGCTCGCCTACGTAACTACACTAATGTATTGAGACACACTACTTCTGTATGTCGACATGCGCGGTTCCGCAAGGCTCCACCACAGGAATCCCGCGAACATGTTTTATTAAGCACTTAATGACTGGTCCCCAGGGTTGTTTCCCGAGAATCTCAATGTTCAGATTCGAGGGAAACAAAATTAACTGTTTTCCCGAGGGAACAGTCATTAAGTGTTTTGTTATATCACCATAGTCAAACACTGAAAAAAGTGTTGTTAACAATGGCGCCACAAGTATTTTCCATCGACTTTGACCTGATCACGTGCGTTTATTCCCCTCTCACGCTTCGATCACGTGAACTTATTGCCCGCGCGGGAGTTATTAAGATTTGACGCCCGCCACGTGACATGCTCTCGACCAATGAGAAAGCGAGTTTGACTATGGGGATATAACAATATGTTTTACTGTATGTTATTCTCTGACGTTCTTTTTATACTCGTCGCTTATGTAGATACACTCTGCCTCAAGGATTCATTTCCATATCACGTGTCACAATACACCACGACAGGGTACCTTCACCCAGAGTTTCATGTTGGTCACCGCTACCCGGCAACTTTGATGACGTCATCGGTAGCCCAAAGCCCAAGAAACATTTCGAATATCCGAAGATTGCATATAGTGGTATGTACCCAGATCTAAATGATTTATTTGGAGATGCGTTGTTTTTATGGGCATCGTTTGTTTGTGTCATCGTTTTTGTTTGTGTCATCGTTTGTTTGCGTCATCGTTGTTTGTCATCGTTTGTTTGTGTCATCGTTTGTTTTTGTTTCATCGTTTGTTTGTGTCATCGTTTGTTTGTGTCATCGTTTGTTTGTGTCATCGTTTGTTTGTGTCATCGTTTGTTTGTGTCATCGTTTGTTTGTGTCATCGTTTGTTTGTGTCATCGTTTGTTTGTTTGTCATCGTTTGTTTGTGTCATCGTTTGTTTGTGTCATCGTTTGTTGTGTGTCATCGTTCGTTTGTTTGTGTCATCGTGTCATCGTTTGTTTGTGTCATCGTTTGTTTGTGTCATCGTTTGTTTGTGTCATTTGTTTGTGTCATCGTTTGTTGTGTCATCGTTTGTTTGTGTCATCGTTTGTTTGTGTCATCGTTTGTTTGTGTCATCGTTTGTTTGTGTCATCGTTTGTTTGTGTCATCGTTTGTTTGTGTCATCGTTTGTTTGTGTCATCGTTTGTTTGTGTCATCGTTTGTTTGTGTCATCGTTTGTTTGTGTCATCGTTTGTGTCATCGTTTGTTTGTGTCATCGTTTGTTTGTGTCATCGTTTGTTTGTGTCATCGTTTGTTTGTGTCATCGTTTGTTTGTGTCATCGTTTGTTTGTGTCATCGTTTGTTTGTGTCATCGTTTGTTTGTGTCATCGTTTGTTTGTGTCATCGTTTGTTTGTGTCATCGTTTGTTTGTGTCATCGTTTGTTTGTGTCATCGTTTGTTTGTGTCATCGTTTGTTTGTGTCATCGTTTGTGTCATCGTTTGTTGTCATCGTTTGTTTGTGTCATCGTTTGTTTGTGTCATCGTTTGTTTGTGTCATCGTTTGTTTGTGTCATCGTTTGTTTGTGTCATCGTTTGTTTGTGTCATCATCGTTTGTTTGTGTCATCGTTTGTTTGTGTCATCGTTTGTTTGTGTCATCGTTTTTGTGTCATCGTTTGTTCGTTTGTTTGTGTCATCGTTTGTTTGTGTCATCGTTTGTTTGTGTCATCGTTTGTTTGTGTCATCGTTTGTTGTGTCATCGTTTGTTTGTGTCATCGTTTTTTGTGTCATCGTTGTTTGTGTCATCGTTTGTTTGTGTCATCGTTTGTTTGTGTCATCGTTGTGTTTGTTGTCATCGTTTGTTTGTGTCATCGTTGTGTTCATCGTTTGTTTCATCGTTTGTTTGTGTCATCGTTTGTTTGTGTCATCGTTTGTTTGTGTCATCGTTTGTTTGTTTGTGTCATCGTTTGTTTGTGTCATCGTTTGTTTGTGTCATCGTTTGTTTGTGTCATCGTTTGTTTGTGTCATCGTTTGTTTGTGTCATCGTTTGTTTGTGTCATCGTTTGTTTGTGTCATCGTTTGTTTGTGTCATCGTTTGTTTGTGTCATCGTTTGTTTGTGTCATCGTTGTTGTGTCATCGTTTGTTTGTGTCATCGTTTGTTTGTGTCATCGTTTGTTCATCGTTTGTTTGTGTGTTTGTGTCATCGTCATCGTTTTGTGTCATCGTTTGTTTGTGTCATCGTTTGTTTGTGTCGTTCGTTTGTTTTGTTTCATCGTTTGTTTGTGTCATCGTTTGTTTGTGTCATCGTTTGTTTGTGTCATCGTTTGTTTGTGTCATCGTTTGTTTGTGTCATCGTTTGTTTGTGTCATCGTTTGTTTGTGTCATCGTTTGTTTGTGTCATCGTTTGTTTGTGTCATCGTTTGTTTGTGTCATCGTTTGTTTGTGTCATCGTTTGTTTGTGTCATCGTTTGTTTGTGTCATCGTTTGTTTGTGTCATCGTTTGTTCGTTTGTTTGTGTCATCGTTTGTTTGTGTCATCGTTTTTGTGTCATCGTTTGTTTGTGTCATCGTTTGTTTGTGTCATCGTTTGTTTGTGTCATCGTTTGTTTGTGTCATCGTTTGTTGTGTCATCGTTTGTTTGTGTCATCGTTTGTTTGTGTCATCGTTTGTTGTGTCATCGTTTGTTTGTGTCATCGTTTGTTTGTGTCATCGTTTGTTTGTGTCATCGTTTGTTTGTCATCGTTTGTTTTGTCATCGTTTGTTTGTGTCATCGTTTGTTTGTGTCATCGTTTGTTTGTGTCATCGTTTGTTTGTGTGTCATCGTTTGTTTGTGTCATCGTTTGTTTGTCATCGTCATCGTTTGTTTGTGTCATCGTTTGTTTGTGTCATCGTTTGTTTGTGTCATCGTTTGTTTGTGTCATCGTTTGTTTGTGTCATCGTTTGTTTGTGTCATCGTTTGTTTGTGTCATCGTTTGTTTGTGTCATCGTTTGTTTGTGTCATCGTTTGTTTGTGTCATCGTTTGTTTGTGTCATCGTTTGTTTGTGTCATCGTTTGTTTGTGTCATCGTTTGTTTCGTTTGTTTGTCATCGTTTGTTTGTGTCATCGTTTGTTTGTGTCATCGTTTTTGTTTGTGTCATCGTTTGTTTGTGTCATCGTTTGTTTGTGTCATCGTTTCGTTTTTGTGTCATCGTTTGTTTGTGTCATCGTTTGTTTGTGTCATCGTTTGTTTGTGTCATCGTTTGTTTGTGTCATCGTTTGTTTGTGTCATCGTTTGTTTGTGTCATCGTTTGTTTGTGTCATCGTTTGTTTGTGTCATCGTTTGTTTGTGTCATCGTTTGTTTGTGTCATCGTTTGTGTCATCGTTTGTTTGTGTCATCGTTTGTTTTTGTCATCGTTTGTTTGTGTCATCGTTTGTTTGTGTCATCGTTTGTTTGTGTCATCGTTTGTTTGTGTCATCGTTTGTTTGTGTCATCGTTTGTTTGTGTCATCGTTTGTTTGTGTCATCGTTTGTTTGTGTCATCGTTTGTTTGTGTCATCGTTTGTTTGTGTCATCGTTTGTTTGTGTCATCGTTTGTTTGTCATCGTTTGTTGTGTCATCGTTTGTTTGTGTCATCGTTTGTTTGTGTCATCGTTTGTTTGTGTCATCGTTTTTGTTTGTGTCATCGTTTGTTTGTGTCATCGTTTGTTTGTGTCATCGTTTCGTTTGTGTCATCGTTTGTTTGTGTCATCGTTTGTTTGTTCATCGTTTGTTTGTTTGTGTCATCGTTTGTTTGTGTCATCGTTTGTTTGTGTCATCGTTTGTTTGTGTCATCGTTTGTTTGTGTCATCGTTTGTTTGTGTCATCGTTTGTGTCATCGTTTGTTTGTGTCATCGTTTGTTTGTGTCATCGTTTGTTTGTGTCATCGTTTGTTTGCGTCATCGTTTGTTTGTGTCATCGTTTGTTTGTGTCATCGTTTGTTTGTGTCATCGTTTGTTTGTGTCATCGTTTGTTTTGTGTCATCGTTTGTTTGTGTCATCGTTTGTTTCATCGTTTGTTTGTGTCATCGTTTGTTTGTGTCATCGTTTGTTTGTGTCATCGTTTGTTTGTGTCATCGTTTGTTTGTGTCATCGTTTGTTTGTGTCATCGTTTGTTTGTGTCATCGTTTGTTTGTGTCATCGTTTGTTTGTGTCATCGTTTGTTTGTGTCATCGTTTGTTTGTGTCATCGTTTGTTTGTGTCATCGTTTGTTTGTGTCATCGTTTTTGTTTGTGTCATCGTTTGTTTGTGTCATCGTTTGTTTGTGTCATCGTTTGTTTGTGTCATCGTTTGTTTGTGTCATCGTTTGTTTGTGTCATCGTTTGTTTGTGTCATCGTTTGTTTTGTGTCATCGTTTGTTTGTTCATCGTGTCATCGTTTGTTTGTGTCATCGTTTGTTTTTGTCATCGTTTGTGTCATCGTTTGTGTCATCGTTTGTTTGTGTCATCGTTTGTTTGTCATTGTGTCATCGTTTGTTTGTGTCGTTTGTTTGTGTCATCGTTTGTTTGTGTCATCGTTTGTTTTCATCGTTTGTTTGTGTCATCGTTTGTTTGTGTCATCGTTTGTTTGTGTCATCGTTTGTTTGTGTCATCGTTTGTTTGTGTCATCGTTTGTTTTTGTCATCGTTTGTTTTCATCGTTTGTTTTCATCGTTTGTTTTCATCGTTTGTTTGTGTCATCGTTTGTTTGTGTCATCGTGTCATTGTTTTGTTTGTGTCATCGTTTGTTTGTGTCATCGTTTGTTTGTGTCATCGTTTGTTTGTGTCATCGTTTGGTTGTGTCATCGTTTGTTTGTGTCATCGTTTGTTTGTGTCATCGTTTGTTTGTGTCATCGTTTGTTTGTGTCATCGTTTGTTTGTGTCATCGTTTGTGTGTCATCGTTTGTTTGTGTCATCGTTTGTTTGTGTCATCGTTTGTTTGTGTCATCGGTTGTTTGTGTCATCGTTTGTTTGTGTCATCGTTTGTTTGTGTCATCGTTTGTTTGTGTCATCGTTTGTTTGTCGTTTGTTTGTGTCATCGTTTGTTTGTGTCATCGTTTGTTTGTGTCATCGTTTGTTTGTGTCATCGTTTGTTTGTGTCATCGTTTGTTTGTGTCATCGTTTGTTTGTGTCATCGTTTGTTTGTGTCATCGTTTGTTTTCATCGTTTGTTTGTGTCATCGTTTGTTTGTGTCATCGTTTGTTTGTGTCATCGTTTGTTTGTGTCATCGTTTGTTTGTGTCATCGTTTGTTTGTGTCATCGTTTGTTTGTGTCATCGTTTGTTTGTGTCATCGTTTGTTTGTGTCATCGTTTGTTTGTGTCATCGTTTGTTTGTGTCATCGTTTGTTTGTTTGTTTGTGTGTCATCGTTTGTTTGTGTCATCGTTTGTTTGTGTCATCGTTTGTTTGTGTCATCGTTTGTTTGTGTCATCGTTTGTTTGTGTCATCGTTTGTTTGTGTCATCGTTTGTTTGTGTCATCGTTTGTTTGTGTCGTCGGTTGTTTTCATCGTTTGTTTGTGTCATCGTTTGTTTGTGTCATCGTTTGTTTGTGTCATCGTTTGTTTGTGTCATCGTTTGTTTGTGTCATCGGTTGTGTCATCGTTTGTTTGTGTCATCGTTTGTTTGTGTCATCGTTTGTTTGTGTCATCGTTTGTTTGTGTCATCGTTTGTTTGTGTCATCGTTTGTTTGTGTCATCGTTTGTTTGTGTCATCGTTTGTTTGTGTCATCGTTTGTTTGTGTCATCGTTTGTTTGTGTCATCGTTTGTTTGTGTCATCGTTTGTTTGTGTCATCGTTTTTGTTGTGTCATCGTTTGTTTGTGTCATCGTTTGTTTGTGTCATCGTTTGTTTGTGTCATCGTTTGTTTGTGTCATCGTTTGTTTGTCATCGTTTGTTTGTGTCATCGTTGTTTGTGTCATCGTTTGTTTGTGTCATCGTTTGTTTGTGTCATCGTTTGTTTGTGTCATCGTTTTTGTGTCATCGTTTGTTTGTGTCATCGTTTGTTTGTGTCATCGTTTGTTTGTGTCATCGTTTGTTTGTGTCATCGTTTGTTTGTGTCATCGGTTTGTGTCATCGTTTGTGTGTCATCGTTTGTTTGTGTCATCGTTTGTTTGTTTGTGTCATCGTTTGTTTGTGTCATCGGTTGTGTCATCGTTTGTTTGTGTCATCGTTTGTTTGTGTCATCGTTTGTTTGTGTCATCGTTTGTTTGTGTCATCGTTTGTTTGTGTCATCGTTTGTTTGTGTCATCGTTTGTTTGTGTCATCGTTTGTTTGTTTGTGTCATCGTTTGTTTGTGTCATCGTTTGTTTGTGTCATCGTTTGTTTGTGTCATCGTTTGTTTGTGTCATCGTTTGTTTGTGTCATCGTTTGTTTGTGTCATCGTTTTTGTGTCATCGTTTGTTTGTGTCATCGTTTGTTTGTGTCATCGTTTGTTTGTGTCATCGTTTGTTTGTGTCATCGTTTGTTTGTGTCATCGTTTGTTTGTGTCATCGTTTGTTTGTGTCATCGTTTGTTTGTGTCATCGTTTGTTTGTGTCATCGTTTGTTTGTGTCATCGTTTGTTTGTGTCATCGTTTGTTTGTGTCATCGTTTGTTTGTCATCGTTGTCATCGTTTGTTTGTGTCATCGTTTGTTTGTGTCATCGTTTGTTTGTGTCATCGTTTGTTTGTGTCATCGTTTGTTTGTGTCATCGTTTGTTTGTGTCGTCGTTTGTTTTCATCGTTTGTTTGTGTCATCGTTTGTTTGTGTCATCGTTTGTTTGTGTCATCGTTTGTTTGTGTCATCGTTTGTTTGTGTCATCGTTTGTTTGTGTCATCGTTGTGTCATCGTTTGTTTGTGTCATCGTTTGTTTGTGTCATCGTTTGTTTGTGTCATCGTTTGTTTGTGTCATCGTTTGTTTGTGTCATCGTTTGTTTGTGTCATTTGTTTGTGTTTGTGTCATCGTTTGTTTGTGTCATCGTTTGTTTGTGTCATCGTTTGTTTGTGTCATCGTTTGTTTGTGTCATCGTTTGTTTGTTTTGTTTGTCATCGTTTGTTTGTGTCATCGTTTGTTTGTGTCATCGTTTGTTTTGTGTGTCATCGTTTGTTTGTGTCATCGTCATCGTTTGTTTGTGTCATCGTTTGTTTGTGTCATCGTTTGTTTGTGTCATCGTCATCGTTTGTTTGTTTCATCGTTTGTTTGTGTCATCGTTTTTTGTGTCATCGTTTGTTTGTGTCATCGTTTGTTTTCATCGTTTGTTTGTGTCATCGTTTGTTTGTGTCATCGTTTGTTTGTGTCATCGTTTGTTTGTGTCATCGTTTGTTTGTGTCATCGTTTGTTTGTGTCATCGTTTGTTTTCATCGTTTGTTTTCATCGTTTGTTTGTGTCATCGTTTGTTTGTGTCATCGTTTGTTTGTGTCATCGTTTGTTTGTGTCATCGTTTGTTTGTGTCATCGTTTGTTTGTGTCATCGTTTGTTTGTGTCATCGTTGTGTCATCGTTTGGTTGTGTCATCGTTTGTTTGTGTCATCGTTTGTTTGTGTCATCGTTTGTTTGTGTCATCGTTTGTTTGTGTCATCGTTTGTTTGTGTCATCGTTTGTTTGTGTCATCGGTTGTGTCATCGTTTGGTTGTGTCATCGTTTGTTTGTGTCATCGTTTGTTTGTGTCATCGTTTGTTTGTGTCATCGGTTGTGTCATCGTTTGGTTGTGTCATCGTTTGTTTGTGTCATCGTTTATTTGTGTCATCGGTTTGTGTCATCGTTTGGTTGTGTCATCGTTTGTTTGTGTTATCGGTTGTGTCATCGTTTGGTTGTGTCATCGTTTGTTTGTGTCATCGTTTGTTTGTGCCATCGGTTGTGTCATCGTTTGGTTGTGTCATCGTTTGTTTGTGTCATCGGTTGTGTCATCGTTTGGTTGTGTCATCGTTTGGTTGTGTCATCGGTTGTGTCATCGTTTGGTTGTGTCATCGTTTGGTTGTGTCATCGTTTGTTTGTGTCATCGGTTGTGTCATCGTTTGGTTGTGTCATCGTTTGTTTGTGTCATCGTTTGTTTGGATGATCGTTTGTTTGTGTCATCGTTTGTTTGTGTCATCGTTTGATTGTCATTGTGGTTTTTTTCTACATCTACATTTATCAATTAAACTATATTCAGTTCTCCCACCAACATCCAGGAAAAAGGGATGTTTGATTCACTGTTTGACATTCTAGATCGGGATTCCTTGCAGTCACCATTTGAAGAACAAAAGCGTGTTCAGCCTAGAGAAGAACGTTTGCCAAGACGCAAAAAAGCAGCCACAGCGTACCCTCTAGCAAATCATCCTGAAGAACCTCTCGACACTGATTCTCCAGACCACCCTCCCCAAGAACCTCTCAACACTGCTTCCACAGACCACCCTCCCCAAGAACCTCTCGACACTGCTTCCACAGACCACCCTCCCCAAGAACCTCTCGACACTGCTTCCGCAGACCACCCTCCCCAAGAACCTCTCAACACTGCTTCCACAGACCACCCTCCCCAAGAACCTCTCGACACTGCTTCCCCAGACCACCCTCCCCAAGAACCTTTCGACACTGCTTCCACAGACCACCCTCCCCAAGAACCTCTTGACACTGCTTCCACAGACCACCCTCCCCAAGAGCCTCTCGACACTGCTTCCCCAGACCACCCTCCCCAAGAACCTCTCGACACTCCTTCCACAGACCACCCTCTCCAAGAACCTCTCGACACTGCTTCCCCAGACCACCCTCGCCAAGAACTTCTCGACACTGCTTCCCCAGACCACCCTGCCCAAGAACCTCGCGACACTGCTTCCCCAGACCACCCTCCCCAAGAACCTCTTGACACTGCTTCCCCAGACCACCCTCCCCAAGAACCTGTCGACACTGCTTCGAAAGGCCACCCTCCCGAAGAATTTCTCGACACTGCTTCCCCAGACCACCCTCCCCAAGAACCTCTCGACACTGCTTCCACAGACCACCCTCGCCAAACCCCTGGTACGACAACCATGTCCAACACATCGACACCGCAATCATTGGAGGCATCTAGGAGCGCTGAGCAACTACAGCCATCATTCACGTTCGGTCCTGCCACTACTTTATATGCAGGGAAGGTTAAAAGTGACGTTAATTGTCGAGGGACTACGACATCGTGGTTGCAGTTTTCACCAGGGGAGACCCTTAGTGTCGAGTGTGGTAAGAGTAGAGCTATTTCTAATTGACCCTTTTTACTTCATGTTTTCCCATGTCAGACCACGTGTCATTCCCATGAGTATTCTTTCTTTCTCTATCGGTAGCACTTGAGAAGAGACATAAATATGGATGTCACTCAAACAAAGAATCTAATAATCTAATTAGAGTACAAACATTTAAACCATGTACTATTTTATATATTCAACCTATCACAGCGCGCAAAATCATTTCTCAACCAATCAGAATGCTTAGACATGGCACGGTACCGTCACCACACGGCTGCACGATCCACATCGTAACTACTTCCCACTCATACGAAAACGACTGTATAGCAAAGGGTAAATGTTACTGAAAACTAACACATTTCATGTGACTATTGTGTAATTTCAGACACCCCTTCATTCCCATGCTTCTACTTCGAAGCAGAGTTACAGAACTCACCATCCAAGAACAAACAGATGGGTTTCTTCTGCACAAAAACTGGACGGAAAATCTACTGCGACCTTGTAGATGGTCAACTGTACCTCCCCAAGACATCCCACCACACTCCTTCCAATCAGGAGTGTTACAAGAGCCCCGACATTGTTGGGTGTGGCATTTTGTGGCCAGCCGGCATTGTCTTCTTCACCCTTGATGGAGTGGGGACTGGGCAGTACTACCAGTTCCCCATGGGGATTCTCAAACTCAATGATCTGTTCCCGTATATTTCTTGTTCCCGAATCTGCTGTAATTATGGTCAGCGGCCTTTCCTTTTCGAGGGCGCAAATTTTAGGGAGGTGTGCTTTGCTGGAGCCAATGTTTTGCATGCACATGGTCTTAGTGATGAAATCACTTCATGGGATACCAGTGAGTAATATAATACCCAGCCTACCCCCCTGGCACTTTTACTGAGGGGGGGGGGGGTAGGAGGGGAATAGACCAAATTCATAAATGGTTGCTGCTAATTAGCATAACGGCTGGAAATATATGTCTACAAATTTTGTTTATAGCAACGTAACTTTCCCCAAATGTAGATTATCAAGTACTCTTTCAGATGGCAGAAGGCATTTGTGCTGGAAAGACACGCCCTTATGAATCTGGTCTATGGTCTTGTATATAATAATAATAATTTATTGATCCTGTTTTATAACAGTGTGTAAGTGAGAGAATTATGATTTATATAAGTGTGTATAGTGCATGACAAGGATATCAGCTAACTTTTATGGAGCACTTCAGATCAAAAGCAAAAATGCCTCTCTTTTCTTTTCTTTCCAACAGTTATTTCCAATACTTGTATAACCTCATCATTTGTACATGTTTCAGGGACCTCGGAGCACCCTTGAAAGTGGGGGGGTCGGATATACTAGTAGTAAGACTAATATATATCAGAAAACAACATATTGTAACAACCTTTTTGGTTGAAAGTGGGGCCAAAGACCCCCCAGTCTCCGTGGTCCCTGTGTTTATATGGCCAATAACTATTGGAGAAATAGAAAACGCTCTGTTGTAGTTATAGAGCATGCTGGGACTGATCAGTACACAAGAGAAGTGTTAGGAGAAGCATAGCATGTTGCAGAGTGCTTCTCGACACTTCTCTCATGTTCTGATCAGTCCCCAAGTGCTATAAATCTGCACATACATATAGCACAGCGGACAAGTTTTCTATTTCTTTTATAAAATACAATTATGATTTTAAGGCAAGTTTGCAATGTCATTCCTTAAAAAAAATTTTTTGAATATACATTCGCGTGTGCTCTGTACTCATAGAGCATGCGGCATATGCATCCTTTGGACAATCAGAGTGTGCTTTATATCAGTTATTTTATCAACTTGTTTAATGCATCGGTGACAGTGTACATCATGTGTAGTAGTTATACAGTATTTGCATGTTCACCAGTCCATGGACAGAGTTCTTAGTAGAAGCCAGCGACCAGAGGAATTCCAGCATTTGTCCAGACAAAAGCAGTCACCTGTTCTGGCTGTAAAATTGTCTTCTGTGTATCAACTTTAAAGTTGAAAAAATCTACCAAGAACCCTGCTACACATGTACATGTACCTCACATGAACACATTGCTGAAGATTTTGAGTGTCTGTAATAATAATAACTTGGGAGCTAATCATCCTTCCTTGGCAGCTGGTGGCTGAATTACAAAGGACACAGCTCAACATGGCCAAGTTGAAGGCATATAAAGGCGCACTGCAGCCACCATACGACCCATGTCTGAGCACAGACACACACTTGACATCATAAAATGTTTAAAACGCTATGCTTGTGATTCCACTGCAAAGTTTTGAACATTTTATGACGGCAAGTGTGTGTCAATAAGAGTACAGACAACTCAAAAACATCTGCAATTTGTTTTTACAACAATTTGACCTGTCAAAGTGGGAAAGGCTTGGAGTTTTACCGGCAATTATAGGATAGGAAAAGATTGTGTGACAAGCCGTGACATAGGGTAGGAAAAGATTGTGTGACAAGTCGTGACATGCTGTCGTAAGCAATGTGTGTCTGTACTCTTATTGACAACGGCAAACCAGCCAATCAGATTTCAAGATTACTCTCAAGTGTTGTAAAACAATAAATTCATAAAATAAATACCAGAAGATATTTAAAATATTCTGTACGATATTTAAAGTTTTCTACTTATTTATTTATTTATTTACAAAATACCTACATAATGCCTTCGACTATCTGTCTAACCATGGACTTTATCTGTATGTCTGTCATATATTCAGTATTGACAATGGCATTAGATATTGCTATTACATGAGCTGGTGTTCTACCGTTTACCCAGACTCTACCATTGGAACCAACTGTGCATTCAAAAGGTAAGTATTTGCCAAGTAGAGGTAGAACTAGGAAATCTTTACTAAGCAACCTAGAGGGAAGAAAAGAGGATATCATGTCAGATACATGATAGGAGTATAGAATGCAGATTTTCGGTGAGTCTTGCAATCTCAGTGTCTCAAAAAAGAGTCTGATTCTGGTCTTTGCAAAAAGTAATGTGCATTTTGTTCTGCTACCTTCTACTTTCATTGATTGATCTCTTTCTAACCCCTTCTCTCAGCTGTTTCCCTCTCCTTTCCCCACCACTATTCTTCCTCTTCCATTCTCTTTGCTTTCTCTCTTCCATTTCATTTCTCATTGCTTTTTTGATCATACACAGTACATGTCCAATACAAACGAAGTGAGTCAACTTGTCTAATGATTCACAAGTTGACTCAACTCGTGTTGACAACTCATGTTGACGAGTTGACAACTCGTGTTGACAACTCGAGTTGACTCGAGTTGACTTGTCTGCTTAAAAAACTGAACTGAAAGAAACTACGCTGTTATATTATTATCTGTTCTCAAAAGAATCGAAGTCGGAGTCTTTGTGAAAGATGGAATGTGTATCAGAAACGTGTGTATTGGATAACCCTCTTCATTTGTCTCAACTTTCTCTCGCCTCTCTTTCTCTCCCCTCCCTCTCTTCTCTTTCTTCCCTCTCACTCGTCTATCCTCCCATTTAACAAACAGTTTCAATTGCTATAACTTACTTTCTTGCTAGTCCAAGAGAACATGAGAACATAAAGCCACCTGACAATGGTCCTAGTCCTGTACTTTTACCACTACCGTCAGTACAGTCTAACTCAGGCTCCATATCTTTATTAGCAACTGAAAGTCTTGCATACACAATATCACCTATCTGGAGGGGAGGGGAGGGTAAGGTATTAGTCTCGGTAGGTAACTCATTGTCTTGCCCTGGTTAGGCACATTTCCTGAGGAGGGGAGGCTAAAGCACAGTGGCACACTTATTCAGAAGGGAAAAGTAACAATACATGTGGTGATTATCATCATCATCATCATCTTTCTCTGATTGAGCAAAATGTAATTGGGGAGGGGAGAGTAAGGTTGTTTTGATGGAGTACAATTCTACTGGGGAGGGGAGGGTCCTACCACAATAGACTGCACACATCAGTAACGATTTTCATGGGAGGGGAGAGCAATATTCAATGAGTAGTTTTAACAAAACAAACCTGCAAATTAGGACGATTTTTCTTCGTTGCTCCCTCGAAGGCTAAAAACGACAACGAGGCTGGCATACTTGTCCCAATATCAACCTTGAAGTTCTCGGATGATTTGTTCATCACAATTCCAATGACTCTTTCTTCCTTTACCGGTACATACTGCCACATAACCATTCAATCGCTAATTAATGAAGTCTTAAGTGAATGAGGGTTTATCACGTAATTTCAAAACTTAAGTTACTGTATAGGAGGCATAGGACAAAAAAATGATTAAGTTTATCATAGCTGGAAAGTGCTCATTGAAATGAGTAAAAATGTGAAGTTTGGAAAAGATTGCTTCACAAATTGCGAAGATATGAATTTTGAAAAATCGAAATTTTGTATGAAAACCTTTTGACAGTTTTGGGTTGCCTACCAGATTTCCAAAGGTTTTCATATAAAATTTCGATTTTTCAAAATTCATATCTTCGCAATTTGTGAGGCGATCTTTTCCAGACTTCACAATTTTAATAATTTCAACGGGCTCTTTCCAGCTAAGATAATCAATTTTTTGTCCTATGAGTTTTGGAATTACATGATAAGCTCTCAGAGGACGACTTTTAGCTTACTCGTTTTTGGTTGCAGTCGATCCAGTAAGTTCCTGGGCTGCGATGTCTTAGTATTCCTGGTTTAAAAGCTATCACGTCGTCTTTGTCTTGCCTCAGGCCTGGCCCTAGTCTGAGTTTAACCTTTCTATCAGTAGTCTGCTGTAAGTCTTGTATAGTGCCTAAAATATCGCCAGGCATTACCACGCGATTTATCGTGGACGCCGCCATTTTGAATTTTTACGAGAATCCGCTGAAAGACAATAGAAATATCGAAGGCTCTTCATTCCAAAGGAAGCCCAACTCGAGTATTCGCGGCGGCTCGATACAAGGGCCGGGCCAGGGCGATCGGGTCCCCCAATAATTTTGGCTAGATGTCTCAATCTTGTCCCCAGGAAGGGGAGGGGGCTTGTATATCTAGTACATAAGTTGATGATGTTATCTAATGAATAGGCGATTTGCATTTTAAAAGAGATCACGTGACCCCAACCCCGATATTTATCTGGTAGCAAAACTATATTATCGACGAACAGCAGTATTTGTCTCGTGTACTTCTTGTGTTCATCTGACTGTGGCGACGCATGCGCACACAAAAATCCCCTCTGTTACAGCATTGTCAAAATAAACTACACCTGAAATGAAAAGAGCAGCTCGAAATTAGTAAAAGGCCGAAGTTTTAGCCGCATAATGACTGACACAGGAGAAATGACATTAAAAATAAAATCGAACGTTTTCTAAGATTTGGTTTGGAAAATGAAAATGGTCAAAAATCGTCCAAATGGCAGGTTTTACAGGGGCGGATCTAGAGATTTTGAAAGGGGGGTGCACCACTAAGGGGGCGTAAGGCCCCTTCTTCTAGGAGGGTGTGGGGGCATGCCCCCCTAGAAAATTTTGAAATCTAGAAGCTCGAAAATCCAATTTTCATCCATTCTGGGCATCAAATGGTGGGGAGATGTGGGCGAACATGTATCGGGCTCAAGGGGAGGGGGGAGCTCCTAGCTCCTATGCCCCCCCCCCCCCCCCCCCCCCCCCTTGGATCCGCTCCTGTTTTAGTGGGCTATAGCCCGTGCAAAGTGGTCCAAAATCGCCAAAATTGATAAGTTTACGGTGGATTGTTGCGCTACCTTGACTACCGTAACGATCTCCGTTTTCCCATTTGGTACTTGAACACTACAGCAAGACCCCTTTTCAGAACACAGACTTATTGTTGTAGCGAAATGACCTGCAGTGTTGTTTTCAGTTCGAGCATGCGCACAATCAAAAAACTCGAGATAGTTTTCTTTCGTCAAAACTATCAGGACGCTACTTTGGCTTTTAGTTTTCATTTTTGTTTCGATGTGTTGTCTAGGAGCACATCTCAAGACGAGAACTGTTATTACAAAATGAGTCTTAGTCAACAAGACAAAAAATAACTTAACATGCATTTTTTAATGATTTTAAATGATTTTAAATGATTTCAGTACAGTATTAAAATCATCATTTTCGTGAGTAAAAAAATGTTTTTACAAAAGCAAAGAGTAAAAAAAAAAGAACAATTCAGTGCGGCGAGGAATCGAACCCGCGCCCGTGTGCTTCTAACGCGCTGCGTTTCGAGCCACGGGACCATAGTAATTTGCACAACAATAGACAGTCCATTGACAAGATACATGTATTTTCTAACGGTTTCCAAATGCACATTAGCACGGTACGTTGTGTAGCGTTGTCAGTGTCACACTGGTTTGTGTACCTAAGGGACTAAGGAGTATATAATGAGTAGGTCCCTAGTTGATGCTTTCGAAGGTATCTAAGCTATCTTTCATCGAAAAATTTATGCCCGTTCTAGCACTATATGGGGCACTGATATAGCAATTCATCGAGATACGTAACTGTACGGTGTTACTCAGTCATGTAAAATAGTTTGAAAATGATTTGTATTCGTTCGGAGATAGAATACAAACTAGGTTATTTTGTCCTCCAAATCAATAAGCGTGCACGATAGCGTAGTGGTGCGGGGCAGTTATTTAGTGGGACTAGGATCCGACTGTTCCCTCCCTCTTTGATCACTAAGCTGATTGGTGTAATGCCCGGATAGCGCGGATGGGGCAGAAGTCTTCATCCTATACGTAACATACGGTGACTCAGCACATAATGTCTGGGACTCTATGGTCCTTTTTTGGATAAATTACGGGCATTAATCTCTTTTGAACCTGAGGGTCTGGGGTTCGAGTCCCAGCCGTGGCACGTTTTTTTTTTCATTCTTTCTTTTTTTGTTTTGTTCTTGTTTTGTTCTTGTTTGATTTGTTTTTTTTTTCTTTTTTGAATTGTTCACATATTTATTGTTTTTTTGGGTAAAAAAAAATGTAAAAAAGCATATTGATAAGCTTTCACCTCTTCTCCTTCTCTGAGCCCTAGGCCCAGTTAAATAATTTAATTATCAATGATTTTATAATTCTTTAAATCATTTTAATATTTAACGATGATTTCTTTAATTTTGAGTAAAAACATTTAAACGATATTCAACAAACAAAAGAATTCAGGAATTTATTCTTCTGATAGATCCATGCACCTGTTCAAAGAGTGCATAGCGAATATAGCATCAATCAACTTATCTACTACATATATTATACAGTGTGCAGTCCAAAATAACAAGTCGTCCAAAATGGCAAGTTTTAGTGGGTTATAGCTCATGCAAAATTGCCAAAAATCGTCCAAAATGACAAGTTTTAGTGGGTTATATAGCTCATGCAAAATTGCCAAAAATAGTCCAAAATGAAAGGTTATATAGTGGGTACTACAAAATGGTCAAAATTCGTTCAAAATCACAGGTTTTAGTGGGTTTATAGCCCATGCAAAATGGTAAAAATTCGTCCAAAATGACAGCTAGGTTTTTGTGGGTTTATTATAGCCCATGCAAAATGGTCAAAAATCGTTCAAAATCACAGGTTTTAGTGGTTTATAGGCCATGCAAAATGGTCAAAAATCGTCCAAAATGACAGGTTTTAGTGGTTTATAGCCCATGCAAAATGGTCCAAAATCGTCCAAAATGACAGGTTTTAGTGGATTATTGCGCTACCTTGACTACCGTAACGATCTCCGTTTTCCCATTTGGTACTTGAACACAGCAAGACCCCTTTTAAGAACACAGACTTATTGTTGTAGCGAAATGACCTGCAGTGTTGTTTTCAGTTCGAGCATGCGCACAATCAAAAAACTCGAGATAGTTTTCTTTCGTCAAAACTATCAGGACGCTACTTTGGCTTTTAGTTTTCATTTTTGTTTCGATGTGTTGTCTAGGAGCACATCTCAAGACGAGAACTGTTATTACAAAATGAGTCTTAGTCAACAAGACAAAACTAACTTAACATGCATTTTTTAATGATTTTAAATGATTTTAAATGATTTCAGTACAGTATTAAAATAATCATTTTCGTGAGAAAAAAAATGTTTTTACAAAAGCAAAGAGTTAAAAAAAAAAGAAAAATTCGGTGCGGCGAGGAATCGAACCCGCGCCCGTGTGCTTCTAACGCGCTGCGTTTCAGTGCGAGCCACGGGACCATAGTAATTTGCACAACAATAGACAGTCCATTGACAAGATACACTAGGTTATTTTGTCCTCCAAATCAATAAGCGTGCACGATAGCCTAGTGGTGCGGGGCAGTTATTTAGTGGGACTAGGATCCGACTGTTCCCTCCCTTTTTGATCACTAAGCTGATTGGTGTAATGCCCGGATAGCGCGGATGGGGCAGAAATCTTCATCCTATACGTAACATACGGTGACTCAGCATAATGTCTGGAAGTATGGTCCTTTTTTGGATAAATTACGGGCATTAATCTCTTTTGAACCTGGGGGTCTGGGGTTCGAGTCCCAGCCGTGGCACGTTTTTTTTTCATTCTTTCTTTTTTTGTTTTGTTCTTGTTTTGTTCTTTTTTTATTTGTTTTCTTTTTTGGAATTGTTCACATATTTATTGTTTTTTTTGGTAAAAAAAAATGTAAAAAAGCATATTGATAAGCTTTCACCTCTTCTCCTTCTCTGAGCCCTAGGCCCAGTTAAATAATTTAATTATCAATGATTTTATAATTCTTTAAATCATTTTAATATTTAACGATGCTTTCTTTAATTTTGAGTAAAAACATTTAAACGATATTCAACAAACAAAAGAATTCAGGAATTTATTCTTCTGATAGATCCATGCACCTGTTCAAAGAGTGCATAGCGAAAATAGCATCAATCAACTTATCTACTACATATATTATACAGTGTGCAGTGCAAAATAACAAGTCGTCCAAAATGGCAAGTTTTAGTGCAAAATGGCCAAAAATCGTCCAAAATAACAGGTTTTAGTGGGTTAATTATAGCGCTACCTTGACTCGTTTTTCCATTTATTTGAACACAACAAGACCGCTTTTGAGATCACAGACCTCAATTGTTGTATTAAAATCACCTAGGATGTTGTTTTCTGTTCGGGCATGCGCACAGCAAGAGAAAATGAGGTAAGAGAAGGAATCCCTGGTATTGGGCTCTTGACCCATCATGTGCCCCGTTAATTCTATTTTTAGAATCAATCTATCTTTAGAACGGAACGTGATTGGTCAGATCATATAAGGCGAGGTCGCGCAGGCTTTGATATGAAAGTCAAAATTGAGCGAAGTGAGCGAAGAAAATCTTCTCAACTTTCTCGAACATTTTACAAATTTTTACTTCGAAAACTCAATAAAGGATTTTACCAAATTATCCTTTTGGGATTTGACTGAAATTATTGTGAATTTGGGACACTTGAGACGATTCTAAATAGATCGAGGAAAACAGCTTCAGTTTGCCATGTCCTTCGACAGAAAACCGATATTAAAAAGTGCAAGGAGTCGTTTTGTTGTAGCCGGCGTCTTGTAGGACTGCAGATGGTTGAATTAAATTTTCATGTTCACAATATGGCTGGTGCTTCAAGGTTTTGGTGATGTTGGCTCTTGTAAAGTTTCCTTCGTGTTTTCCAACCTGAGAATAACGCTTGGACTTCGTAATTGTTGAATACAAGTGCCGGTAAGACCATGCACTTTAACTTTAGAGTTTGTTTTCGTGATTGCTTTGACTTTGACCGTTGTGTAGTTTATATTTGTAGCACCTTAATTTTGCTCAATTCGCCTGAGTATTCGTAAAATCCTTCAATGAGTCTTATACCCCGTTCACACCAAGGCTTAAACATGGTTTAAGGTGGTTTAACTAAACGGGTTTAGAAAATTATCTACAAACGCCATGTTGGCACAAAACTGCTGGTAAACTGTCCTTTCTGTTGCACAGTAGAAATTCCAGGTAGTTTGATTCTTGTGAAATCAAATGCCCTCGAATTAGAGAAGCGAGAATAAACTCAGTTTAACTAAACAAGGTTTGGTGTGAACGGGGTATTAGAGAATTAAATTGTGGCCTTTTCTCAGAGAGTTGACGATATTGTTTCGCTCAGTTTTGTATTTGTATTCAGTGCAGACTTTGCATGTAAACATCATAGAAATCGTGCGACCACTGCTTTGTTATCTTGGAGCAGAAGCTGTGTAGTCTTTTGCTTTTCTTTTTAATGGCAAAAAATAAAAAGTTTTTGAAAGGAAAAACCAAGGTAAGGTTGAGTATTTTAAAATTCTACAAGTCAAGAGTGTTTGCGCGTGCATGGTAACTAAAGCTAAAAATAGCTTCGATCTAAAAATAGAATTAACGGGGCACATGATGGGGTACCAGGGATTCCTTCTCTTACCTCATTTTCTCTTGGCACAGTCAAAAAACTCGAGATAGTTCAAATTTATTATTTTGAATTCCATTCATTTTCCTTTATTGTTTTCGGTCTTTGTATATTTTGAATAGAATTCAAAAGAATGAAGTTTGACGTCAAGCGCGAAAAATCATGCATTGTGGGATTTATTAAAACTTGTGACATGATTTGTGACCATTTTGCATGGGCAAAACTTGTCATTTTGGACGATTTTTGACCATTTTGCATGGCCTATAACCCACTAAAACTTGTCATTTTGGACAATTTTTGACCATTTTGCATTAACCCACTAAAACTTGTCATTTTGGACGATTTTTGACCATTTTGCATGGGCTATATAACCCACTAAAACTTGTCATTTTGGACAATTTTTGACCATTTTGCATGGTCTATAACCCACTAAAACTTGACAGTGACGTCACTCTGACGTAATCAATTTCCGCGTAAAATAGAAAGGCCAGATGACAAGGTTTTAAAAATAAAGGATAAATTTAATATTTTTATTGATGATTATATTTAGAATACAATTGTTACTTGGCTATGTATGGTTACTTGGCTATGTATGGTTACTTGGCTATGTATGGTTACTTGGCTATGTATGGTTACTTGGCTATGTATGGTTACTTGGCTATGTATGGTTACTTGGCTATGTATGGTTGTATACAGCTATTTCAAAAAAGGTTGGTGAAGGTTTTGTTGCATCTTGCATGTTGCATACCAAGCCCGAAATGCACTATGGACGATGTGAATGGAGTCAGCGAAAGGTCGCAACAATATGGACTCTGGGAATTTTCCCAAACTTTATCTTTGCAATATGAAGCCGGCATATTTTCTTCTGTATGTGCATGCAGACATTGTTTACATATGATCCACAATACATTTCGGGCTTGGTATGCAACATGCAAGATGCAACAAAACTGGCACCAACCGTTTTTGAAATAGCTGTATCGTATTTATTTACTGATGGTTTTTTTCTCTTGACGTCGAAGCACGCGTCATTGGGGTCCGAGGAGGTCTGGGGCAATCGTTGGTCAGAAAATTTGGAAAAGACCTTGACCTCGTGCTTAATATTATTTTTCTCGTGTAAACACAGTATGAGATGTATTAGCTGTGTTAGCTTAATAATGATTATGACACGGGAGTCTCAATGTTCTGATATGATAATTACCCGGGGGATGGGGGGAGGGGGGACTCCCATGCATGAGGTGACGGGGAAGCTCGTGGTATCTTCTAGGGTTTCAAATCCGCGATTTGTCAGCAAATAAACAGCAAATAACATTTGTTTTGCGAAGCTTCTGAGGCATCGCAAATTAACCGCAAAATGCAAAGAAATTAATGTACTTATTGTTTTAGACTTGGTACCTCTTAGGGGTGAAAATTATTCCATGCCACGCCCACTTGGAAGAGACTCGGGTACCTATTGGGGTCATTTTCAAAATTTCCGACGATCATCCCCATCACTCTATATATGGGAGTCCCCCTCCCCAAGTCCCATCCGGAACGATTAAGGAATTCCTTCCTACTAAGGAAAGTCTTTCTGGTCGTCTTGGCTCGGCCTCAGCTTGTGTACGATCTCTCGCAAAGCTTGTAATTAGCTACACTGGTACATATATAGTTGTAATTAGCTACACTGGTACATATATAGTTGTAATTAGCTACACTGGTACATATATAGTTGTAATTAGCTACACTGGTACATATATAGTTGTAATTAGCTACACTGGTACATATATAGTTGTAATTAGCTACACTGGTACATATATAGTTGTAATTAGCTACACTGGTACATATATAGTTGTAATTAGCTACACTGGTACATATATAGTTGTAATTAGCTACACTGGTACATATATAGTTGTAATTAGCTACACTGGTACATATATAGTTGTAATTAGCTACACTGGTACATATATAGTTGTAATTAGCTACACTGGTACATATATAGTTGTAATTAGCTACACTGGTACATATATAGTTGTAATTAGCTACACTGGTACATATATAGTTGTAATTAGCTACACTGGTACATATATAGTTGTAATTAGCTACACTGGTACATATATAGTTGTAATTAGCTACACTGGTACATATATAGTTGTAATTAGCTACACTGGTACATATATAGTTGTAATTAGCTACACTGGTACATATATAGTTGTAATTAGCTATACTGGTACATATATAGTTATAATTAGCTACACTGGTACATATATAGTTGCAATTAGCTACACTGGAACATATATAGTTGTAATTAGCTACACTGGTACATATATAGTTGTAATTAGCTACACTGGTACATATATAGTTGTAATTAGCTACACTGGTACATATATAGTTGTAATTAGCTATACTGGTACATATATAGTTATAATTAGCTACACTGGTACATATATAGTTGTAATTAGCTACACTGGTACATATATAGTTGTAATTAGCTACACTGGTACATATATAGTTGTAATTAGCTACACTGGTACATATATAGTTGTAATTAGCTATACTGGTACATATATAGTTTTTATGCACTGCATGTGTGAAAATCAGTTTTACTGAGCCATTTACCGTGTTTGAAATAAAGTTAATTGATTAGCTGGTTGGTTGGTTGATTGATTGATTGATTGGTTGATTGATTGATTGATTGATTGATTGAATTGTGCAAAGATTAATAAACGAGTTGGCAATCCAGAAAGATCCTCTAAAGTACTAGTATTACAATATAATGGAATAATTAATTAAAAACGTTATAGAATTAGTGATCGAAGAATCAGCTGTTCGTGAATGCTGTGTCTAAGACAAATCCTAGTTTTAACCACCAGATCAAGCCAGGAGAATGAGCATGGCCAAACAGCAACTGCTGACCAGAATGATCACAAATCCAAACATCAACTTTTTCAGACGTTTGTTCTGTAAAAGCAAAAGGAACAAATCATGTCAGGCCTTTATTAGTCACTGCTATTTTATAAAATAATTTAGATATAACGCGCGCTCTGATTGGTCAAAACACCGTTTTTAGATGAGAGTATATAAACACGCTACGTCATGACCTTGAAAGACCTTGAAGCGATGCAGTGGATTTGATCGACACCAAATATTTGTTTTTTCTGCTGTTAAACATGCTTTATTTAATAAATATATTTTCAACAAAAGCCATACAATTAGTTTTTCTTGTTTCCTCAAGTTCAAGTTCTATCTAGATGTGATTTTGCTGTCTTGAAACCGAAAATTTGCAAGAATTGAGCTTCAAACACACCAAAAACTGGCGACGAATCGTCCACTTTTGTCCACAAAATCACAATATAAACGAAGAAAACTAAATAATCTAACTGCTCAGTTTTCTCAATCACATACTAATCGTTCTTTGAGTTCTATAGCTACAAATATTTTCTCAAGTTAACGATTAAAAATTCCAAGCAACGACAGCCGTATTTACTCACAAAAACAGAGCGATTATTGTAGCTACAAATTGACAAGTGTTCGCCTGGAAATGATCCCTAGTAAAATATGTCAAAGAGAAAAAATATTGTCAAATGTCTCAAAAAACGTCCATCGTTTATACATTCTTGTCGAGTAAAACGCTGAAAAGATTAAAAAATACGACAAAAAACTGTGGATATTTGGCTACCTGACTTCGTGCTCATTCATCTAGTTGTCAAATGTTTCAAAAAGTTGGCGATTCGTCTTCATTAGCTCAGCTTTTTCGTCGTTTTTCGTATTCACAGGATCACGCAAACTGATAAAGGAAGCGTAAGAAGCATTCTTCTGTAATTTTTCTAACAGAAAATAGCTTTCTTCAAAACGTTTTTCGTTGTCAAAACACTAAACGGCACAGATAAAAGTTGTCGAGTCGCTTGCCATTTTTGATTTCTTTCGCGAGATTTAAAATGCTTATTGGCTGAGTTTAGGTCGGGCCGGACTGCGCTCGGTCCGTACTGCCATGACCTCGAGCCAAATATTTTCCCGTCCGGCCCTCCCACTTAGTCAATAAGTACATATTACTAAATATGGAATTCTATTACCAAATATGGAATTTATTACCAAATATGGAATTGTATTAGCAAATATGGAATTTCATTACCAAATACGGAATTGATCGGCCGGAGCAGTGGACAAACAAAACGTTTCATAGCAAACAGGTTTGACCGGTCTTACCTGTTCAACTGGTTTAGCGGGGGTCTTTGCCGTCTCAACCTCAACCTTCCCATCTATCATTGCGGCCTTGGCTGCTAGGTTCCAAGTTA
>JAUJYZ010000807.1:82500-249999 GCA_033675265.1 Actinostola sp. cb2023 | reverse complement strand
TAGTAGTCATCTGGTAGGGATTTGGATGAGTTTGGCTAGCTATAGAGTCATGGTCAGACAATGTATAATAGTAGTCATCTGGATAGTAGGTATTGGATGGTTGGTCAAGCTATAGGATCCTGGCATGACAGTGGATATATAGTCATTGGTCGAGGTATTTGAGAGTTTGGAGCTATAGGGTCCTGGCAGGACAGTGGAGATAATAGTATCATCTGGTACGGAGGTATTTGGATGAGTTTGGTAGCTCATAGGGTCCTGGCAGACAAGTGGATATAATAGTATATAATAGTAGTCATAGTAGGTATCCTGAGTTTGGTAGCTATAGGGTCCTGGAAGACAGTGGATATAATATAGTCATCTGGTAGTAGGTATTTGGATGAGTTTGGTAGCTATAGGGTCCTGCAGACAGTGATATATAATAGTAGTCATCTGGTAGTAGGTATTGGATGAGTTTGGTAGCTATAGAGGTCTGGCAGACAATGGATATAATAGTAGTCATCTGGTAGTAGGTAGGATTTATAGGATGAGTTTGGTAGCTATAGGGTCCTGGGTCAGGCACAATGGATATAATAGTAGTCATCTGGTAGTAGGTATTTGGATGAGTTTGGTAGCTATAGGGTCCTGGCAGACAATGGATATAATAGTAGTCATCTGGTAGTAGGTATTTGGATGAGTTTGGTAGCTATAGGGTCCTGGCAGACAATGGATATAATAGTAGTCATCTGGTAGTAGGTATTTGGATGAGTTTGGTAGCTATAGGGTCCTGGCAGACAATGGATATAATAGTAGTCATCTGGTAGTAGGTATTTGGATGAGTTTGGTAGCTATAGGGTCCTGGCAGACAGTGGATATAATAGTAGTCATCTGGTAGTAGGTATTTGGATGAGTTTGGTAGCTATAGGGTCCTGGCAGACAGTGGATATAATAGTAGTCATCTGGTAGTAGGTATTTGGATGAGTTTGGTAGCTATAGGGTCCTGGCAGACAATGGATATAATAGTAGTCATCTGGTAGTAGGTATTTGGATGAGTTTGGTAGCTATAGGGTCCTGGCAGACAATGGATATAATAGTAGTCATCTGGTAGTAGGTATTTGGATGAGTTTGGTAGCTATAGGGTCCTGGCAGACAGTGGATATAATAGTAGTCATCTGGTAGTAGGTATTTGGATGAGTTTGGTAGCTATAGGGTCCTGGCAGACAGTGGATATAATAGAGTCATCTGGTAGGATTTGGAAGTAGTAGGGTCCTGGCATCTGGTAGTAGGTATTTGGATGAGTTTGGTAGCTATAGGGTCCTGGCAGACAATGGATATAATAGTAGTCATCTGGTAGTAGGTATTTGGATGAGTTTGGTAGCTATAGGGTCCTGGCAGACAGTGGATATAATAGTCATCTGGTAGTAGGTATTTGGATGAGTTTGGTAGCTATAGGTCCTGGCAGACAATGGATATAATAGTAGTCATCTGGTAGTAGGTATTTGGATGAGTTTGGTAGCTATAGGGTCCTGGCAGACAGTGGATATAATAGTAGTCATCTGGTAGTAGGTATTTGGATGAGTTTGGTAGCTATAGGGTCCTGGCAGACAATGGATATAATAGTAGTCATCTGGTAGTAGGTATTTGGATGAGTTTGGTAGCTATAGGGTCCTGGCAGGACAATGGATATAATAGTAGTCATCTGGTAGTAGGTATTTGGATAAGGTAGCTATAGGGTCCTGCAGACAGTGGTAATTAGGTTGATTACATACATGTAAATGTAGCTAGCTAGATTGGTACTTAGTTTTAGTCTGTTTCTGATACGTTAATGTATATACCTGTAGCATATGTTAGTTGTTGATAGGTTAGCAAGAACTATGCCTATTTGTTAATTGTATTTCTTTAGTTAGCCCATCAGACTTGATGAGAACTTAATGTAACAATACCAGTTGCAGCATGCATTGAAAGGTCTTTGTGTAGCTGCACAAAAAAACAATACATAGAACAACAATAGAATAATAGCCAGGACTTTTGTGCAGCTACACGAAGACCTGACCACAGCATTAAATGACAATGTGGGGTTTGCATTGACATTCCAGGTCCAAAAGTTTCAGATTTTGGAAAAACGATTTTTCTATTCCTGGTGGAGAACTTGGTGAGTGTGATAGCTTACTGTGATTAAGACTTCTCATTATGGATATATTAATAATAATAATAATAATAATAATAACCTTATTACAGCTCAAACATTGAAATCCACAGCAGACATCTCAGGACAAAACGTTTTGGCCATTGTGTGTATAAGTGGCCATAACGTGGGGAGGTTTCAATAACAATAGTTCTGAGGGGTTGGTGACCAGGACAAAAAATTCCTGGCCATTATAGGTGGTCATTGTGGGCAGGCAGGTGACCATTAGTAGAGGTTTGACTGTACAGTATTTGCACTAACTATACAGTAGTTTAGATTATAGCTCATCTAAGTATATATTATGAATGGTGTCTTTAATATTTATTTGTTTTATTTTTAGGCCCAACTTTGAAGTTAAGGCGACCAATAGTTGCCAAGATGTACAAGCATCTTATTGATGGTTTCTACAATTAATTGTGATAAAATAATAAGTATTTGCATGTCTGTTTAGGGAAAACCTTGAACATTGACATGTTTTTCAGGTAAGAACAACAGCAAACATGATGCAATCTGGTGTCAGCAGGCAAAAACGACAGTGAAAAACATCACCGTCATTGTTATAAAAGGGCAAAGTAATGTACATGGATAAACAGATACTTTGATTTGGTCTGGTCCTCTCACCATTTGCATCATGTTTGCTAACTCTGCCTTTAATGAACCATCAGAGTAGAGTAGCTCTGTTACTCTCCGCAGGCCATTAAGGTATCTCATTGTTTGCTAACTCTGCCTTTAATGAACCATCAGAGTAGAGTAGCTCTGTTACTCTCCGCAGGCCATTAAGGTATCTCATTGTTAACGGCATCTCTAAATAGCGGTTTAAATATAAGAAACAGGAAAAACTTTAAGGCTGAAAACTGCAGTTGAAGTGTGCTACTATAGAATGTACAAATAAGCGAGGGCAGATTTATAGAGTGGTTAATGTTGAGTGGGAATTACTTGCCATATGTGTGCTCTAATAACCTCGGTTTAAGAACCTCACAATTAGCTGACATTTTTCTCTTCACTATGTGTATCAGTCACTTTGTTCTAAGTTCTAAAGATCTCTAAACCCTTTGACTACTGGATTACTGGATCGATGAATCCATATATCAATTAATTGTTATGGATATATTTTAAATCAGTGATACAGAATTAGTATGTTAAAGGTTCTTATACCGAGGTAATACCTGCATTTGTGGGTTGGAATTAAGTTCAATGTACATACTAAGATAATTAACCTTTTCATTGACGCTAGACAAATTAGTCGTAGGAGTACTACATGTACTAGGGGTATCGAATGGTCAAGACGAGACTTCGCGAGACAAGGCATATTTTTTTGCAAGCCCAAGACGCTTTCTCACGATTTCCTTTGTTTTCAAAATTCGAGACTCTGAGACTACTTTGTTGGGGGAAAAACGAGACTTCGAGACCCGCGATATTGAGTGAAATTTTGCGACTCTGACTTTTTGCGGGCACCATTCGACACCCTACTACTTTGTTGTGATCAAGTTCTAGTTAATTATAATGATAAAGTTGCCAGTGTGAAGGTTAGCTATTACCAAATGGCTGCTCAATTTTCTTCTTGTGTTCAACAATCAGCTGTTTTATCCATATAAATCATATTATGAGGCCCATCCACACTACTCCGTTTTCGTTTGAAAACCCATCGTTTTTATATTGTTCTATATCCTCAAGGGAATCAAAAACAATCAGCTCATTAGCAGAAACAATAGGAAAACGCAGGTTAGCGTTTTAGTGTGGACGGGTCTGAGATATCACATGATAGACTTCTTTGATATACAATGTTGTATGTTGATTATAATTAATGCTTAACAAATTATTTAATCTCGCTTAAATTAACAATTAATTATTAACATAATTATTTTATTATATTTACCAGTAATATAACAGGAATCTAACTAATCTAATTGAATTCAATAATCTATTAATCGTAATTTTAACAACTTCTATCAATCTGTTAACATAACCAGAGACTGCTGTTTTCAACCTACTTTATAGATGGTTTCGTTTTTGCTAGTAATAACCTAAATAACTAATAATTATTATTACTACTAATATTATTAGTGCAAATTGGTATATTGTCTAGACTTTGAAACCCTGTCCACACATACTGTATACATTTTTGCCCGTTTATATTTTTTTCGAATTCATTTTGCCCATCTACTTTAGAAAGTGTTTTCAATAACTCAAAACGTTTATGAAACATTTATACGTAGAGGGAAACCGGCCAAAATGAAGAAAAAAACCTATGTGTGCATGTTCAGGTTACATTTTTGATCCTATAGAGTTTGGAGAAGCAATGATATATAAAAATATGTATTTTGTCTTTGATCTCAACCCAACTCTGAAGCTCCGTCATACTTGATTCAGATCCAGAAATCTTGAAATATGTTAGGGATTGTGCATAGCTAATTATCATTAGCTTCTAATATCTGAAACGACAATCATCATTTAATACTTACATTATGATACAAATTAATATTGACAGTTTTTGTATGTTATTATTCGACCATGTTAGTATTAAAGTACTGGTGTGCATAGAAACAGCAAGTGTTAATCATTACCAATATATAATTTAAACTGGTGATGTAGCTGTGAGTGAAGAGTACTGTTTTCACCACCTGTAATGTATTCAAATACTCATATGCCTCGTGTTTCACCATGCTGAAGTTGATTGGCTATAAATAAAAGGGAATGAAGTTTGTCAATTCATTACAGTACAATGAGAATAAGGATCTCTGATTGGTTAGTAGGGATGTATGCATGCGAGTATAATTATTATTGTCATTAAGGACCACAAGTGTTTTCTGAATCACACATAATAAGTAATAATTATTAATAATATGTATTGTATTGACAAATTGTATTGACAAATCTCAAGAGTGTGACTGACTGTGTGACTGACTGTGTGACTGACCGTGTGACTGACTGTGTGACTGACTGTGTGACTGACCGTGTGACTGACTGTGTGGCTCATTGATTTGTATTGTTTTTCTAGAAGTATCTTTATTTCAATAATAAATGAGGTTCGAATGTAAATAATTTATTCTGTTTTTCTTTGGTGGGTATATCATGTTACTACATGTAGCTCTGCAGGGATGGGTCAGGGATGTTTTATAGTAGCTATTTTATAGGGGGATGTAGGATGGGTATCCATGTTACTACATGTAGCTCTGCAGGGATGGGTCAGGGATGTTTTATAGTAGCTATTTTATAGGGGGATGTAGGATGGGTATCCATGTTACTACATGTAGCTCTCTGCAGGGATGGGTCAGGGATGTTTTATAGTAGCTATTTCATAGGGGGTGTAGATTTGGGCCATTGTAGGAACTCTGGGCCATTTTTCCATCTTGAATCTTTAATTGGACAAGTCTTTGGGAGACCAACCTGTGTGACATGTCTGCCAAGCCTCTTAAAGGGTAGCCAAGCCTCTTAAAGGGTAGCCTCCTTTGCAGATGTGCTTAGGTGGCGGTCCGTAGGAAGGGATTTTTAGGACCGCCCCCTAAGGACATGCTCGAGGCTCCAGCGGTTTTTGCCCGGCGCGCGCGCGGACAAAAACCGCTGGATCCTCGAGCATGCCTAAGGACTGCAAAGGAGGTTTTAATTAGTGTAATTGTCATGGTTGACATTGGTAAGCACGTGAATCTGGACATTCTGTTTTTAACATTATGTGGTGACTATTCAAGCAAATTGGTGAAAATAAAGCAAGCAGATGATACCACACAGTTCTATGTTGGAACCTCCAATGGAGTTGGTATTTCATGGAATTCTGGGTCAGGATAATGTCGCTGAGTGCTCGACACCCTGACCCTGTTCCAGATTGGAAAATCTGTAATTTTAAGACCCTTTTCCAGATAATGAGATACAGCAAAAACATACCCTGTCCCAGACTCACCCCCTCCCCCCTCACACACACACACACAGTTGGAGCCAAGGGTGTATTTCAAGTTAGTAGAAAAACATACACTCATTCAAATGAATCCCACCATATGATAGCCTGAGAAAACATAGTAAAAGCCGACCCTGATGAGAGGCGGCTGTTTTCTCAGGCTAATCATATGATAACCAAAATAAATTGTACTTCCGGGAACACAGGTATCCCAAGCTTCAATGTGAAAGTGAAAGCTTGGGAACTAGTCACTAGTCTCAAACGGAAGAAGCTCCATGCAATCATTTTGCAAGAACCGGAACTAGGAAAAATGGCCAGAAAAACATGCAATAATGCTTAGTTTGTTGGTTTTTAACGATGTGATCAAGCACGTCGAGTAGATAAACGATTTATTTATCTAACTATTAACCTTGAAAACTTGTCGTTTGGAACTGAGTTGTGCGATTTCTTTCCAACGCTAAAGATGGCAGACGCTTCTGCAATAAGTCGTTCACAAGAATACATGAGCTTTAGAAGTACTGTTCCTTTACGGAGGGTAAGTTATTATGTATCATTATAGAAGCAGAGTAAAGTGTTTATAGTCTAGTAGCTGAACTTCTATTGTGTTCATTGTTCCCACGTGATCCTTGGAATTAGGAATTGTTGAACTTCCTTTTAGACAAATCGTTTAAAAACTTACCCAAACACAGCTTACCCAACATAAGCTTCATTTCACCCTAAGAACATCCCTCATTTGATCAGTTATTAGAGTTGTTATAAAATCGCACTAATTAGACACTTATTAATATTAGACACTAATTAGACACTTATTAGACAGTTCGATCAATGTATGTACACTATAAGACTTACATCCTTGTTATTAAGGTGTAGAGTGAGGTGGTCTCGGAGCATAGTCTAAATATCAGTCATTCCCCTCCCACTCATATAATACAAAGCCTTGATTTGTTTATAAAATTCTGCACCCACTGTAAATAGGTTACTGTATCTACAATGTATATACTTGTTAAGTAGACAGGAGATCCACATCAGCCAATCTCTGACCTCAAATAAAGTATGTATGTACTACTTGTAGGTTATTGTGGATTCAGCAGGCGAAAAAGAGTGGGTTATTTACGATGCAGGACCAAAATCTGTACGGTCACCATTGATATGTCTTCCACCAGCAAGCGGAACATCTGATGTGTTCTTTAAACAGCTTTTAACTCTATCAAGTCTTGGATATAGAGTGATTTCAGTAAGAAGTTCTGATTTAATTCTCCTATGTTTCCTTTCTTTTCCCTTCCTTTTTATTTTTGTTTCAGTTTGTTTCTTCGTTTCTTTCCTTTTCATTTCTTATTGAGAATTTATACCAGTATATAGCTAGTTACTCTACTAACTAGCAACCCTTTGTGGGATACCTTACCGGTATTTGCTTTTTCACATGTTCCAGTCCTTCCTGGTCAGTTAGACAACAGGAAGCCCATTTATCATGCAAACTGGTGTATTTCATGAAATAACGAGGATAGTAATTTATTTGTTTAATTTGAAAATAGCTTGAATATCCAGTATATTGGACATATACAGAGTGGACAGAAGGCTTTAAAAAGCTGCTGGATTATTTACATCTTGACAAGGTACTACAGTACATCTTTATGACCTGTCAATAGAGAGTTCAACCACCAGAAACACTGGATCTTTTCTGCAAACTCATTATTAAGAACGAATTTATTATTATTTATTATTATTATTATTATTAATATTATTATTATTATTATTATTGTTAAATGATAATTAATCATTATAGGTTCACTTGTTTGGTGCTTCGCTTGGTGGATTCCTTGCACAAAAATTCTGTGAGATGACGGCCAAGAATCCTCGTGTTCAGTCACTGGTGCTGTGTAATTCATTTGCAGACACTTCTGTTTTTCAACAGACTACTTCATCATCAGCGTAAGTAGCATGCGTGACGGCCCCTAAAAATAATAATAATGGTTCATTGGACAATATATCCACAGAGTGGCTCTTCACTTGTCCACTAACCTAACTATATACATACAGTACAATAAATGCCTGCGGGGGAGGCTATACAGCCTAACAGGAGAAGTTGGAGTTTGGATATAAGTCACTTTGACTGTTCTTGCACAGATGGCCCCACAGTCTATGAATTTTATAATATTTTACTAATTTGTTTTGTTTTTTATCAATTTTAGATTTTGGGTCATGCCTTCGTTTCTTCTTAAAAAGATGATAATGAATAATTTTAATGTTGCAATAGTGGATGAAGATATTGCAGATTCCATTGACTTCATGGTGGAGAGGGTAAGATACTACATGTATCTAAATAAACCTTTGGGGGGAGGGGATATATATATTTTTGAGGGGGGTAATGTTGTCATGTATCAGCTGTAATGGATGAAGATATTGCAGATTCTATATTGACTCCTATTAATATCTTAAATGGCTTTTGCTTGGACAACCCCTAAAAGTTACTACTAAATACTCAATTTTAACCCCTAGAAAATACCACGATCATTCCTACCAGCCTAATGATATATTTTATACATTGTAGGCCATATACATACATCTACATACATGTATAGCCATGAAAATCAAAGCTACAATTAATGTACCAACCAAAGTATCCATTCCAAATATACTGTTACAACGTTCTAAAATGTATCAATTTGTTTACTGTTTCTTTTGTTGTTAATACTTAGTTGGAGGGTATGGGAAGAAGTGAACTTGCATCAAGACTTACTCTGAATTGTGTCGATTCATATGTTGAACCACAAAAACTACAGAACATTGCCATAACTATCATAGATGTGAGTATTCCTTTCAACAAAAGTCTTAATGGTCAGTCCACTGATTATATAACCCAAGAAGTCACCATCTTGAGCATGGACAGGATGTGTAAAAAGGATAATGCAGGTCTTGATCTCCAACCCTATTTTATGCAATGATTATTGTACGTGCAAAGAAGAAGAAGAAGAAGAAGAAAACCAGCTTGGACATCGATTTGACACTAAGAATATACAGTACATGTATTGCATATATATATAAACACACTATCTGTATAGATCTGTTGTCTTATTGTCATCTTTACCTGGTACTGGTTGAACAATGAGTGGATAGCACTATCAGTCAGATAAAGTGAACAAATGTATTGAATAACAGCATCAACTATATCCACTGGAAAAGGAATTATCTGACAGGTAGTGCAATCCACTCTTTGGACAACCAGGGCCTGCCTGCAGAGATTCATTTTCATTTTATTTCATTTATTAAGGTATTTGATGACTGTGCATTATCCCAGCCAGTCAAAGACGAGCTCTACAAGTGCTACCCTCATGCTAAGAGGGCACATCTCAAGTCAGGTGGCAATTTTCCCTACTTGTGCAGAAGTACTGATGTTAATCTATACCTTCAGGTGATTGTTTAAGTGTTTGTAGTACTTTAAATAATGACTACCATACAGCTGTAAAGTTTATAACAATGGTGTTCTGAGATCACTCCAAAAAAGTCGATTGCCGGCTGCTTTACAATACGATACAATACAATACAATACAATACGATAATTTTTATTTATACACGATATTGTTTAAAGCTAAAGCTTGTGGGGTTGAGTGGAACAGAAATTCTAAAAAAAAATACATAACATAATACTATCATAGTTGATACTTTGGATCAGACATGATTGTAAATGTTTTACTTGCACATGCTCTTTTCAGATACATCTGCGGCAGTTTATGGGCACTCGTTATAGTGCAATTGATACTGAAGTCCTAACTGAAGAGGATAAGATAGCCTGTGGCATGTTACCATCTCAGCATCCTTCAGCTAGCAAAGATAGCACTTTACACTCTTTGTTAGGTACTAATGATGAGGTAGTTGACCTACAGTAATTGAAGCACACAGGCCAGTGCAAATGAACTTAACAAATACAGCAAGAAATGTAGAGTTGTGGTTTATCACCACACACTGCTATACAGATAGGAAGTGATACATTTATCTTCAAGGTAAGATAGAGAGAAGAAAGTTTTGTCCATTTGCTTGACAAGCTTGTAATACTGTAAGGGTCCATGCAAGGGGTCTCTGAGCTCAGATCAAAAGCTAAATTCTTCTCTGAGCTTTTTGAATTCCAAAGGAGAACTTGGACATTGATCACGGTCACCATATTACATGGGCCCCTACAATAATATATATATATATCACAGTGTATTGTATTTGCTATTATTATAGCTATACAAACTAACAAAAATTACATTGAAAAATTAAGTGAATATAAAAGAATCATGAGAAACCTCTTTTGCTGTAGCATAAGCAGCACAATCTGAGGTATTATGTCACTGTGAAAATGGTTGCTGCAAGTATAAGTGTCATGCTTGAGAATCCATCGGTGCTCTTCGGCGTGGGCTCGTTGATCGCCCCGCCAGAGAACCGCTGGAGAACTTGTCTGCTAGAACGGCTTCTGGGGCGTGATACGCACTCGAGCGCATCAACCTGGACGGAGACAGCTTGAAAGGTAAGTCTTCTTTTGACCTCGCTCTCCATCTCTCGGGAAGGAGGTCAAAAGAAGACTCTGGCGCACAAGGTAACGTACTTGTCGTCTCCAACCAAAACTTCCAGACTTTAAAACAAAATCTGGACACGTCTTTTGCCGTTCAGGCATGTTCAGGATTTCTCTGTCGTCTAACTCCGGCAATGTCAGTTGATAATCCAACTTTTATCGAAAAAACATCGCTTCGATTTTCTATGAACATCTGTCTGACTATGAACCGTGCAGGGAATATTTTTAAATATCTTGTAAACAACTTTGATCTCTTGGATCCATCTTTCAACAGTCCTTTCATTAGCTGTCAACACTGACTTTTGCCAACGGCGTCCGTAATGAATGAAAATATGGCTGAGCTCTGATTGGCCCTCTTTTTTGTGGCAAAAAAATAGGGTCAATCAGAAGCCAGCATTGTCTCACGCCCCAGAAGTCGTTTTAGCAGGTAAGTTCTCCAGCGGTTCTTTCTGGCGGGGCGATTTCCGAGCCCACGCCAAAGAGCACCGCTGGATTCTCGAGCATGGTATAAGTGTAAGCACTAGACTGATTCCATGTGTCGCAGAGTCATTATGTCACTGTGAAAATGGTTGCTGTAAGCACTGGACTGATTCCATGTATCGCAGAGTCACTGAAAATGGTTGCTGCAAGCATAAACCCTAGACTGATTCCTTGTATTGGTTACTTATGGAATCAGTCTACCACAGATCTTTTTTGTGTGTGCTTACATGTATATATCCTTGTTTTGCTTCAATGTGTAAACTAGGCTTTACCGACAGTCATCTGATAGCAAATGATAGCTATAATTGTCATTGATTGATTGAATAATTGTATAGTTTTGTACTGCTGACAGAGTAGTGAAGGTTTTGTAATAAAAGTAAAACTACCAAATATTAAAATATATATACAAGACTTTTATCTTTGGAAGACTATTTTACAATCATTGACTTCTCTTAATTGTTTTATACTGTAAGTACAGTAGATCGGTCACCTATTAAGTGGCCAGCGTCTGTGTTTAGCAGCCAGTAGTCAATGTCCAAAAGAGTGCATTCACATTGTGTTACACACTGCCAGTCTATACTTAGCGGCCAATAATTCCTCAAGGGTGACTGCTTAATTGATTGATATTTATTTTTTTATTACTATATTTTAGTTGTGTCCCCTATTAGTAGGGGGATTACTCCCCTGGATATTTATTAAACAACACATAATAAAGGTTATTATTAAGTAAACTAGGAGACAGTTGCCATGGTTACTGATGACATTCATGAATCACAGACAAGACCTGCCTGTTATTATCCAGACTAAGCATTCAAAATTATGTATATAAAAAAAAGTTGGAGATCTGATAAAAAGTAAACATAGCAACATCAAATAAATAATATAATTATGTATTTCAACAACTAATTGCAAAACTATTTTTACTGGAATATTTTTTTAATATTATTACAACAAAATATTTGCAATCGGAATACTCAAAAGCACTCTTGAAGAATTCCATTGAATATTATAAATAATAATAAATACGGTTTGAGGCCACATCCAGGGTTGATAGGCAGTAACATGCCTTACTGATTTTGAAACATGAGGAATTAATTATTAAGTACATGAAGCACTTGAACATCTGGGACAATAACTAAGATTATAATTTTCAATCATGCAATCAATAGGAGTTAAAACTCTACATGTACAATGTACATAGCAATTCTCAAAGCATCCCTTTTGACTTTCTTACAAATTGCATTATTCTTTCAAGGTGCATTCATTTGTTTGTGCTTTTAGCAGTTTTCAAGCACTTAGGCTCAGCAGCAGGCCTAGAATTTTTTACCTGTGTGTGCATGCATGAATCATGGATCGTACGTACAAAGACCAGTCTTTTCACGACCCATGGTGCAATACAATAATGCGCTATATTCCTTGTGACACTAACTATTAATTCAATTTTATTTTCTAACAAATATTATTTGTATTTTTCTCATGCAAGAGACAAAGCTGTACAAAGAAGTGGCCATTGTGTTTATCAGATCATGTCTTGAATATTATTCTGTGTGTAAAAAGCTCTGGGTAAAGGAAAAGGATTAGCTTAAAAAAAGATATTTTGGTTGTGGGAAATACTGTCTTGATAATCTTTAATCCTTCTATTTTTTTTTTTTTTTAAGTACTTCTCGATCTCCAGGACACAAGAAATGTACACTGATCATGAAAAATTCATTCTGGAAAACAAATCTGACAACTTGTGCATTTGAAAATACTTGAAATCAATACATAAACACAACTGTTAAAGCAGATCAAAACCAGAAAGGAACTAAACATTCTGTGTTCATGTATATCTTTGACAAAATAAAAATCTAACAAATATACCTATCACATACACGGTCACCCAAAACTGCATGGCACTGTAACATTGCAGACCTATCAATATATGTCGTCATTGGCAATAATATGCTTTTTTATATACAGTAAGACTTAAATAGATCTGGTTTACATATCTGGTCCTTCACACACTTCACATCCAGTGCATTATCACGGCACCAATCTTTAACTAATGTATCACTCAATATTATCACCATCTATATCAGGAGATAAAGTATTGCCTACAGAAGGTTTGATATTGGGGGATTGAGCACTGTAAATTAACGCTATCCAAGCCAGCTGTCCATAGTACCTGGGGGAAGTACTGAACATACACACATACAGAGGAAATAATATTGAGCCTGAGGGGTAAGGGGTGGGGAGGGATTTGAAAGACAAGGCCTCTGTATTATGTGGATATATTTGATGTTCTTCAAGGTACTACTGTTTTTGACCAGTCTTCATTGTCAAAATCCACTGCCCGGACCACCCCCTAGCATGTAACCCTCAGAAGCTGTTTTCATGGGGAGGACAGTATACACCAATCTGCCTGTCAGGGGAAGGGAGAGGGTACTTAACCAACACAATATTGGTCACTGTTTAAGAATCATGGGATTGAACTCAATAAATTAAAATCCACGTGACAGGTAAAAATGAATGTTCAACTGATCTTAAAACTATTCTCTATCATAGTTATATTCTGTACAACGTCAATAAAAATCCACAACAGCTTTCTCATTCTGGTACATAGATGGGACTGTCGTGATAAACAAGGGGTCATCCTCAAAACCAAAAATTGTAAGAACAACACACATTCAAATCTTATCATGATGTCATCACAAAGCAGAGACTGTTTAATTTATGGGAGACATTACGCATCAAGAGTGTTTCTAAGGAACAGCGATCAGTCTATCCATCTAATAGATTTCTAACCCAGTATTCACTTGGAGCATATATATATCTTGCAAGATACAAAAGCTTTTTTACCAAAACTTAAATGATCAATTCTAAAAAAGCGTACTGATCTATAACCATCCATTTAAAACCACTCAACTCTCACTTTTTATTACACAACCTACTTTTCCTAACAATTATCTTCATCTTGTCAACAAGTACATGATCCTCCTCCCCGCTTGTTGAGATGAGTACCTTACCACACTATTAACAAAGCTCAATGCCCCAGTTCCTCCTCCAATATTTACACCCACACCTGTTCAACATCATTATAGGAACTTTTCATTGCTGCATCACCCTACCTACCTTTTCTCACCCCACTATTCCCCTCAAATGCCGTACACTCCCTCATACTCCATCCATAATTACATCGATGTTAAGAATTTATAGAACTGATAGACGAGATCGACGCCTAGAACATACCTTTCTTTAGATCGAGAAGTACTTAAAAAAATAGAAGGATTAAAGATTATCAAGACAGTATTTCACAACCAAAATATCTTTTTTAAGCTAATCCTTTCCTTTACCCAGAGCTTTTTACACACAGAATAATATTCAAGACATGATCTGATAAACACAATGGCCACTTCTTTGTACAGCTTGTCTCTTGCATGAGAAAAATACAAATAAATATTTGTTAGAAAATAAAATTGAATTAATAGTTAGTGTCACAAGGAATATAGCAGCATTATTGTATTGCACCATGGGTCGTGAAAAGACTGGTCTTTGTACGTACGATCCATGATTCATGCATGCACACACAGGTAAAAATTCTAGGCCTGCTGCTGAGCCTAAGTGCTTGAAAACTGCTAAAAGCACAAACAATGAATGCACCTTGAAAGAATAATGCAATTTGTAAGAAAGTCAAAAGGGATGCTTTGAGAATTGCTATGTACATTGTACATGTAGAGTTTTAACTCCTATTGATTGCATGATTGAAAATTATAATCTTAGTTATTGTCCAGATGTTCAAGTGCTTCATGTACATTAATAATTAATTCCTCATGTTTCAAATCAGTAAGGCATGTTACTGCCTATCAACCCTGGATGTGGCTCAAACCGTATTTATTATTATTTATAATATTCAATGGAATTCTTCAAGAGTGCTTTTGAGTATTCCGATTGCAAATATTTTGCTTGTAATGATATTAAAACATATTCCAGTAAAAATAGTTTGCAACTAGTTGTTGAAATAATAATAATTATTATTTATTTGATGTTGCTATGTTGTTTACTTTTTATCAGATCTCCAACTTTTTTTTATATACATATTTTGAATGCTTAGTCTGGATAATAACAGGCAGGTCTTGTCTGTGATTCATGAATGTCATCAGTAACCATGGCAACTGTCTCCTAGTTACTTAATAATAACCTTTATTATGTGTTGTTTAAGAAATATCCAGGGGAGTAATCCCCCTACTAATAGGGGACAACTAAAATATAGTAATAAAAAAATAAATATCAATCAATTAAGCAGTCACCCTTGAGGAATTATTGGCCGCTAAGTATAGACTGGCAGTGTGTAACACAATGTGAATGCACTCTTTTGGACATTGACTACTGGCTGCTAAACACAGACGCTGGCCACTTAATAGGTGACCGATCTACTGTACTTACAGTATAAAACAATTAAGAGAAGTCAATGATTGTAAAATAGTCTTCCAAAGATAAAAGTCTTGTATATATATTTTAATATTTGGTAGTTTTACTTTTATTACAAAACCTTCACTACTCTGTCAGCAGTACAAAACTATACAATTATTCAATCAATCAATGACAATTATAGCTATCATTTGCTATCAGATGACTGTCGGTAAAGCCTAGTTTACACATTGAAGCAAAACAAGGATATATACATGTAAGCACACACAAAAAAAGATCTGTGGTAGACTGATTCCATAAGTAACCAATACAAGGAATCAGTCTAGGGTTTATGCTTGCAGCAACCATTTTCAGTGACTCTGCGATACATGGAATCAGTCCAGTGCTTACAGCAACCATTTTCACAGTGACATAATGACTCTGCGACACATGGAATCAGTCTAGTGCTTACACTTATACCATGCTCGAGAATCCAGCGGTGCTCTTTGGCGTGGGCTCGGAAATCGCCCCGCCAGAAAGAACCGCTGGAGAACTTACCTGCTAAAACGACTTCTGGGGCGTGAGACAATGCTGGCTTCTGATTGACCCTATTTTTTTGCCACAAAAAAGAGGGCCAATCAGAGCTCAGCCATATTTTCATTCATTACGGACGCCGTTGGCAAAAGTCAGTGTTGACAGCTAATGAAAGGACTGTTGAAAGATGGATCCAAGAGATCAAAGTTGTTTACAAGATATTTAAAAATATTCCCTGCACGGTTCATAGTCAGACAGATGTTCATAGAAAATCGAAGCGATGTTTTTTTTCGATAAAAGTTGGATTATCAACTGACATTGCCGGAGTTAGACGACAGAGAAATCCTGAACATGCCTGAACGGCAAAAGACGTGTCCAGATTTTGTTTTAAAGTCTGGAAGTTTTGGTTGGAGACGACAAGTACGTTACCTTGTGCGCCAGAGTCTTCTTTTGACCTCCTTCCCGAGAGATGGAGAGCGAGGTCAAAAGAAGACTTACCTTTCAAGCTGTCTCCGTCCAGGTTGATGCGCTCGAGTGCGTATCACGCCCCAGAAGCCGTTCTAGCAGACAAGTTCTCCAGCGGTTCTCTGGCGGGGCGATCAACGAGCCCACGCCGAAGAGCACCGATGGATTCTCAAGCATGACACTTATACTTGCAGCAACCATTTTCACAGTGACATAATACCTCAGATTGTGCTGCTTATGCTACAGCAAAAGAGGTTTCTCATGATTCTTTTATATTCACTTAATTTTTCAATGTAATTTTGTTAGTTTGTATAGCTATAATAATAGCAAATACAATACACTGTGATATATATATATATTATTGTAGGGGCCCATGTAATATGGTGACCGTGATCAATGTCCAAGTTCTCCTTTGGAATTCAAAAAGCTCAGAGAAGAATTTAGCTTTTGATCTGAGCTCAGAGACCCCTTGCATGGACCCTTACAGTATTACAAGCTTGTCAAGCAAATGGACAAAACTTTCTTCTCTCTATCTTACCTTGAAGATAAATGTATCACTTCCTATCTGTATAGCAGTGTGTGGTGATAAACCACAACTCTACATTTCTTGCTGTATTTGTTAAGTTCATTTGCACTGGCCTGTGTGCTTCAATTACTGTAGGTCAACTACCTCATCATTAGTACCTAACAAAGAGTGTAAAGTGCTATCTTTGCTAGCTGAAGGATGGCTGAGATGGTAACATGCCACAGGCTATCTTATCCTCTTCAGTTAGGACTTCAGTATCAATTGCACTATAACGAGTGCCCATAAACTGCCGCAGATGTATCTGAAAAGAGCATGTGCAAGTAAAACATTTACAATCATGTCTGATCCAAAGTATCAACTATGATAGTATTATGTTATGTATTTTTTTTTAGAATTTCTGTTCCACTCAACCCCACAAGCTTTAGCTTTAAACAATATCGTGTATAAATAAAAATTATCGTATTGTATTGTATTGTATTGTATCGTATTGTAAAGCAGCCGGCAATCGACTTTTTTGGAGTGATCTCAGAACACCATTGTTATAAACTTTACAGCTGTATGGTAGTCATTATTTAAAGTACTACAAACACTTAAACAATCACCTGAAGGTATAGATTAACATCAGTACTTCTGCACAAGTAGGGAAAATTGCCACCTGACTTGAGATGTGCCCTCTTAGCATGAGGGTAGCACTTGTAGAGCTCGTCTTTGACTGGCTGGGATAATGCACAGTCATCAAATACCTTAATAAATGAAATAAAATGAAAATGAATCTCTGCAGGCAGGCCCTGGTTGTCCAAAGAGTGGATTGCACTACCTGTCAGATAATTCCTTTTCCAGTGGATATAGTTGATGCTGTTATTCAATACATTTGTTCACTTTATCTGACTGATAGTGCTATCCACTCATTGTTCAACCAGTACCAGGTAAAGATGACAATAAGACAACAGATCTATACAGATAGTGTGTTTATATATATATGCAATACATGTACTGTATATTCTTAGTGTCAAATCGATGTCCAAGCTGGTTTTCTTCTTCTTCTTCTTCTTTGCACGTACAATAATCATTGCATAAAATAGGGTTGGAGATCAAGACCTGCATTATCCTTTTTACACATCCTGTCCATGCTCAAGATGGTGACTTCTTGGGTTATATAATCAGTGGACTGACCATTAAGACTTTTGTTGAAAGGAATACTCACATCTATGATAGTTATGGCAATGTTCTGTAGTTTTTGTGGTTCAACATATGAATCGACACAATTCAGAGTAAGTCTTGATGCAAGTTCACTTCTTCCCATACCCTCCAACTAAGTATTAACAACAAAAGAAACAGTAAACAAATTGATACATTTTAGAACGTTGTAACAGTATATTTGGAATGGATACTTTGGTTGGTACATTAATTGTAGCTTTGATTTTCATGGCTATACATGTATGTAGATGTATGTATATGGCCTACAATGTATAAAATATATCATTAGGCTGGTAGGAATGATCGTGGTATTTTCTAGGGGTTAAAATTGAGTATTTAGTAGTAACTTTTAGGGGTTGTCCAAGCAAAAGCCATTTAAGATATTAATAGGAGTCAATATAGAATCTGCAATATCTTCATCCATTACAGCTGATACATGACAACATTACCCCCCTCAAAAATATATATATCCCCTCCCCCCAAAGGTTTATTTAGATACATGTAGTATCTTACCCTCTCCACCATGAAGTCAATGGAATCTGCAATATCTTCATCCACTATTGCAACATTAAAATTATTCATTATCATCTTTTTAAGAAGAAACGAAGGCATGACCCAAAATCTAAAATTGATAAAAAACAAAACAAATTAGTAAAATATTATAAAATTCATAGACTGTGGGGCCATCTGTGCAAGAACAGTCAAAGTGACTTATATCCAAACTCCAACTTCTCCTGTTAGGCTGTATAGCCTCCCCCGCAGGCATTTATTGTACTGTATGTATATAGTTAGGTTAGTGGACAAGTGAAGAGCCACTCTGTGGATATATTGTCCAATGAACCATTATTATTATTTTTAGGGGCCGTCACGCATGCTACTTACGCTGATGATGAAGTAGTCTGTTGAAAAACAGAAGTGTCTGCAAATGAATTACACAGCACCAGTGACTGAACACGAGGATTCTTGGCCGTCATCTCACAGAATTTTTGTGCAAGGAATCCACCAAGCGAAGCACCAAACAAGTGAACCTATAATGATTAATTATCATTTAACAATAATAATAATAATAATAATATTAATAATAATAATAATAATAAATAATAATAAATTCGTTCTTAATAATGAGTTTGCAGAAAAGATCCAGTGTTTCTGGTGGTTGAACTCTCTATTGACAGGTCATAAAGATGTACTGTAGTACCTTGTCAAGATGTAAATAATCCAGCAGCTTTTTAAAGCCTTCTGTCCACTCTGTATATGTCCAATATACTGGATATTCAAGCTATTTTCAAATTAAACAAATAAATTACTATCCTCGTTATTTCATGAAATACACCAGTTGCATGATAAATGGGCTTCCTGTTGTCTAACTGACCAGGAAGGACTGGAACATGTGAAAAAGCAAATACCGGTAAGGTATCCCACAAAGGGTTGCTAGTTAGTAGAGTAACTAGCTATATACTGGTATAAATTCTCAATAAGAAATGAAAAGGAAAGAAACGAAGAAACAAACTGAAACAAAAATAAAAAGGAAGGGAAAAGAAAGGAAACATAGGAGAATTAAATCAGAACTTCTTACTGAAATCACTCTATATCCAAGACTTGATAGAGTTAAAAGCTGTTTAAAGAACACATCAGATGTTCCGCTTGCTGGTGGAAGACATATCAATGGTGACCGTACAGATTTTGGTCCTGCATCGTAAATAACCCACTCTTTTTCGCCTGCTGAATCCACAATAACCTACAAGTAGTACATACATACTTTATTTGAGGTCAGAGATTGGCTGATGTGGATCTCCTGTCTACTTAACAAGTATATACATTGTAGATACAGTAACCTATTTACAGTGGGTGCAGAATTTTATAAACAAATCAAGGCTTTGTATTATATGAGTGGGAGGGGAATGACTGATATTTAGACTATGCTCCGAGACCACCTCACTCTACACCTTAATAACAAGGATGTAAGTCTTATAGTGTACATACATTGATCGAACTGTCTAATAAGTGTCTAATTAGTGTCTAATATTAATAAGTGTCTAATTAGTGCGATTTTATAACAACTCTAATAACTGATCAAATGAGGGATGTTCTTAGGGTGAAATGAAGCTTATGTTGGGTAAGCTGTGTTTGGGTAAGTTTTTAAACGATTTGTCTAAAAGGAAGTTCAACAATTCCTAATTCCAAGGATCACGTGGGAACAATGAACACAATAGAAGTTCAGCTACTAGACTATAAACACTTTACTCTGCTTCTATAATGATACATAATAACTTACCCTCCGTAAAGGAACAGTACTTCTAAAGCTCATGTATTCTTGTGAACGACTTATTGCAGAAGCGTCTGCCATCTTTAGCGTTGGAAAGAAATCGCACAACTCAGTTCCAAACGACAAGTTTTCAAGGTTAATAGTTAGATAAATAAATCGTTTATCTACTCGACGTGCTTGATCACATCGTTAAAAAACCAACAAACTAAGCATTATTGCATGTTTTTCTGGCCATTTTCCTAGTTCCGGTTCTTGCAAAATGATTGCATGGAGCTTCTTCCGTTTGAGACTAGTGACTAGTTCCCAAGCTTTCACTTTCACATTGAAGCTTGGGATACCTGTGTTCCCGGAAGTACAATTTATTTTGGTTATCATATGATTAGCCTGAGAAAACAGCCGCCTCTCATCAGGGTCGGCTTTTACTATGTTTTCTCAGGCTATCATATGGTGGGATTCATTTGAATGAGTGTATGTTTTTCTACTAACTTGAAATACACCCTTGGCTCCAACTGTGTGTGTGTGTGTGAGGGGGGAGGGGGTGAGTCTGGGACAGGGTATGTTTTTGCTGTATCTCATTATCTGGAAAAGGGTCTTAAAATTACAGATTTTCCAATCTGGAACAGGGTCAGGGTGTCGAGCACTCAGCGACATTATCCTGACCCAGAATTCCATGAAATACCAACTCCATTGGAGGTTCCAACATAGAACTGTGTGGTATCATCTGCTTGCTTTATTTTCACCAATTTGCTTGAATAGTCACCACATAATGTTAAAAACAGAATGTCCAGATTCACGTGCTTACCAATGTCAACCATGACAATTACACTAATTAAAACCTCCTTTGCAGTCCTTAGGCATGCTCGAGGATCCAGCGGTTTTTGTCCGCGCGCGCGCCGGGCAAAAACCGCTGGAGCCTCGAGCATGTCCTTAGGGGCGGTCCTAAAAATCCCTTCCTACGGACCGCCACCTAAGCACATCTGCAAAGGAGGCTACCCTTTAAGAGGCTTGGCTACCCTTTAAGAGGCTTGGCAGACATGTCACACAGGTTGGTCTCCCAAAGACTTGTCCAATTAAAGATTCAAGATGGAAAAATGGCCCAGAGTTCCTACAATGGCCCAAATCTACACCCCCTATGAAATAGCTACTATAAAACATCCCTGACCCATCCCTGCAGAGAGCTACATGTAGTAACATGGATACCCATCCTACATCCCCCTATAAAATAGCTACTATAAAACATCCCTGACCCATCCCTGCAGAGCTACATGTAGTAACATGGATACCCATCCTACATCCCCCTATAAAATAGCTACTATAAAACATCCCTGACCCATCCCTGCAGAGCTACATGTAGTAACATGATATACCCACCAAAGAAAAACAGAATAAATTATTTACATTCGAACCTCATTTATTATTGAAATAAAGATACTTCTAGAAAAACAATACAAAATCAATGAGCCACACAGTCAGTCACACGGTCAGTCACACAGTCAGTCACACAGTCAGTCACACGGTCAGTCACACAGTCAGTCACACAGTCAGTCACACTCTTGAGATTTGTCAATACAATTTGTCAATACAATACATATTATTAATAATTATTACTTATTATGTGTGATTCAGAAAACACTTGTGGTCCTTAATGACAATAATAATTATACTCGCATGCATACATCCCTACTAACCAATCAGAGATCCTTATTCTCATTGTACTGTAATGAATTGACAAACTTCATTCCCTTTTATTTATAGCCAATCAACTTCAGCATGGTGAAACACGAGGCATATGAGTATTTGAATACATTACAGGTGGTGAAAACAGTACTCTTCACTCACAGCTACATCACCAGTTTAAATTATATATTGGTAATGATTAACACTTGCTGTTTCTATGCACACCAGTACTTTAATACTAACATGGTCGAATAATAACATACAAAAACTGTCAATATTAATTTGTATCATAATGTAAGTATTAAATGATGATTGTCGTTTCAGATATTAGAAGCTAATGATAATTAGCTATGCACAATCCCTAACATATTTCAAGATTTCTGGATCTGAATCAAGTATGACGGAGCTTCAGAGTTGGGTTGAGATCAAAGACAAAATACATATTTTTATATATCATTGCTTCTCCAAACTCTATAGGATCAAAAATGTAACCTGAACATGCACACATAGGTTTTTTTCTTCATTTTGGCCGGTTTCCCTCTACGTATAAATGTTTCATAAACGTTTTGAGTTATTGAAAACACTTTCTAAAGTAGATGGGCAAAATGAATTCGAAAAAAATATAAACGGGCAAAAATGTATACAGTATGTGTGGACAGGGTTTCAAAGTCTAGACAATATACCAATTTGCACTAATAATATTAGTAGTAATAATAATTATTAGTTATTTAGGTTATTACTAGCAAAAACGAAACCATCTATAAAGTAGGTTGAAAACAGCAGTCTCTGGTTATGTTAACAGATTGATAGAAGTTGTTAAAATTACGATTAATAGATTATTGAATTCAATTAGATTAGTTAGATTCCTGTTATATTACTGGTAAATATAATAAAATAATTATGTTAATAATTAATTGTTAATTTAAGCGAGATTAAATAATTTGTTAAGCATTAATTATAATCAACATACAACATTGTATATCAAAGAAGTCTATCATGTGATATCTCAGACCCCGTCCACACTAAAACGCTAACCTGCGTTTTCCTATTGTTTCTGCTAATGAGCTGATTGTTTTTGATTCCCTTGAGGATATAGAACAATATAAAAAACGATGGGTTTTCAAACGAAAACGGAGTAGTGTGGATGGGGCCTCATAATATGATTTATATGGATAAAACAGCTGATTGTTGAACACAAGAAGAAAATTGAGCAGCCATTTGGTAATAGCTAACCTTCACACTGGCAACTTTATCATTATAATTAACTAGAACTTGATCACAACAAAGTAGTAGGGTGTCGAATGGTGCCCGCAAAAAGTCAGAGTCGCAAAATTTCACTCAATATCGCGGGTCTCGAAGTCTCGTTTTTCCCCCAACAAAGTAGTCTCAGAGTCTCGAATTTTGAAAACAAAGGAAATCGTGAGAAAGCGTCTTGGGCTTGCAAAAAAATATGCCTTGTCTCGCGAAGTCTCGTCTTGACCATTCGATACCCCTAGTACATGTAGTACTCCTACGACTAATTTGTCTAGCGTCAATGAAAAGGTTAATTATCTTAGTATGTACATTGAACTTAATTCCAACCCACAAATGCAGGTATTACCTCGGTATAAGAACCTTTAACATACTAATTCTGTATCACTGATTTAAAATATATCCATAACAATTAATTGATATATGGATTCATCGATCCAGTAATCCAGTAGTCAAAGGGTTTAGAGATCTTTAGAACTTAGAACAAAGTGACTGATACACATAGTGAAGAGAAAAATGTCAGCTAATTGTGAGGTTCTTAAACCGAGGTTATTAGAGCACACATATGGCAAGTAATTCCCACTCAACATTAACCACTCTATAAATCTGCCCTCGCTTATTTGTACATTCTATAGTAGCACACTTCAACTGCAGTTTTCAGCCTTAAAGTTTTTCCTGTTTCTTATATTTAAACCGCTATTTAGAGATGCCGTTAACAATGAGATACCTTAATGGCCTGCGGAGAGTAACAGAGCTACTCTACTCTGATGGTTCATTAAAGGCAGAGTTAGCAAACAATGAGATACCTTAATGGCCTGCGGAGAGTAACAGAGCTACTCTACTCTGATGGTTCATTAAAGGCAGAGTTAGCAAACATGATGCAAATGGTGAGAGGACCAGACCAAATCAAAGTATCTGTTTATCCATGTACATTACTTTGCCCTTTTATAACAATGACGGTGATGTTTTTCACTGTCGTTTTTGCCTGCTGACACCAGATTGCATCATGTTTGCTGTTGTTCTTAACCTGAAAACATGTCAATGTTCAAGGTTTTCCCTAAACAGACATGCAAATACTTATTATTTTATCACAATTAATTGTAGAAACCATCAATAAGATGCTTGTACATCTTGGCAACTATTGGTCGCCTTAACTTCAAAGTTGGGCCTAAAAATAAAACAAATAAATATTAAAGACACCATTCATAATATATACTTAGATGAGCTATAATCTAAACTACTGTATAGTTAGTGCAAATACTGTACAGTCAAACCTCTACTAATGGTCACCTGCCTGCCCACAATGACCACCTATAATGGCCAGGAATTTTTTGTCCTGGTCACCAACCCCTCAGAACTATTGTTATTGAAACCTCCCCACGTTATGGCCACTTATACACACAATGGCCAAAACGTTTTGTCCTGAGATGTCTGCTGTGGATTTCAATGTTTGAGCTGTAATAAGGTTATTATTATTATTATTATTATTATTAATATATCCATAATGAGAAGTCTTAATCACAGTAAGCTATCACACTCACCAAGCTCTCCACCAGGAATAGAAAAATCGTTTTCCAAAAATCTGAAACTTTTGGACCTGGAATGTCAATGCAAACCCCACATTGTCATTTAATGCTGTGGTCAGGTCTTCGTGTAGCTGCACAAAAGTCCTGGCTATTATTCTATTGTTGTTCTATGTATTGTTTTTTGTGCAGCTACACAAAGACCTTTCCAATGCTGCAACTGGTATTGTTACATTAAGTTCTCATCAAGTCTGATGGGCTAACTAAAGAAATACAAAACAAATAGGCATAGTTCTTGCTAACCTATCAACAACTAACATATGCTACAGGTATATACATTAACGTATCAGAAACAGACTAAAACTAAGTACCAATCTAGCTAGCTACATTTACATGTATGTAATCAACCTAATTACCACTGTCTGCCAGGACCCTATAGCTACCTTATCCAAATACCTACTACCAGATGACTACTATTATATCCATTGTCTGCCAGGACCCTATAGCTACCAAACTCATCCAAATACCTACTACCAGATGACTACTATTATATCCATTGTCTGCCAGGACCCTATAGCTACCAAACTCATCCAAATACCTACTACCAGATGACTACTATTATATCCACTGTCTGCCAGGACCCTATAGCTACCAAACTCATCCAAATACCTACTACCAGATGACTACTATTATATCCATTGTCTGCCAGGACCCTATAGCTACCAAACTCATCCAAATACCTACTACCAGATGACTATTATATCCACTGTCTGCCAGGACCCTATAGCTACCAAACTCATCCAAATACCTACTACCAGATGACTACTATTATATCCATTGTCTGCCAGGACCCTATAGCTACCAAACTCATCCAAATACCTACTACCAGATGACTACTATTATATCCATTGTCTGCCAGGACCCTATAGCTACCAAACTCATCCAAATACCTACTACCAGATGACTCTATTATATCCACTGTCTGCCAGGACCCTATAGCTACCAAACTCATCCAAATACCTACTACCAGATGACTACTATTATATCCACTGTCTGCCAGGACCCTATAGCTACCAAACTCATCCAAATACCTACTACCAGATGACTACTATTATATCCATTGTCTGCCAGGACCCTATAGCTACCAAACTCATCCAAATACCTACTACCAGATGACTACTATTATATCCATTGTCTGCCAGGACCCTATAGCTACCAAACTCATCCAAATACCTACTACCAGATGACTACTATTATATCCACTGTCTGCCAGGACTTCCTATACCTACTACTACCAGATGACTACTATTATATCCACTGTCTGCCAGGACCCTATAGCTACCAAACTCATCCAAATACCTACTACCAGATGACTACTATTATATCCATTGTCTGCCAGGACCCTATAGCTACCAAACTCATCCAAATACCTACTACCAGATGACTATTATATCCATTGTCTGCCAGGACCCTATAGCTACCAAACTCATCCAAATACCTACTACCAGATGACTACTATTATATCCAGTCTGCCAGGACCCTATAGCTACCAAACTCATCCAAATACCTACTACCAGATGACTACTATTATATCCACTGTCTGCCAGGACCCTATAGCTACCAAACTCATCCAAATACCTACTACCAGATGACTATTATATCCACTGTCTGCCAGGACCCTATAGCTACCAAACTCATCCAAATACCTACTACCAGATGACTACTATTATATCCATTGTCTGCCAGGACTCTATAGCTACCAAACTCATCCAAATACCTACTACCAGATGACTACTATTATATCCACTGTCTGCCAGGACCCTATAGCTACCAAACTCATCCAAATACCTACTACCAGATGACTATTATATCCACTGTCTGCCAGGATCCTATAGCTACCAAACTCATCCAAATACCTACTACCAGATGACTACTATTATATCCATTGTCTGCCAGGACTCTATAGCTACCAAACTCATCCAAATACCTACTACCAGATGACTACTATAATATCCACTGTCTGCCAGGACCCTATAGCTACCAAACTCATCCAAATACCTACTACCAGATGACTATTATATCCACTGTCTGCCAGGACCCTATAGCTACCAAACTCATCCAAATACCTACTACCAGATGACTACTATTATATCCACTGTCTGCCAGGACCCTATAGCTACCAAACTCATCCAAATACCTACTACCAGATGACTATTATATCCACTGTCTGCCAGGACCCTATAGCTACCAAACTCATCCAAATACCTACTACCAGATGACTACTATTATATCCATTGTCTGCCAGGACTCTATAGCTACCAAACTCATCATCCAAATACCTACTACCAGATGACTACTATTATATCCACTGTCTGCCAGGACCCTATAGCTACCAAACTCATCCAAATACCTACTACCAGATGACTATTATATCCACTGTCTGCCAGGATCCTATAGCTACCAAACTCATCCAAATACCTACTACCAGATGACTACTATTATATCCATTGTCTGCCAGGACTCTATAGCTACCAAACTCATCCAAATACCTACTACCAGATGACTACTATTATATCCACTGTCTGCCAGGACCCTATAGCTACCAAACTCATCCAAATACCTACTACCAGATGACTATTATATCCACTGTCTGCCAGGACCCTATAGCTACCAAACTCATCCAAATACCTACTACCAGATGACTACTATTATATCCATTGTCTGCCAGGACCCTATAGCTACCAAACTCATCCAAATACCTACTACCAGATGACTACTATTATATCCACTGTCTGCCAGGACCCTATAGCTACCAAACTCATCCAAATACCTACTAGCAGATGACTACTATTATATCCATTGTCTGCCAGGACTCTATAGCTACCAAACTCATCCAAATACCTACTACCAGATGACTACTATTATATCCACTGTCTGCCAGGACCCTATAGCTACCAAACTCATCCAAATACCTACTACCAGATGACTATTATATCCACTGTCTGCCAGGACCCTATAGCTACCAAACTCATCCAAATACCTACTACCAGATGACTACTATTATATCCATTGTCTGCCAGGACCCTATAGCTACCAAACTCATCCAAATACCTACTACCAGATGACTACTATTATATCCACTGTCTGCCAGGACCCTATAGCTACCAAACTCATCCAAATACCTACTAGCAGATGACTACTATTATATCCATTGTCTGCCAGGACCCTATAGCTACCAAACTCATCCAAATACCTACTACCAGATGACTACTATTATATATCCATTGTCTGCCAGGACCCTATAGCTACCAAACTCATCCAAATACCTACTACCAGATGACTACTATTATATCCACTGTCTGCCAGGACCCTATAGCTACCAAACTCATCCAAATACCTACTACCAGATGACTACTATTATATCCATTGTCTGCCAGGACCCTATAGCTACCAAACTCATCCAAATACCTACTACCAGATGACTACTATTATATCCATTATCTGCCAGGACCCTATAGCTACCAAACTCATCCAAATACCTACTACCAGATGACTACTATTATATCCATTGTCTGCCAGGACCCTATAGCTACCAAACTCATCCAAATACCTACTACCAGATGACTATTATATCCATTGTCTGCCAGGACCCTATAGCTACCAAACTCATCCAAATACCTACTACCAGATGACTACTATTATATCCAGTCTGCCAGGACCCTATAGCTACCAAACTCATCCAAATACCTACTACCAGATGACTACTATTATATCCATTGTCTGCCAGGACCCTATAGCTACCAAACTCATCCAAATACCTACTACCAGATGACTATTATATCCATTGTCTGCCAGGACCCTATAGCTACCAAACTCATCCAAATACCTACTACCAGATGACTATTATATCCATTGTCTGCCAGGACCCTATAGCTACCAAACTCATCCAAATACCTAAGTACCAGATGACTACTATTACATCAATTATTAATTGTACATCACTTAATTATATAATAAAGAACCATAACCAACCTTTTGTGCCCTAGAAGGTGCATAGTCATTAGCACGATTGATTCCATCTTGAATTGCTTTGAATAATTTCTCATCCTTAGTGGAGAGGATTTCACTGACTTTCTTAGCCTCACAACCAATAGAATTGCAGAAATCAAGTGCAATACTGTTGAGGTTGTCTGTTGGTTCTCCTGACTCTTCCTCTACAACAACCTAGTGTACAACACCATCATCAGTTACTCAACAAAACACACTGCTCCAGAGCACACCAAATGCTCTTCAAATCTGAATGTCAACCAGCAAGTCAGCTGGTCTTTAAAATGGTTACCACTTCAACATGTACATGTACATGTAGTACGAACATTACTGCTTAAATGTAAGTTCACTCTTCCCATTGCATCATAAGTGTATAAGTGGCATGTAGATGTAGTGTAATGAGCATATATGCATAATGCATAAATAGGGAGCATATATACCCTTTTAATAAATCCCACAATGCATGATTTTCCGCACTTGACGTCAGATTTATTCTTTCGAATATAATTCTTTTGAATAGATCTAGAATTGTAAACGTGATGTCAAGTACTCATTGCATTGTGGGATTTAAGGGTCTATAAGACCTGACTTTTAGCAACACACCCATTATGTATATTATACCTTTAGAGTCACTAAACAGCTGAGGAATTTTTTCTTGTCACCAATAACCATGATATTGCTGATGACAGGCAGTTCTTTTAAGATGCTCTCCTCTATTGGTACAGGGGCAACGTTTTCACCACCCGCTGTGATAATCAACTCTACAATGAATTAAAACCAAAACAACACTTAGATTGAATTCAAACTACAATAATTAACAATAATCTTATTGTATAACTAAAAAGATGCAATTGCAAAGGCATGGCCGGTATATAAACATATTGTATGGATCCATAGATGTTTTAAATATAAGAAGAAGAAGAAGAAGAAGAATCACATAAGAAATAAATAAATGGTTTAATATACACATCATCACACACTGACACATATCATCACATAACAACATCCCAAGAAACAACAAGGCAAAATAGAAAACATGAATCGGCGAGATTCTCCACTGAATGAAGGAGGGTTTTCCCAGTAACAACAATATCCTGCAGACTTGGACCCCTTACTTTTGGGGAACAAATATGTTCACTGTGGAATAGTTTTAGGGGGAGTCATGATATTAATATCCACTGAAATTCTGTATAATTTTTTTTTGGGGGGGGGGAGGCTTTAGGGGGGGGGGGGGGGGTGTAAAATCCCATAGCACACCCCCCCCCCCCCCCTCCCCCCCTTCCTCTTTTCACTTTATTACTCGGGCCCTTCCGAAGGAAGCCCGAGTTAGAAAATACACTTTCTTTTTTTTTTTTATATCTTTTTTTTCAGGTGATGGAATGAAGAAAAAATGCGAAGAATGCGATGTATTTGATCCTATCGAGTTTCAAGATTTCTCATCATAGATCTTCAAGCTATTAAGTTCAGGATTGTAGTTGATCATTCCACGATGAAGCTAAGGCGCGTTTGCTTTTGTTATAAATGAAACGACATCTTTCAGAGTGGGCCCACACGAATAGCCGTATGCTTTTGTCTGTGAAATGAGCCTGTTTAAAGCCCGTGTTTTATCGGCTGTTCTATAACGCCTTTCCACGAACTCGAACTCATATCCAAAAATGAATTGAGACAAAGGCGATCGAGCAAGGTCAATGTTCGAAAATCCGTGTTCTTTTCAGTAAGATGACAGTTGTAAAGTGATCCTTATCTGAGTCATACATCTATTACGCGACCTAATTTTAGAACCGTTGATTTAAAACCGAATTTCCACGCTCAAAACAGGTCAGTGAACGGCAAAAATACAATCGAAATCAAAACGTCCTTAGATTTTAGGGATCTATTACAGAAGAAGACACTCAATGACGAGGGAGACTTGTGTCTGACTCATAGATAAAGATCTCCGCGGACTCTTGTTATAATTAAACTCACGACCAACGCCGTACAACGGTCATGTATAACTCCATCTATTGACAGAAAGCTATATGTACAGAAGTCATGCAAACAGTCGAGCCAGTCGAGTTATTTTCAGTAACTCATGATGGATGTTTATTTTATTCCACGTTTGAAAAATTCAGAAGGAAAAGGAATCGTAAAAATCGTACTTCAAAACTACATCAAAGCATTTAAGGCAAGTAAGGTCAATGTTCGTAAATCGAGATCGTATAGCCCTTCATCTGGCAGACATATAGTCTCCCTCGTCACGCAACTGTCAGTCATTGTCAGGTCTCTCCTCACGCAACTGACATTGTCCTTTTCATAAGCCCGAGTGTACGCTCATTGAGCGTCTTGTTGTAAATTAAGCTATGCAGGCTTTTGATTGATGTCATATTTATCGACATCATTAAATACTTTTACTTGTCTCTTCAAAAATTTATGAGAAAATAAGATTGAAAGAGTTGCTTGTAATGCAAATATATACCTTTAATTCTTCCAGTAATATAGAGCTGGTCTCGCTGAGAAGATTTAAATCATATTCATGTTTTAGTATTATTGCTACATGTATGTCAATAATTTTTCTTTTACATAAAGATGAAGGACATCGTAAGTTCAATATGATTTTCATGTATAATTTTGTAGTTCTACGAGTATCCCTAACACAAAACAAAGCATCAAACAAGGACGACTAAAAAGCAGTAACCGTCATGTACCTTGTCAATTTTTGCAACATCTCCTGAATGTAACCACCCCTCATCATCAAGAGATTCCTCTGTCTTTTCTAGATTGTTGAGATATCCCATAAACACATGTCGTCCTCTTATACACAGCTAGAAGAGAGGAGGATAAAAGAAGAGTTGAACACTTTAATGTTTATAGAATATCATCCTAGATTACATATGGACTACACACACACACACACACACACAAGACCTAAGACACTGACGGCATAGTCACAGCTATCACATATTTGTCCTTCTAGTCTGGACTGCCATTTCACAAAGTGCACACAACTTATCACTACTTGTACGTATACAACCCTTCCCAGCGATGCTGGTGCATTTTGCAACATGTGTATAACTTACAAGTACTTGTAAATCCTGTACGTAATTTACGAGAGCTTCTAGGAATCAATAGTCACTGATAACTTTCATGTTCTCCAAAGTTACATGCACTTTAGCGGCAGCCTGGTTAGTAAGGGATAAATTTTGCACAAACCTCGCCACATCCATCTTCATCAGGATTGATAATCTTTGACTCACATCCTGGCATTGGCACACCACAGCTACCAGATATGATATGACCAGGGATGGATACTGTGTGAGGGCCGCTACATTCACTCATGCCATACAACTCATATAATGGGATATTGATACTTTGGAAGTATTGCAAGGTTTCCAAGGTGACCGGTGCGGCACCAACAAATGTAAGTCTGCAGCGATCTAGACCAAGGGCAACTTTAACCTGAAAAATACATTACAGTCAACGAACGTCACGCGTGAACAACTATCTTCAATTATTCAATTAACAGTTGAATGTTTGTCTGGAATATACGATTGATCAAAAGAAGATTTGAATCTAGAGTTAATTATTGGAAATATTCGATTGAATAATAGAATATTTATTTCCGTGTTCAATAAATATTTTTGCGTGTTTGTAATGTTTTTAAATCATTGACTGGGCTAGGGTCAAACGTTGCCGAATCTGTCATGCCTACTTTGAAGTTCTACAAAGAGCGGCGTCTGACTCAGTTTGTTACGGCAGATTCTATTTGGTTCGGCAGCTGCATTGTATGTTCGGCATTTCCTGCGACATTGGAGCGGCAACTGAGAATTAAGTTCGACCCTAGCCTTATAGGCATAATAACTGAATTCCCCCTGAAATCGCTTCCTTGAGAAAAAAAACTGTGTCGAGACTCGAGAGTCGAGACCATGTGATTGTGTCTTGCATTGTGTATTGTCACCGTTACTCAGTTGCCGCGCTTTTAATTTATTGTTTATATGTACGTTCTGAATTATTGCAAAAAATAACATGGGAGGCTTTTATTATCCCGGAAGACCACTTCCAAGTCATATAAGAGAAGAAATTGTACAATGGCCATATGAGCATTTCTAAAATTGCAAAAGAATTGAGAATTTCAAAAGGATCCGTGGATAAAATTCTCAAGCATTACGCAGTACATGGAACAACTCAACCTTTCTCTTGTGGTGGAAAAAACCCTACTTTGATAACAGATGACATTCTTCACGTAATAGAAATATACAAACTGCAAAAACCTAGCACTTCTGGAGTTGAGATCCGTCAAAGACTGATTCGAGAAGGCATTTTCACTGCAGCCAATGCACCAACTGTCAGACAGATTCAAAAAGTTGTAAACAAAAAGCTAGGGATGACTCACAAGAAGATTACAAGCATTCCAAGTGAATATATGACACCGGCAAACTTAGTTAAAGTTGATGATTATTTAGATCTTACTTCAAGGCTAGATAAAAATAATTTTCATTTCTTTGATGAGTCATCCGTCATTATCACTACAGCGAATCGAATGTACGGGAGTGGATACCGGGGTAAACCAGCGATCGAAGTACAAAGATATGCGTCAAACGCAAATTATACAGTAAACTTACTCCATAGTATAACTGGAGTGGACTACTTTAATATACTTCAAGGTCCATCTAATGGCCAAGAAATGCTGAACTTTTTTTATGACGTTTTGGACATGAAACGTAATGATGGCACAAGGATCTTTTTACCGGGTGATAGCGTCATCATGGATAACTGCGGCTTTCACCATGCACGACTTACAGAGCGTCTATTGCGTGGCATGCTTCAAGCCAGAGGAGTTCAACTTATTTTCCAACCGCCTTATTCCCCCCATCTGAACACCTGTGAATTGTGCTTTAGACAAATGAAAGCTGGACTGCGCCAAAACGAGCGATATGCAATAGAGCAAACCGAGATGGCTATCAATGATTCCGTCAATAGAATAAACGCTGTACACTCACTGAGATACTTTAGACATTGTGGTTATGTTGTTTAATGGTTTATAACCTAACCCAATTCCAAGCAGTATCTTTACATACAGATATATTTGCTCCGTAACTAACTCTTTGAATTGTCTGATAGCAAACGAATATTTCGTTTTCGGATATTACAAAAAAAAAAAAAAAAAAAAAAAAAAAAAAAAAAAAAAAACTGACATCAGATAGTTCCGTCAGAGTAAATTGAATGTTACTATAATATGAGTAATATGCTGAGCCAATTTCTCACTATCAACATCTAATACAGTCCAACACAACATATCTTCAAACAAATATATAATAAACACAAAGTATCTAACTGATGAGTCATTTAGTCACCTTTCCTCATATGGACAAGAGCATCTGCGGCTTCTCTTGTTCCATAAGTATATGAGTCATTTGAGCTGAGTACATCTTCGTCCAACAAATTGATGCTACGTTCTGTGTACGATACACGTCTCCTAGCAGGCCGGCTGGGTGGGCTTGGTGTAGGTGACAAAATAGTAGAACCTTCATGACTCGAATAACGATAACGAGAATTGCTTGGCGTGCTTGAAGCCAGCGGACTTGAATGCTGCCCAATTCGATCGTAGTAAGAGTAGTAAGGGCTGTTGTCTTTGCGGTAATGTGGGGATGGTTGCAAATTCTTTCTCCACTCATAGCCTTTGTCTCGCTTTTTATCATTGTATCGCCTCGACGGAGACTGCTGTCTTCTTTTAGTGATGTTTCTTAGCCGCTTTGAATCTTGACTTCTTCGGCAACGGCTCGATGCTTTGGGGATGTCGCTACTTCATGTACTTCAACAGAGGAAGAGCTTCTCTTGAGCTGGTGACATTCATTTTTCTTTTTAGAGATGATGTCCTCCAGGTCAATGTTGTCGTCGGGCAGTTTGTGATTACAAGCCGAAGCAAGAACTCTAAGATCATTCTCTAGAGTTTCGCGACTACTATATTTAATGGGGTCACAATTTAATAGCCGCGGACGCATGGTACTAAAGAAGTTCGCTCTCGTTCTGCCTTGCATCAGGCTTAACGATTCTAATTCGTCTTGCTTGTTCTTTACTTTTCGTTCCAAGGACTTCACTTCGCTTTTGGCTTGGCTGATTTGCACCTTGTGGGCTTGATGCATGGACAATATACCGCACTCGTTGAAGCCTCTGCACGGAGGTAGAGTGCAGGGCTTTGTTACTTTATGACCTTTAAAGTGACAATTTTTGAAAGTAAAGTTTGCTTTGCCATACCATGGGCGATGTGGTGGCGATTGTTGCAAAGACTGGAGCTTTGCATTGGCGATCTCTGCTTCCTCCAGCAGTGTGTCGAGGTCGTGTTTCGTGGTCTCAACAGTTTTAGTGAATGGATTTGTGGACGAAGCCAAGGCAGTTTTTGACGTGGACGGAGCTGTGAAACTTGAAAGAACGTTGTCAACAGCGGGTGATTTTTCTTCTGGAGATTCTTCTATTAAGATCTTAATTATAACGTCGTTGTCTTCCTGCTGCTCTACAGAACACTTTTGCAATGTGATTCTTTCCTCTTGTTTACGACTAACGGGCATTCCTTTCATGCGGAATCGGAATCGTATAGGAAGAAGTTCCTCGACTTCGCCAATAATATCTTTTCTGACATCAGCTAGATACTTTTGCAAATAATGATTCTGCGATCTTTCCACAAAGGCTAATGTCTTTTCTTCGCCATTTGAGCATATTTTGAAAATCACCTCGCCCGCCGCCATAGTTGCTCAATGATAGTCGAACTTCATGCATGCCGGCGTGCAAACTATACAATTTCCAGACAGTACTGTGTCGGGAATGAAAAGTGCTTGTCTGCTTTTACATGTAAAACTTATCATATTATTGCTAACTTTCTCAACAAAATAAAGCATCTTTTTAAAATTTATTTTGATTCTTTATTGATTCACTTGCGAGAATTGAAGCTTGAAAGTAAGATTAAAATCTAAGATTCGAAGATACGTAGAATTGTTTTAATTTATGAATATTCATTTAAATCTTCGAATAATCGCACAGAAAGTGTTCACGCGTGATGTTCGTTGACTGTAAAACCTTCAAAAAATGCTATGATGTGTGTTACTAGTGGTAGGAAAGTTGAAGGGGTCCTTGCAAGAACAATGATCTCTGATCAAAATCTAAATTCTCCATGTTTTTTAATTTCAAAGGGGAATTTCAATTGGATCACAAGTCTCTTATTACACCATTCTTACATGACTTGTGATCCAATCGAAATTCCCCTTTGAAATTAAAAAACATGGAGAATTTAGATTTTGATCAGAGATGTATGAACCTCTTCAATGGTGGATCATTCAATTATAACCACATATTTCACTGTAAACCACTAACCTTTTTCAGTACAACCGCATTAGCTACAGTCCAACCAAAAGGAACTGGTTTCCTATGAAAAAGAATTACAACAAATATTAATTAAACATTCGTTTCACCAATAAACCTCTTCATAGAAATTAGCCAAATTGAAAATGAAATCCAGTCACACAAAACATTCATCCACCACTAAATTCAGTAAAAAATACCATTATTTGCATTGGCACATGTATGCAACCACTTGTCATGATTTGCATTGGTACATGTATGCAACCACTTGTCATGATTTGCATTGGTACATGTATGCAACCACTTGTCATGATTTGCATTGGTACATGTATGCAACCACTTGTCATGATTTGCATTGGTACATGTATGCAACCACTTGTCATGATTTGCATTGGTACAGGTATGCAACCACTTGTCATGATTTGCATTGGTACATGTATGCAACCACTTGTCATGATTTGCATTGGTACATGTATGCAACCACTTGTCATGATTTGCATTGGTACATGTATGCAACCACTTGTCATGATTTGCATTGGTACAGGTATGCAACCACTTGTCATGATTTGCATTGGTACAGGTATGCAACCACTTGTCATGATTTGCATTGGTACATGTATGCAACCACTTGTCATGATTTGCATTGGTACAGGTATGCAACCACTTGTCATGATTTGCATTGGTACATGTATGCAACCACTTGTCATGATTTGCATTGGTACATGTATGCAACCACTTGTCATGATTTGCATTGGTACATGTATGCAACCACTTGTCATGATTTGCATTGGTACATGTATGCAACCACTTGTCATGATTTGCATTGGTACATGTATGCAACCACTTGTCATGATTTGCATTGGTACATGTATGCAACCACTTGTCATGAGACAAAGGTTGCAACTGGTAAAAAAAATGATATGCCGAATGCAGCTTCTTTGATGTCTCAATTGCAATTAATTTACCAGTCACAACTTTCACCTTTATTTTTTATTTTATTATATTAATTCTACTTTAAGTTAACCTATAGTTTATATTTAAGTGTTTAGTTAACTTTATGTTGTATAATTTATATTTTAGTTATATTATTTGCATTATTGATACTTGCGCTATACAAGTTAATACATTATTATTTATTTACTATTAACCTACCCTTGCTCAATGTTCTGATTGCCTTGTAAAGCAACACTTTTGGCCCAGTTAGCAATTTTCCTCTTCATTCCAGTCACACCTGCACCAAGTTGCAACATTTTTTCCATGATTTTCTCCCAGACTCTATCAACAATAACAACAACAAATAATAATGACACAAATGTACAAATCTAGTTTACAAATAATTTTTTTATATTATGCCCTTCCAGGACAAACCATTTGCCAGCCAAAAACGTTTCCTGGACAAATATCTGATGGCCATGCAGGTTTGAAATTTATGAGAGTTCTACAGACTGTGTTTCAATTTACAAAACTAGAATGTTTACCTTGGCACTCCTAGAATCATGGTTGGTCTTGCCTCTTTTAGAGTGTGAACCAGGGATCCCTATGATAGACACAACAAGTTGAAATCACTAACACGCCACATGAGCCTGCATAGTCTGTGGTGCCCCACAGCATGGCGCATGACCACTGACACACGTTCAGCAATATGGGTGCAGCATGACCCTGAGACAACAATACGGGTGCCACTGAGACTGCACGACTGAGAGCTTGCCCATGTGCCTTGATTTTAACTTAGCCTAAATATTCATTTAGCCACATATAACATTAGTTACTGTATATTATATATTGACACATATGCATTAGATTTCCTTAACATGTGAAAGGCATGTCCTACTGTGCCCAAGTGTGACAGTGAACGTGTATATCATAAGAAAACTGCTTTAGTGTCACTGCATTACATGCAGATCTTCTTTGGGACTAGAAAGTTATCTTAAATATATATTATTCCTTTCCTTATATGTAATATTTACACTATTGACCTTCCTGGTGTTAATATATCCTCACATACCTTCAGAGCATCTGGCTGTGCAAACCATGTTGATGCACAACAGACTAACGGCATAAATATATCAGTTTGCTGGAAAACAAAATGATGAAATTAAACTAATAAGAAAACATATAAAATCACAGTTAATATCTTTTCTTCACAGTTATGTTATTATTATATTTCCATATTTTATCTATTATTATTGTATATTATTGTAATGCGCATCTGAAAATTTTCGGGTTGATATTTGTGCAATATAAGTGAATAAATTATTATTATTATTATTATTACTAACCTGTGCTGCAATGTGGCTCAGAGGAAGATAGCTCACAACGTGTTCCTCTCCATGTAAACCTGCATCAACATGTATACATGATGTCTGCGCTATCCATGTCATCTAAATTTGATTACAAAATGTAAGTTATGTAAATGTAAGTGAACAACTCCAGTAAAATAAAGTGGACACCTCCCATAAGTGGACACCTCCCGTAAGTGGACACCTCCCATAAGTGTACACCTCCCATAAGTGTACACCTCCCATAAGTGGACACCTCCCATAAGTGGACACCTCCCGTAAGTGGACACCTCTCATAAGGGACAACTCCCATAAGTGGACATCTCCCGTAAGTGGACACCTCCCATAAGTGTACACCTCCCATAAGTGGACACTTCCCATAAGTGGACACTTCCCATAAGTGGACACCTCCCATAAGTGGACACCTCCCATAAGTGGACACTTCCCATAAGTGGACACTTCCCATAAGTGTACACCTCCCATAAGTGTACACCTCCCATAAGTGGACACCTCCCATAAGTGGACACCTCCCGTAAGTGGACACCTCTCATAAGGGACAACTCCCATAAGTGGACATCTCCCGTAAGTGGACACCTCCCATAAGTGGACACCTCCCATAAGTGGACACCTCCCATAGGGGACACCTCCCATAGTGGACACCTCTCATAAGGGACAACTCCCATAAGTGGACATCTCCCGTAAGTGGACACCTCCCGAAAGTGGACACCTTCCATAAGTGGGCACCTCCCATAAGTGGACACCTCCCATACATGTAAGTGGACACCTCGTGTAAGTGGACACCTCCTGTATGTGGACACCTCCCATAAGTAGACACCTCCCATAAGTAGACACCTCCCATAAGTGGACACCTCCCATAAGTAGACACCTCCCATAGTGGACAGCTCACATAGTGGATAGCTCCCATTAAGGTATCAGGGTACCCCTACCGACCGGTATGCATTCAAATCGCTTTAACACAGAATCTGTCCATTTAAACCCGAATAAAGTATACATTTTCTGAAAGCTAAATAAATGGAGATTCCAACTAATGGTCTATTAACAAAAAGTACATACGCGATTTAAAACAAGTCAAGATCAACGAATTTTCAGATAGCGTTATATGGAGAGGTCCCAGACAGCCGCATTTTATCGAAAATTCAAGATCATTATCTTTATGCACTAGAGATATCAATTATCAAAATCGTGTCTCCGTTTATCGATACGTTTCCCCATTGCTTTTTAATCTGCCGCGAAACTTTTGGTACGCTAAAAATACATCGCTTTTTACTAACTCATGAAATCATTAAAATATCAAAAATCGGAGACAAGGTTTTGAAGAATGATAATCAGAGATAAAGTCCTAAAAGTCTCAGCTGAATCGAATAAAACCCATTTGCTTAGGAGCTCAAAATAACACCTGTATATTCGTCAATTTGCTCCTTGAGAAAAAGCCCAAAATGTTTTTCAAGTCAAGTGGCGCCTTTGTTTACACAAGCGTCGATAATCCGCCACAAATATGTGATCCAATACCTGATGACATATGAATGGCATTCAAAAGAAGATCGCCTTACAGTTCGTAATGACGTATTAAACACGAGGCAGGAAAACAAAGTTACTGCTGGTGGGAAATACGAGCACTTTGACCGGGAGTGGTTTTGCATCGTTATTCAAGGATATTTTGAGTGAGCAATTACGATTTTTGGATACTTTCTTCACATCTGAATCTTTGTGGAAAGTCTGTTGCGTGAGTGCTGTTGACAACATCTTTTTGCATCAAATGAAATCCAAAATTCGTTTTTTGATTCTAACTTTTTAGGAAAAAAATATTTGTAGATTCTGTTTTTTGGAGATGATAGATAATGTTCAATTTGATTTGATTGTCAAAAAAAATAAAAACCGGTGGTTTGAAAAGTTTTTGGGGTACCCTGATACCTTAAGTGGACACCTCCCAATAAGTGGACATGGGACACCTCCTGTAAGTGGTGGACACCTCCTGTAAGTAGACACCTCCCGTAAGTGGACACCTCCCACAAGTGGACACCTCCCACAAGTGGACACCTCCCACAAGTGGACACCTCCCACAAGTGGAAACCTCCCACAAGTGGACACCTCCCATAAGAAGACCCTCCCATAAGTAGACACCTCCCATAAGTGGACACCTCCCATAAGAAGACCCTCCCATAAGTAGACACCTCCCATAAGTAGACACCTCCCATAGTGGACACCTCACATAAGTGTACACCTCACATAAGTGTACACTTCCCATAAGTGGACACTTCCCATAAGTGGACACCTCCCACAAGTGGACACCTCCCACAAGTGGACACCTCCCACAAGTGGACACCTCCCACAAGTGGACACCTCCCACAAGTGGACACCTCCCACAAGTGGACACCTCCCACAAGTGGACACCTCCCACAAGTGGACACCTCCCATAAGTGGAAACCTCCCATAAGTAGACACCTCCCATAAGTAGACACCTCCCATAGTGGACACCTCCCATAGTGGACACCTCCCATAGTGGACACCTCCCATAAGGAACAACTCCCATAAGTGGACATCTCCCATAAGTGGACACCTCCCGTAAGTGGACACCTCCCATAGTGGACACCTCCCATAGTGGACACCTCTCGTAAGGGACAACTCCCATAAGTGGACATCTCCCATAAGTGGACACCTCCCATAAGTGGACACCTCCCATAAGTGGACACCTCCCATAAGCAGACACCTCCCATAAGTAGACACCTCCCATAAGTGGACACCTCCCATAAGTAGACACCTCCCATAAGTGGACACTTCCTGTAAGTGGACACCTCCTGTAAGTGGACACCTTCTGTATATGGACACCTCCCATAAATGTACACCTCCCGTAAATGGACACCTCCCAAAGGTCTTGAATGTTTATTTCTCCACTAATACATTTGCTTGTATAACCTCCCATTAGCTGACTCCTCCTTCCTGTAAGCTTGCTTTGGAGGGTATCCACTTATGGGAAGGTTCCACTGTAAAGCATTCCCAGTGACAGCGCAACATGATGCATATGGTCTTAAAATCAAGTGTTCTATAACATTTGACACCTGTAACTTAAAACTAGTTTTCTTTGATCTCTAGCTGCACAGAATTCAAGTTATAGAGATTCAATAATATTGTATCATCACCATCAATACTTAATATCTTACATTGTCATGAGATAACATCACTCCTTTAGGGTTACCAGTAGTGCCGCTCTGAAAGAACATTATTATTAAACCAAATTATTGTGTACAACGTAACATAGATTTTAAACTCACAGGCTGAACAGAAAAGTAGGTAGCAAATACCTCGCCACCAGTCACATAATATATTATATTTTGTATATCAAAACTAACTGATTGGAATATCTTGTACAGTATACAGCTGGAGATACACATTGTATTAATATTTATTGTTGTTTAGGGTATAAGTTCATGCTTCTTACAGTGTAAATGAGAGTGCAGCATCTGTTGGGCTGAAGCTGGCTGATTCTGCTCTCTAGTTTATCATCACTGACATCTTTTCCTGCCTCTAAAAACTCATTCCACTGAAAGCAAAACATCAATTGCATGAATGTCATCCAGAAAAAGTTTGTATTTGTTTGAAATAATGATGAGGCATACAATTGTACTTGATCCAAAGTATGCTATACTGAATATTAGCTGCACTTTTCATCTTCCATAAACATACAGTGCCACCATTGATTATGGTGTTTGTCACCCGCAAAACATAACTTTTCTTCATCTATTAACTTAACTTATAAACTAAATTGTATGTAAACTACTGGTACTAAATAAAGTCTATGTCTACAGTGCAGACTTGAATTGCCAGTCACAGCTTTTTTTTGATAGTTAATGACTTACATCATAAACGTTCTCTCTCTTCTCCTCCACTTGACCAATGTATTGTACAATTGCTTTTAGTTTAGGAAGCCTATCCCAAACCTTGAAAGAAAATAGTAATCATTTATAAACAGAAAACTACACATTGTATTTCAAGTTAAGAGTCATGCCTAAAGTCTTGAAAACTTCAGTTCAAAACAAACATCCACATTACAGTGAGACTACTGTAACTGGGGCCACTAATTAGACAACGAGAACCAATCACAATTCAGACAAAAACAAAGTCAATTTCAAAATTTGTGTACTTCAGCCAATGAAGAGAGAGCATTATTGATTATGGTGTTTGTCTCTGACTTCTGTTTTTGTAGATAGACAGACGTTCTGTTTTTGTAGATAGGAGAGAGCATTCTCGTTACTAAGTGGCCCCAGTTGAAGTCATTACACTATAATTATCTGACAGTAGGTTTGAATAGGAAATTCTAAAGATAGAGATTCAATAATACAAATATTTATTGATCTCTACAGTGCAAGTGTCAATAATTCTCAGAGGCTCTAGCTGTGTGCTGTACCTTCAGGATTTTATCGAGCTGCATTTTGTTTTCTACTACAATCACGTTGCAAGAAGAATCACTGGCAACATAGTAGCAAGCTTCAGGAGAATTTGTGGTGTAAATACCAGTAGCAAGACCCCTAAGAAATAAAAACAAAATTAATACTCTATTAAAGTTACTGCTGAAAACACAATGATGGCTATAATACAGCTATTTAAAAAAAGGTTGGTGAAGGTTTTGTTGCATCTTGCATGTTGCTTACCAAGCTCGAAATGCACTATGGGCAATGTGAATGGAATCAGCGAAAGGTCACAACAATATGGACTCTGGGAATTTTCCCAAACTTTGTCTTCGCAATATGGAGCCGGCATAATTTCTTCTGTATGTGCATGCTGACATATGATCCACAATACATTTCAGGCTTGGTATGCAAGATGCAAGATGCAACAAAACCTTCACCAACCTTTTTGAAATAGCTGTATACCGTAGTGATGACAATGATGATGGTAATGAGGTTGAACATGGTAACACCTTAGTACTAAGAGACAAATTATCTCAGACAATCCATCTCAGACAGATTAGAATTAATATGTCTGTCTTTGTTACAAATCTTGTGTTTCAAAGCGAACAATACCTGTTTTAGGACAGAGTTTGTATAGAAACAAACGGTAGCCACATGTATGAAGTGTGCTATTGGAACCGGCCCAGGGATATAAATAGAGTAAAATAAAACTAAGATAGAACATGGAACTTTACAAATTGAAAATCAGACTAGAAACAACACGTAATAGGGGCACATTAAACATGGTTCCCACTCATCTGGAAAAATAAAATTCTCTGACTTTTCCCTGACCAAAAACCATTTTTCACTGACCATACTGTACTCTTGTTTTACTATGATATCCTGCAGTATGACTTACTATAGTCTTTTTAATGCAATATACTGTATGTATCTATGAAGAAATACATCTACATGGACCATATATAGGTCAATGACAACTTTTAAACTTTTTTTGTGAGTTTTCATCTTGATTGATCACAATCTGTCTAAAAGTTACCCATAATTATGCTACACTGTACATATCGATTTTGTGCAGGCTGACAGAAATTTCCTGACTTTTCACTGACTTTTGGGTAAATTACAAAATTCCCCGACTAAAAGCAAAATTCCCTGACAATATTCCCCGACCTTGAAAAAAAATCAGAATTCACTGACTTTTCAAGGTCAGTGGGAACCCTGTTAAACTTCTCAAAGTGTTACATTTGCAGTAAATAGACTTGAATATCCTTGGATTGTCTGGGTCGTAGCACCCCACTAATGAAGCATGTTAATACTTGTATAGAACAGATTTCAGTGAGTCCAAGCTAAGTATGTAGTTCAAGTTCTTGAGCTAGGGTGTTCTAGGATGAGGAAAGATCTTTGATAGGTGGTAGTCTTGCATCTAGGAGTGGCATAACAGACACAGATGAAAGTCTAGTAGACCTGGTGTTCTTGTGTACAGATGGAATGAGGAGGGGAATAGTAGTACAATCTGCTGAGAACCCTGGGTAAATGTAAAGTTACAATAATGTATTACTAGATTACTTACCCTGCATATATGGCACCAAAATCAGAGATCAGCCACTCGGGCGAGTTAAAACCAACAATTCCTACACCATGGTACGGCTCTAGACCAAGCTAACATGAGAGTATCACAATATCAGTGAACATGGAATGCAATTGAAGGGTTTCCTGCAAGAACATCTAAGTGATCTCTGATCAAATTCTAAATTCTCCTTGAGAATCTTTGAATTTCAAAGGAGAATTTGGTTTTGATCATCACTTACTCTGTTCTTGCAGGGACCCCTCCTATTGAAGAATAATGATAACAAAACAAAAATGTTCACATACACACTCAAATTTGCCTTCATTTTTTAATTCTTATGCAAATTATAGTAAATTACAATGATGTCGTCCGGGGCCTTCTTGTGCAACGCATCCCATAAATTATGTCTTCATGTCATCCTGTTAACAGCTATGCACAGGATATACTGTACATATATTATACTATTAACTATTTAGGATTTGTCTCTGACTTATTAAACTTTAAAAATTATAGACGTTTCGGTCTTTGACCATAGTATACATAGTATACAAAGTCGACTGCTTGGAGTGTGACTTTGTATACTATGGACAAACAGAAAGATCAACACAGGAGAGCCATAGGAAGCAACAAGCCCACATCCAAAATCGCCCAACATGCTAATGAGTTTGATTTTGACAACATGGATATTGTGGACAGGGAGGGACATTAATTACCACAAGAGATTTTTTCTTGAGGCGTGGTACTCAAATAAAGACAAAAGATAGAGGAACGATTGTGTCAAGATCACTGATGTTTACAAGAGTCTTTTTCGTAATTCTGACATTTGCGCGTGCTGCTAGTTTCAAGATATGCGCGCGCAAAGCTATCAACGTTTTCCCATACTGATGAAGGTCTTTGGTCAAAGACCGAAATGTCTATAATTTTTTAAGTTTAATAAGTCAGAGACAAATCCTAAATAGTTAATATTATGAATCCCGACTGCAAATTTCAAATATCAAGCTACCAAGGAAGATGGCATGGTACTTCTAGTCAAAGCTCATTTAATTCACATGTTTATGGTCGTGTATGATCTTCATGTCCTTTTCATGTACCATTGTATAATCTGCTTATCCAACCGAAAATACAAAATAGAGTTGTTTATTGAACTGGTTGTGTATGTCTCATGCAACAGGTCACTAAATTATGTCTTTAAAAACTGATGGCAATGATCTTCATGAGAGTAATTCCAAAGAGGCATATGTCATACAAAATGGGATGCCCTACAGTACAACAGACCCAAGGACAAAATTATAGGAACAAGCAATAAAGATGAAAAGTGTTGCATTCATTAAGCAGACTAGAAACTTCTATTATTATTATTGTCTACTAAGGAAATAACTTTTACTGTCAGAGAATCATTTGAAATGTGCTTAGTCTTCGGTTGGTGTAGCAGTGAAGTGTTATGACATCCATGATACATACCAGTCATGCAATCTTAGAATTATTGACCTGTAAATATCTTTAGGGCAAAACTAAACTGTAAAGGTCACTTCATACACAAAACAAAAGAATACATGTTTTGACATGCATTGGAATGAAAAGGTTAAAATATTGATGAGATAAAAGCATTATATCTAGTAAATGAGCGTGTCAGTGAGTATATACATGCCAATGGTGTAACAGCGTACTCAATTATGATGAAATATCTCTCCGAGATAATCCATCCCTGATGGATAACCAATCTCAAAATAAATTCAATCCTAAAACAGATAATGGACCATTTTTCGTCTATGGGTTGTTAGATGGATGGTCCATTGTCTGTTTTAGGACAGAATTTATTTTGTGCCAGTTTCTCTGTTGGAGAGTGATAAATGATCTCTGGTATTCATTCATCTCTGGTATAAATTGTATGTACAAGTAGAATGGCATTTTACGACAATAGATAATTAATGAACAAAGAATTCACGATTTCATCATATACATATTGCATCAAACAGCCAGCGTCTATCAAAACTATGCATGATCCAAAAATAACAAATTGTACAAATATATATATACTATAAATATAATTATTATACATTAGGAATTTCATATACTGTATTGACATGTTGCCAGTTTGAGACATTGTGTACTGGGACATTGCTTCATAGTTCTTAATATTACATACGTCACGGTCGAGTTAATGAACACTCATTAACAAATCTTGCCATTGTTTGAGAGTTTATCTTTATAGCTGCACTAAGATGTATAGTTCTATGGTGCTACATTATAATGTAACCAGAAATTATATTAGTCACGAAACGTGTTTTAGACGGGTAGTTTTGGTAGAAACGTTTACAACGATGGCCAATTCAACAAAGTGTGATATAAGTCTTAAACAATACAAAGACGGAGATAAAAACAAAACAAACACGCTTAATTGATTTGCATACGAAAGTACACGTGGAAGTTAAAGTATCTAAAAGTAAAAGAGAAATTTATATTAATCAGATATTAGACCGTGTCGAAAAACGATTTATTTCGACAAAATGAACTAACTTGACCGAGGGAGAGGACACAGAATGAACGAATAGTACAAAATCTATACAAAATAATCGCTCACCGATTTCATTGAAAATGACAACAACAAAGCAATCAACGATACAATAGTGATCGATGGCCCGCGTGTACCGCGAAACTATCAACTGAAAGGTTAACAAAATTACCAGCCGATCAGATTGTCAAACTATGATATTTTATGCTATCTAAACAGTAAACTTTAATACTTACTTTGATAAAAGACTTGGCGGCTGCACGAACTTCTTCATAGTATTCAGAGTACGTCCAATGACGCCATCTTCCTTCTCTTTTTACTGCAAGGGCTATCCTGTTGGGGACGAGTCCAACAGTCCTTTCAAATAGTTGATTCACAGTTAATGGGGCCTTGTTTGTAGCTTCAGTGTCTCCTATTCGCAATCGGATAGATGAGTCTGCTTTGGTAGTCCAATATTCGCCATGGACCGCATCATCGTACGATGGAGGAAATGTTTCTGGCAAAGGATTTGAATTCGCGATCACGACATTCGAAGCACCATTTTGTACTCCATAGCTATTCCTGTCACTGGATTTCTGTGTGGTACCATTGATTCCATTTTCCCCTGTGTGTAGAACCGGACCGTTTGAGTTTATAGCCACATGGCTGTTCTTAGAAGACATTGTGATTTCACTCAAGGTCACTGTCGTACTACCGTTACTTTCTACTTTCTTGACAGAAAGGAGCTCTGCGTCGGACATTTTAACAGCAAACAGATTAAATTTCGTAGTAAAACTGGACGATTGTCAAACAGAGACTTTCAAGTCCTGGCAAGACCCAACTCGAAATATGATAACGTCGTAGATTTTTACGCAACACTGACAACGAGAATGAACTTTGATCACTCAAACAATGACGACAGTGGGCGATGTTTAAATCTTTTTCCGTCAACAAAACCCGATATTCACGAAGAACGATCCTTTGAGACCGTAGCACAAGCAACTTTAAAACGATGGCGACTCTGTTTCACGAAGATCGGAGCACAAATTTCTCATGAATCATTCACGTCTTGTTGACAAAACTGCGAAGCGGTAAATGGAAGGCGTCTTGTGGGAGTAGGCACTATTAACCAATCAGCGAGCGATAAATTATCATGTGATCAAAGCAGATGTCAACGAATGCCAACGAAGGTCGTGTGTTGGCGGGAAAAACTATGACGCACAACATAAAAGAGTCTAAACCACGTGAAACAGGTTGTTGTAATACAAGAGAGAACTGGAGATGCTACTCGTACCTACTATGATAAGCTTTGTTTCAATCACAGTATGTTATCTGTCTGGTACGCGGTTTTTAGGCGACATTTACATGTAAAAAAAAAAGTCTATATTTTTCAACTCAATGTCGATCGACAAACACAGGAAGCAATATTGTATCTTTCGGTTTTGATAATTAATCACGTCAATCTATTTTTATCTAATTTATACGAACTATTCACACGCTATTTCAAGCCCAATTATTCTGCGCTATTTTTAGAACTCAATACGCAATCGATCCAGCTACGCATTATTGAAACATGTTATCGACCAATCAGATTGCGCGTATTGATGTAATGTCATCACCAAAGATTCCAAAGTATGTAGTATGAACATGCGCGTACAGATGAGATGGTACTACCTCTACACTACAATACACCTGAATACCACCGAAGAAATAGACCCTTTTAATAAATCCCACAATGCATGATTTTCCGCGTTTGACGTCAAACTTATTCTTTTGAATTCTATTCAAATTAATATACAAAGACTGAAAACAATGAAGGAAAATGAATGGAATTCAAAAGAACAAATTTGACGTCAAGCGCGGAAAATCGTGCATTGTGGGATTTATTAAAAGGGTCTATAAACAAACCACCATCAGTGACTGCTCTCGACCGTGCAAAGAATCTTCTATCGAGAAGCAGCATGAGGGAAAAAATGGAAATTTAAAAACGCACAGTTTTGAATTTGTTAAAGGTTTCTCAAATACAAAACCCAAGTATTTATCATTATAATATTATTATTACATTATTATTATCATCATCATCATCGGACTTTTACTTTCTTTGCGAAGTTTAGGTATAAAAGAGACAGCCCAGGAGAAAGACAATAACGTTGCTAATTCCGTACATCACTACTGATGAATATGCGATTACCAATGGTTAATTAACAGCCCAATGTTGTACCCCTGGGCAGCGTCCTTTTACAGGAACTTCGTGTTTAACATATTGATACTGTCAAGGGTTCTAAAACCAGCACCGCAAGCAGTTGAGAAGAAAGAGAAAGGAAAGGAAAGGAAAGGAAAGGAAAGGAAAGGAAAAGAAAGGAAAGGAAAGGAAAGGAAAGGAAAGGAAAGGAAAGGAAAGGAAAAGAAAGGAAAGGAAAGGAAAAAGGAAAGGAAAGGAAAGGAAAGGAAAAAGGAAAGGAAAGGAAAGGAAAGGAAAGGAAAGGAAAGGAAAGGAAAGGAAAGGAAAGGAAAGGAAAGGAAAGGAAAGGAAAGGAAAGGAAAGGAAAGGAAAGGAAAGGAAAGGAAAGGAAAGGAAAGGAAAGGAAAGGAAAGGAAAGGAAAGGAAAGGAAAGGAAAGGAAAGGAAAGGAAAGGAAAGGAAAGGAAAGGAAAGGAAAGGAAAAGGAAAGGAAAAGGAAAGAGGAATAATCATATCTATGACAGCAATCGATGGTCAGTGTTTTCAATTGTAACTAGTATTGTTCTGTAATTATTGTAATCAGTAGTTATTGTATCTAGTGGGCCAAATTGGAAACCAGTATTATTGTATTGCTGTATTTGTAAACCCACTTAAAATAAAGATGATGATGATGGTTTATAACTGTCATCAGCGAGCGGTAGACCCGGACACCAAACAAAGCAGCTACAGTTTGCGCAGTCCCGTACTGACGCGTTCAGATTTTGCTTATTCATAATACATGAGAAAGAGATCGTCGATACAATATACAGGATAAACCAAATGTATAACTCGATCTGGTATTATATAGTACTTATATCACTACATGTTTTAAAAAAGAGATCCGGATGGTCTCATGATCGACGAAGTGCTGCGATGATGAGTTTGTGACACATGAATGAACTGATAAGATTTGTTGTAAAAATAATAATAATAATAATAATATAACCAGTCATGGCACTCGCTGGACTATGGGAGAAAATTGGACGTCGCTGCTGATTATCAAGCTTTTTATTCCTCAATCTAATTTACAAAATGAAATGAAAATGAAGATGAAAATCAGCCAAACACGATCAGTAATCGCCAAGAGTTGGCATACACCGTGGGGTAAAGGCTAATCTTCTTATTGACAAAAACATTGCCTTTTGTCCCACGTCAGGCTATCGAACATCAACAGAAACCGATGTTCGGTTTATGAATGCGGATGTGAAATAAATCAGTGAGTTTGAACTATTGCAATAATGCCAGCAAACATTAACGTAATATGCGATGGGCTAACCCTTCTCAGTTTCCTGCCTTGAAAATGGCGTCAAATATAAGAAGCAATGAAGTGTATTACCTATACCTACCTTGATCCCCATGACTACTGCCGTCTTCAATCTCGTTTATACCCCTGAAGACGTTGGCCATTGAGATATCACAACTGTTGTATGAAGAAACTATTTTACATAACTTAGAGTGAAATTAGAGGCGATCAATCAGACAACCGACCCCTCACACCTTACAAGGTGTCAATTTGAATTTTATATGCTGTCACTGACAGATCTTGATAATTCTATTGTTCTGTAAAGAAAACCGAGTCTTATAATTATTCGACAGAAAACAATTGAACTGAGCCAATCTTCTTACACGACTAGTTTCATAAGTACTAGAGCCTAGTCCCATGTAGTCCGTGCACCATAAATGGTAACCATGATGGCACGGTGGTTCCTTTTATTTGATAGCGCTAAATACTTCATGCAGAATCAGTGTTGCACGGATTTGGTGTTGCCAGAGCCGACGGCAATTCCGATCCTTTTGCTCAGAGAAAAAGAAATATTGCAATGTTGCACCGTTTCTGTAACTTTCTTTATACTAATCTTATTACTCTAGAATAGAAAGACCAGCTATTGAAAGTCTAGCCGAATGCAGAAAACTAGACTATTCTAGTAGAGTAATAAGATTAGTATAAATTAAAGGTATGACAAACGGTGCAACATTGCACGTACTGGCGATATGATTGCAGCGTGTCTACCTCTGCAATAATGTTGTGACCAAGCTTGTTGAAGTGCATAATGCGATCCTACTTGATTGCATGCAACAAATTGCAGAGCCGTAGACACACTGAAATCATGCATGCAACCGGCAACATTATGCGCATGCACGTGTCTTCACTTACAAAGTTTTATGACAAACTCTATAACCACCACAGAAACAAACATTTCCTCACTGAAATGAATATCAAAATCCAGTTTTTCTGAAAGCAACAGCCAACAGAATCTTGCTGGCTCCAATGTGCGATCACATGTTGTATTTGCGTACTTGTCAAGCAGCTTCAATATCACCAGACAATTGATTGTTTTATCTGACCAGATCTCCCAATGGTCCTAGGGGATTGGAGCCAGGGAAAGCAATTCCTCTTCCCTCCTAGCCTGCGATCCCCCTCCCTAACCTCCCCCCTCGCTCCAATCCCCTCTCCCCCAGGGCCGCTACGCAGGCTACTTCCCTCCCTCCAAATCCCTGTGCTGCCCAAGCGAGCTTAGTTCATAGTTTACAGCAAGTAGTCTGTGCAGTAAGTCATTGAATTACAAGTTAGACGTTTATTAGAGTGCTCTTCAGAAACCTAGTACAACGCTCGTAATGCTAACAAAATACCTTACAATTATTCTTATTCTCTTCTGAACAGTATTGTTATATTCTCTAGAAAGTTACAACACTCGTTATGGTATCCAAAATACAGATTGCAGTTTTAAAATATACAGAGCAAGCCATTCCATCACCAAACATACAACATATATGGTGAACTACATTACTTTTTGAGCAAAAAAAGGCCACAAAGAATAGACTGAAATAATTATGATAACATATAAATTGAAACTTTGATTCCGAGATATAAACCACAGAAGTTCAAAAGTTGTTAGTCTGGGATGAAAAGGACAAAATGTCATGTAAGTCTTGACAGTGTGTGCGCAACTGTAACTTGTGATACTAAACCTTTCACACCAAGTGCATTAAAGTGAATTTTATGAGATAGACAATAACTTATGCCAGACTTGTTGTGTGCTTACGGTGAATAATGAGTCACTTCTGGGATAAGACTTTGATATTAAAGATATAAATTCTGGCTACAATGGGCCACAATTCCAAGCTTTGTCTAAAGTTGGTTTTAGAAAAGGTTTTGTATTTTAAACTAGTTGGGTATCTATAAGGGTTTTGTAGAAAAGTCTGTAGAGGTTCAGTTGCTGGATGGTATGAAGATGTTTAGTCATCTTTCTTGGTTTCAGTGGCAGCTTTGATAGCAGCTTCTGTTGCTGCATCTTTGGCTGTAAAGGAAAATATTAACAATTTAGAGATTTAGTTTTATATGCAGGGCCCCTCTAGTCTCCTTCACAGCCACCTGAGGTCGAGTCACGTGGCGGCAAGTGTAGCGGGCTACCCTGGATAAATAAAGTCTTATTCTTAGCTCAGTTGGTAGAGCATTGCACCGGTATCGCAAAGGTCATGGGTTCGATTCCTGTTCTAATTTTTTTCCCAGACATTATATCCAGTAGTTTCATGACCCCATTTGGATTCATATATAAAGTCTTATTCTATTATTTTAGATGATGATGACAGGCGCGTAGCTAGCTATAAGCAAATAAGCCCGGGCTTAACAGGAATTTCCGTAATTGTATTTGTCAGTAGCCAAAAAACAGTAAAACTTGGACGATTTTCTTACAATTTGACATACCAGGCTTAATAGGAAAAAATGTCTACCTACGCGCCTGGATGATACTTTGAGGCTACTGTGTCTTCTTTATAGTAAATCATAAGTCAGATTAAAGTTCAGTGACACTGACGATTTGACAGGACATTGCATTTATTGAATGTGAACTTCAGCATCTACATCTACTTTTAATAAGTGGGTAAAATCCAAAGACATTGCACTAACTATATAAAATAACATGCAAAAATAAAGATTCCAACAAATTGCTGAATTTACATGAGCATCGAGCTCGAAGTTTGTCGACAAAGTTAATTTCGAAGTTCACAAGTTTAGAATCTGAACCCACTTGTCAAAAGTGATGTGAAACACACTGCAAACTAACTTGTTTTTATGCATACATGAAGCTTAGGGTGTCTGTGCATATGATTTACAGTTTATTATAGGAAACACAATTTGTAGTTGCATGCAATGGCTGATGGGAATTGTTTAATGACAACAAATATATTTTACATAAGGGTTGTATCCCAATATTATTATGAGCCTAACACAGTCAACAATTTAAAATACCTTCTTTGGCATATTTGTCCACTTGCTCGCCCACTTTGTCCAGTGCACTATCTATTTGTTTCTGATGTCTAAGCACAAATGGCTTGATAACTTTGTGGTAGATGGTGTCAGCGCCATTCCATTTTACAGGTGCCATACACCACCCAAGGAATATCAGCTGGAAATGAATTTGAATATGTTAACAATAATATTGTAATTTGGCTGACTTCCAAAATAACAATGAACAGAAAAACAAATGCAGAAATGAAAAGATGTTCTGTCATATGCAGTGTATACAGTGACTTTTCACACAAAAACTAGAAAGCACAATGCCAACAAAGAATAGAAAAGCACAATAAAGTAAACAAGATAAATGAAATGCAAAAAAACTAGTGAATACTGAGAAAGACTTTCAAAAAATAACAAAAGAAACAGACTCTGAGTAAAATAAGTTATTCTAAAAATAATATGCATGTAATAAAAAAGGGATGGGATTGTTGGGTGTGGTGTGTGATGCCAACAATGTTGTTTGTTATTAGTAATGGTAATAGAACTGAGTGGAGTGCAATTTGGTCTGAAATCATACGAGTGATTACAAAATTGCACGACCGCGTAGCGGGAGTGCAATTTGTTATCACGAGTATGATTTCAGACCAAAATTGCACGACACGAAGTTCAATTACCTATTAATCATATTCATTTTGAAATCTTTTCAAATACACTCGTTATATTTAGGTGGTAAGTTGCAATAATAAGAATAATTTTGATGCCTAAAATACAACTCTTTCATTCTAAATTACAAATTACTTTTTATGAAGAATCGTTTGAATTTAATAAAATTAGAGTTCGCACAGAAGTTCTGTGCGAAAATAAAAAATAAAAAAAATTGGTGCAATTAATGATCCAAAATAGTGCAATTAATGATTTAATCGCACCATTTTTAGCCAATCAGATTGCAGGATTTACTAGTGATTTCAAAATGAATATGATTAGCATCAAAACTAGCTGTAAACACCATAGTAATAGTATAATATTCTAATTTCCTTTTAAAATTGTTGAAAACAACACAACAACACTAAACTTATATTTTGTTTATCATTATAAATGTTGTACTTGGGAGTTGAGTAACAGTTTATTATACAATTTGAATTACATAAATACGCTTTTCGGTAATAAATTTTGATCAACTTTAATAGTCTTGTTGACATCTTGCATTCATCCATGCAACTATATGTAATGCCCTTCCATCCATCGAAAGCTTCATGACGGTTTTCTTCATGACATTTTGCCAATTAATTTGCACTAAAACTTAATCAATCGAAGTCTCTTCTTGTTTTAAACAGCAATGTTTAAATTATTACAATATTAGGACAAATGATACACCAAACAGCTCATTTGTAGTTTGTCGTTTGAATACGTAAAATGCACTTTTGGTCAAGACATGTTCAAAGATGTTTACTCAAAGCCATTCTTCCATAAAAGCCACGTATTGATATACTGTACTACAAAAAGGTTTATATCTATCTATCTCATCACGTTTACCTTATTAAGATCATATTAATTACCTTGGTAAGAAAGTATAGTGGGAACCACGAGAGGAGAATGTCAGAGAAAAACTCCACGATATTAAAACAGCCAAAAACGACCCAATAAATCAACCACTGTGTGTCGTCGTCTTTCTGAGGGCTTTCTACGGCCTTTACCCTGGAAATATAACGTTAAAATAAGTGAAATCGGTTAGGAAATTAACTGAATTTCACTTAAGGGAGATAAAAGGATTATTTACAGCATTTATTTAGATGAGCAGCCATTAACGATGAATGAATATCGAAACCTCGTTGGACTACTGCCGTCATACTTACGACTGAAATGCAGGATAAGCAAATCCAATAGCTGTCACAATCAGAGCTGCTCCGTAACCAAATATCAGGTACAAACTGAATACCGTAACAACCCCTGCAACAAAAGACAACCATGGTGTATTCAACCATCTTTTTGGCGGGTACAAAGAAACTGACTGCATGAGCAATCGACAAAACCCCTTTTTGCACATCCAATACTACAATAAATACCCAAAAACAGGTACAGCTTCTTGACTTTTGTTTTCTCTTCGATTTTTCCAAGCAAATCAGTAAAGCAATTCTTTTCGTCGAGCCATTTTACCAAGTTTTCCTTGGCAGTATTCACCGCGTTCTGAACGGCAGCCATTTTGCAATGAAATGAAACGAAACAGTGACGTCACTGCGAGATTATATAGTCATGTGACTCGAATCAATAAATGTTGATAATTTTTTGTCTGGTGCAAAACAATCAGTCTTACTTATTTAGATATACTATAAAAGCCTTAGAATTTCTACAAGTGATAATAGTTCATACAAGACTGAATATCGAAAACAGGTATGAAAAATAAAGAATGGTATAAAGTTCATTCAAGTCTACAAAGGTCAGAGTCCAACCTGCACGTGTGAATCACCTGTAAGTTGCGGGGTCCCTGTGTTAACCACGATTAGTTTTTTCTCAGTTTTGCGTTTTTGCATAAAAGACCAATTGCCTAGCAACCCATGGACTGAATTTGTAGATGTAAATTGTATCTTGCCATCAAATCTATTCTGAGATATAATGCTTGCCACAATGATATTACTGAGTCACCTCTCCCGAGGGATGGGAACAACGATGTATGATGGCATGACGTGTTACAACTTGTTCCGCTATCTTCTACTTGCTTGCAATAGTAACAAAAGATATCTAACGACACTTCGACTCTCGCCTTGGAGATGCATTGGACCACGTTTACAGGAACAAGCAATTTCCTAAAACTAGTTTTTTTCTGACAACAATTACGCATAGGAACATGTTCTGTACAAACGTTTTCGGCAAATCAGTCGTAATAAAATCAATAATCGCTACTTAACTTCCTTACCTACAGCGATAGGGTTTTTCTTTGCTAAAGCTTTGACATTTTCTATGTTAAAATCATCTGCTAACTCCGTCTTCTCTTCTTCTTCTTCTGACGGTTTTTCCGTTGAATTCAGTTGTGTTTCAGGCTCGGCCATGTCAGTCGAGCAGCGTTAGAGTCTTGATTTGTATCACAGCAAGGACTGAAAGCTCGGCAGCAAATGAAGAAATCGTCTCGCTTGTTGAATCTTGCTGGTGTCCCAGTATTTCACACTATTTGCATAAAATGCTGGATTGTAAGCGCGCACGCTCGGAGGACTGAACGAGTCTGGGTCATGATCACCGGCTTCAGTGGCACTGAAGCCGGTGATCACCCAGTCACCGGTACGTCTCTTGGTCTGACTCGCTAGAGATAGAGCCAGAGCTATCTATAGGCAGAGAGGTCGACAAAGAACTAATATTGAAAATTGAATGAATGAATGAATGAATGAATGAATGAATGAATGAATGAATGAATGGATGGATGAACTGGAATGAATGAATGAATGAATGAATGGATGGATGGATGGATGGATGGATGGATGGATGGATGGATGGATGGATGGATGGATGGATGGATGGATGGATGGATGGATGGATGGATGGATGGATGGATGGATGGATGGATGGATGGATGAATGAATGAAAGAGAGAGAAAGAAAGGAAGAAAGAGAGTTTGACTTTGAAAGTCCGCAAACAATCACGCATAAATTAACCAAACTGATTTCACTGAAAGCGAGACGAGACAGCACAATCGGCCACTAGGCCACTAAGTAACGCAATTGCTTAATGTCAATCAAAATCTCATTATTATTCATCTTCGACTGAGGGGGGGCAAAACTGCCCCCCCCCCCCCCCCCCCCCCCCCCCCTTGTGCTAGATCGATCAGGTGCAATTCAGCCTGATGAAAATTCTTCACGAGACCGGAAATGACGTCATAACAAGCAATCCAGTTTTTTTTTTAAATCCCTGGGGACGTTGATTCAAATACCCTGTTCAGTGACTTGTTTACGTTCTATCAGTGCAATGCGGCATGACGACACAGACTGATCTGTACCGATCGCAATTATTCTGAAAAAAGGTTCGTTTGGAATTCCAATAATTGCTTAGAGGAAGATTCTTCGACACAGATTGGACAATTGAGAGTGATTCCAATCAACAGAAAATCGGACCCAAAGTAAGTCAGTAGCCACAGTACGTTGCATCAGACACTCAAAATCCAAAGCAAATTATGTCGCATGTAGCTATAGCTAGCTGATATAGTTTAGATAGGATCTGATAAATGACAAAAATCCCCATCCAAAACGTGTTGTATGAAATAAATATATTTCAGTTTGTTGCGTAACGATCATTCCTGTGCGCACGCCCCTCTTGTCTATCCTGGCTCCATGTGACCTACAGACTTGTTGACAATGAAAAGTTACAAATCAATTAATGATGATTTACCGGTACCGTAGCACGATTGAATGCAGCAGAAACAATTTAGATAGTTGGTAGTTTCTGGTCTTGACCAATACTTTGATACCACGTCGTTTACAAAAGAGGAAAGTATATATTGATTTATAGTTTGATAAATATTTGTACGCTTTATCTTCCACAGGTGGTAGACGGGTATCGACCATAATACCGTGACGTCATAGTGATTACACGAACGGCAGAGATTCTTGGTTTTAGTGGTTTTGTTTTGGTTGGCCCCTAACTACAGCGAGATACAAATAACGCTGCTTGGGATTCGTCTACACAGTATATAGTCATGATTTCTACACTGTTGTTTTTAATATGTCTTCTTCAAAGTCCTGCCTTTTTTACATGTTTCACCACCAACTACACTACAACGATATCCGTCGAGCCAGAAGCTGAACGAGAGTACTTTAACTATCTCCAAAATTCGAAAATTCACAAAACCTTGAAAGATTATTTCAAGTCTCCTCGAATGCTGTATGTGTCATGTCAAGCTGCTGAATTTGCTGTGAAGCACTACCAAGGTTCGACTCGTGAGCACAGGTATCGTGTGCGCAACATTTTGTCACTCCAGAACGACAAGGAATTATACAGATTTGGACTTTTATTGAAAGATGAAAGAACAGGCAAACTTCAAGATGAAACGTTTACAGTTTACATCACAGAGCGACAAGATGGCAGATACACGCTGCAGGTTGATGGTGTCAAGCAAAAGCGTTCTTCCGTCAGTGCAAATCAAAATACTACTTGTGATATGTTAAGTAGACTTGCTAAATGCACCGTCTGTGGATATAATGGGATATGCCACAAGGGTACAGCACAGATCTCCCCCTGGCTTTCACTTGCACTCAAGACTCAGCGAGTGCTGCAAGTTAATATGTCTCTAGACAAAGTGCAAATGCTCGGTGCGCATAATGCTTTTAACGACCGAGCAGATGGTTATGGCATCTTTGACGACTGCAAATGGCCTCCACCATATAAAACAGAATGCATTGACTTCGCTAATCAAGAATTCAGTTTTACTGATCAACTAAACATGGGAATCAGAGCCCTTGAGATCGACACTTGGTGGTGTTTTGGTCAAATAAGAATGAGTCACGCCCACAACTACGCCTACCTTGGGTGTGGTCCTTGGGACCGCGAGTTCAAAGATGGCATCCGAGAAATTGCCGAGTGGAAAAGACGACCAGAAAATCACCACGAAATAATTCGTTTGTACTTAGAAGACGGTGCAAGTCATACACGTGGTCACGATGAGTTAGTAAACGGACCAATAGGATTGCACCTTGGTGACGTAGTGTTAACGCCAAGCGATATCAAGGAGTATTTTAACGGAAACTGGCCAACACCGTACCAGATGCAGCAATTGGGTAAAACAGTGATTATATCTTCAGGCAATGCGTATAATCATCAGGGGAAGTACATCCATGTAGGTTACTGGTCAGAGGTTACAACCAATCGGTTCCAGTCTTATCCTAATTGCACGGCCGTTAAGCGCGTCCTTGAGCCGTTACGTGTCTACAGTGATAGTACCAAGTATGGACCATTTTGGAACGGACCGTCGAGATCAGGAACCATACTCAACTACATGGACTACTTAAAGTGTGGCGTAATTTACCCTGCCGCTGACCAAGTGAATCCACAATTAATCAGCACAGCGGTATTCACGTGGGCTAAAAACGAACCAACTGTGCGTCTTTCACGGGATACCTGTGTAGTTCTGTGTGCGGAAGATAAAAGATGGCACGTACAAGATTGCGCTGCCAAAAATGTGTTTGCATGTAAGGCTACAGGTGCCAATAGCCGTGAATGGGTGGTTAGTTCTATGAAAGCACCGTATTCTAAGCCTCAATGTCCTGAGGGATTCAAGTTCAGCATACCACGTAATGCTTATGAACATTATCAATTATTACATGAATTATCTGCTCAAGATGTCTGGATCAACTTTACACAATACCTTACTTTGCTTGTGGAGAACTAAACAATCACGCGGGCTTCCTGTGATAAAATTGATACTCTATCAGGGATAAAACAAACTTCACGTATTATATCAATATGATCTTAGAATATCGGATATCCGGCCGGATGGAACCCTGGGGTCCAAGCCTTATTCATTCTCCGCCGATCACGTACGGTGTAGTCCGAGGTGAGAATGAATAACGCACAGAATCCCTGTAGATGGGTGCCGTGTACCCGGTGAGGGGGAGGGGGAGGGGGTACTCCCGTATACAAGTGGTATGGGTACCGCAGTGAAACAACGTAAGAAATGTATGGGTGGGTGTGTGCCACGGGGGATGTGTACGAAGAGGGGCGTTGTACCGAGAGGGGCGTGTACCGAGAGGGGTGTGTACCGAGAGGGGTGTGTGCCAAGAGGGGTGTGTACCACGAGGGGTGTGTACCGAGAGGGGTGTATGCCAAGAGGGGCGTACCGAGAGGGGCGTGTACCAAGACCGTGTGTACCGAGAGGGGTGTATGCCAAGAGGAGTATGTACCGAGAGGGGTGTGTACCGAGAGGGGAGTGTATCGACATGGGTGTGTGCCAAGAGGGGTGTGTGCCACGAGGGGTGTGTGTGCCACGAGGGGTGTGTACCGAGAGGGGTGTATGCCAAGAGGGGCGTACCGAGAGGTGCGTGTACCGGGATGGGTGTGTACCGAGAGGGGTGTGGGCTGATTTTGATTACCAATGTAAATAAACATGGTTTATTATTCTGTATAAAATTTTGTTTAAAAATTCTAGTAAATATTTGTATGTTGTGTAGCATTTTGAATAATGTCAGCGAGTATTGATAATGTTTTTTATCCATTGTGATATAAGACTGATTGCACATTTGAAAATAAAGACGTTTATGGACGTACACTGTATTTCATTTACAAGATGCAATAAATACACGGGTTAGGGACCTGCTCTCCTCTCCTTTACTGTCCTTCAATTCTTGTTAGTTACATTTGATCAAAAACTGTCCTTTACGTAAATCGATACGACACTAGGCGTGAAAGGAAAACATCAAAAGTAGCAAGAGCCGTATACGAATACCCTGCCAGAAAACGTTGGATCTGTGATAGATCTAAAAGGTCAAAAGTATATATAATCGAATGCATGATAGTCCAAAGACTCGGCAAGACAGGAAAACAGTTTTTTCGGCTGTATTTTCACAAGGTTTCCGATCACAAGAACAAAGATAAACACTGAAAATATATTTTGTCTATAAGAATATGAAATCTTCCATGGAACCTATGTTATTTAACAAATAGAAAACGTTTCCCGTGTTTACGTAGCCTGATATAAACACGAGGGAAGTTTGGGAGAAATCGAGAGCTATTGTGTAAAACCGAGCCGTAGGCGAAAGTTTGGGAGAAGTCTCGAGCTCTGTGTAAAACCGAGCCGCATAGCTCTTCTCGACTTCTCCCATACTTCCCTCGTGTTTATATCAGGCTATGTAAACACGGGAAACGTTTTCTATTTGTTTTGTAAAATAACGAGACGCTAAATTATATTAAAGGTGAAATAAATCAACTTCATTAGCCGAACCAAAACGCTAAATTCACCTAACATCAAAAATGGATTGAACAGCCAATCAGCGTTCGTTTTATATGAACCGAGCTCGAGCTTGTTGTGATCAAGTAAAACACGTCAAAGCTAGCGTCAGTTCAGGTATTCTCTACTGACGACAATCGAGCGCGCGCGTTTACATAGCCTCAATTTCTAAAGTGTAAACATTACATTTTCCTTGACAAAAGGTTTCTCAAACATGTTTCAATTTACGAACCGTGACAACATTCAAACTGAGAAATCAAGGGAATCTGATTGGACGATACAGTCACGTGCCCCGTGTCGCACACCACCTGTGTAAACATAGTAGCTAGCCAATCAGAGAGCGCGTTAGAATTGTGTTATTTTACAAGTAACTGTGCGCCGATGTTGCACGCGCTGTGCGCTGGTACAGTTGATTTAAACTTCGAGAGGGGCCTGGGTTCTAGTTAGTGGTTCAAGATGGCGGCTAACGCGAGAAGTGTCGTTGTACGCTCTGTTGATCTACTTTCTTCACGTAATGGTTCACAAAACATGCTCAAAAACCTGGTAAGGGCTTTGACAATAATAATAGATTGCATTGTTTGTTTTACAGCTCTCGAAAAAATAGTTTTTATTGAACATAAAAATGCCAACATTGTGGTTGACATTTGACAGTGATTGTCATCATAAATGTGAGGTGTTTGCTTGTTTTGTCAGGTTACTGGTTTGCATAGACCAGCCAGACGTTTCCTTTCTTCACAGGTATGTATTAATGCTTAACATTGCGACTGTTGTTTGCAGAATCTTTGCTAAAATACACCACCTCCAACTGCGTTTTGCTTCAAATTTCAAATTTGTACAATGTCAATGTACACTGTGTTTGTACTCAAGTGTTTGTTGGTATAGGTTAGGACAGTCACCTTGATCCCTGGGGATGGCATTGGACCTGAGATTTCAGACTCTGTAAAACAAGTATTTGCTGCTGCAAAGGTTTGTGCAAAAATCAACAAAGTTTTCACTGTATTGCATTGTGATTTTAAAAACTTTAACAAGTCCATTACATAATATTTGATAACCATACATCACTCAGCTGATCCTACTTTATTATCATTACATCATCATTGTTCATTGTTCATCATTATCAATATTATTATCATCATCAGCATCATCATCAGCAGCAGCAGCATCTTCAGCCAACATACATTCCATAAATCCTAACTCAGTCTAAAATATTGTCATGGCTGATACATTTGTATGTTGATGTAGATTGTTGAAGTGAGAATGAATTTTAGAGTTTTAGCCAAACATTTTATCAAAACACAGAGTAAAGTGAGATATTTTCTGCATGAGGATGACAATATACTCTCCTAAAGTCTTCCATGTTGTTGTTCTCGTGCACCATACTTAAAGAACCTAATGTCAGTACTTATTATAGAGTAACTATTTGTTTACTATTAGGCACCAATCAATTGGGAGGAGGTCAGTATTACACCTATTATTCTACCTGACGGCAGGACTACCGTTCCACCAGCTGCTATTAATTCTATGAACAAGAATAAAGTTGGTCTTAAAGGTAATGAGCAGTGATAAATGATTAGAGCAGATGTTATATGACTACCTGACAAACCATGACACACAACAATGTCACGACACACAGTGTCATAGCACGGCAGAGTCACGGCATGGCACAGTCATGACACTGGCATGACACACACAGTCATGGCACGGCACAGTCATGGCACGGTCACAACATACACAGTCATGGCACTGCACAGTCATGACACTATCACAACACAGTCATGGCACGGCACAGTCATGGCACTGTCACGGCACACACAGTCATGGCACCGGCACAGTCATGACACTGTCACGACACAGTCATGGCGTCGGCACAGTCATGGCACTGTCACGGCACACACAGTCATGGCACGGCACAGTCATGGCACTGTCACAACATACACAGTCATGGCACTGCACAGTCATGACACTATCACAACACAGTCATGGCACCGGCACAGTCATGACACTGTCACGACACAGTCATGGCGTCGGCACAGTCATGGCACTGTCACAACATACACAGTCATGGCACTGCACAGTCATGACACTATCACAACACAGTCATGGCACCGGCACAGTCATGACACTGTCACGACACAGTCATGGCGTCGGCACAGTCATGGCACTGTCACAACATACACAGTCATGGCACTGCACAGTCATGGCACTATCACAACACAGTCATGGCACTGCACAGTCATGGCACTGTCACGGCACACACAGTCATGGCACCGGCACAGTCATGACACTATCACAACACAGTCATGGCACGGCACAGTCATGGCACTGTCAAGGCACACACAGTCATGGCACCGGCACAGTCATGACACTATCACAACACAGTCATGGCACGGCACAGTCATGGCACTGTCACGGCACACACAGTCATGGCACCGGCACAGTCATGACACTATCACAACACAGTCATGGCACGGCACAGTCATGACACTGTCACGACACAGTCATGGCGTCGGCACAGTCATGGCACTGTCACGGCACACACAGTCATGGCACCAGCACAGTCATGACACTGTCATAACACAGTCATGGCACGGCACAGGCAAGGAACTGTCACGACACACACAGTCATGGCACCGGCACAGTCATGACACTGTCACGACACAGTCATGGCACGGCACAGTCATGGCACTGTCACGGCACACACAGTCATGGCACGGCACAATCATGACACTGTCACGGCACACACAGTCATGGCACGGCACAGTCATGGCACGGCACAGTCATGACACTGTCACGACACAGTCATGACACGGCACAGTCATGACACTATCACGGCACACACAGTCATGGCACCGGCACAGTCATGGCACTGTCACAACACAGTCATGGCACACACAGTCATGGCACTGTCACGACACACACAGTCATGGCACGGCACAGTCATGGCACTGTCACAACACAGTCATGGCACTGCACAGTCATGGCACTGTCACAACATACACAGTCATGGCACGGCACAGTCATGGCACTGTCACAACACAGTCATGGCACTGCACAGTCATGGCACTGTCACAACATACACAGTCATGGCACGGCACAGTCATGACACTATCACAACACAGTCATGGCACTGCACAGTCATGGCACTGTCACAACATACACAGTCATGGCACGGCACAGTCATGGCACTGTCACAACACAGTCATGGCACGGCACAGTCATGACACTATCACAACACAGTCATGGCACTGCACAGTCATGGCACTGTCACGGCACACACAGTCATGGCACCAGCACAGTCATGACACTGTCATAACACAGTCATGGCACGGCACAGGCAAGGAACTGTCACGACACACACAGTCATGGCACCGGCACAGTCATGACACTGTCATAACACAGTCATGGCACGGCACAGTCATGGCACTGTCACAACACAGTCATGGCACGGCATAGTCATGGCACTGTCACGGCACACACAGTCATGCCACCGGCACAGTCATGACACTGTCACGACACAGTCATGGCACGGCACAGTCATGGCACTGTCACAACATACACAGTCATGGCACTGCACAGTCATGACACTGTCATAACACAGTCATGGCACGGCACAGGCAAGGAACTGTCATAACACAGTCATGGCACGGCACAGGCAAGGAACTGTCACGACACACACAGTCATGGCACCGGCACAGTCATGACACTGTCACGACACAGTCATGGCACGGCACAGTCATGGCACTGTCACGGCACACACAGTCATGGCACCGGCACAGTCATGACACTGTCATAACACAGTCATGGCACGGCACAGTCATGGCACTGTCACAACATACACAGTCATGGCACCGGCACAGTCATGACACTGTCATAACACAGTCATGGCACCGGCACAGTCATGGCACTGTCACGGCACACACAGTCATGGCACCGGCACAGTCATGACACTGTCATAACACAGTCATGGCACGGCACAGTCATGGCACTGTCACGGCACACACAGTCATGGCACCGGCACAGTCATGACACTGTCACAACACAGTCATGGCACGGCACAGTCATGGCACTGTCACGGCACACACAGTCATGGCACGGCACAGTCATGGCACTGTCACAACATACACAGTCATGGCACTGCACAGTCATGACACTGTCACAACACAGTCATGGCACGGCACAGTCATGACACTATCACGACACAGTCATGGCACGGCACAGTCATGGCACTGTCACAACATACACAGTCATGGCACTGCACAGTCATGACACTGTCATAACACAGTCATGGCACGGCACAGGCAAGGAACTGTCACGACACACACAGTCATGGCACCGGCACAGTCATGACACTGTCACGACACAGTCATGGCACGGCACAGTCATGGCACTGTCACGGCACACACAGTCATGGCACGGCACAGTCATGGCACTGTCATAACACAGTCATGGCACGGCACAGTCATGGCACTGTCACGACACACACAGTCATGGCACGGCACAGGCAAGGAACTGTCACGACACACACAGTCATGGCACGGCACAGGCAAGGAACTGTCACGACACACACAGTCATGGCACCGGCACAGTCATGACACTGTCACGACACACACAGTCATGGCACGGCACAGTCATGGCACTGTCACGACACACACAGTCATGGCACGGCACAGGCAAGGAACTGTCACGACACACACACAGTCATGGCACTGCACAGTCATGGCACTGTCACGACACACACAGTCATGGCACGGCACAGGCAAGGAACTGTCACGACACACACAGTCATGGCACCGGCACAGTCATGACACTGTCACGACACACACAGTCATGGCACGGCACAGTCATGGCACTGTCACGACACACACAATCATGGCACGGCACAGGCAAGGAACTGTCACGACACACACAGTCATGGCACCGGCACAGTCATGACACTGTCACGACACACACAGTCATGGCACGGCACAGGCAAGGAACTGTCACGACACACACAGTCATGGCACCGGCACAGTCATGACACTGTCACGACACACACAGTCATGGCACGGCACAGTCATGGCACTGTCACGACACACACAGCCATGGCACGGCACAGGCATGGCATGACACATTTCCATGTTGTAAAAAGTTTTTTGAGGACTGATTTGATCACATAAATGTGTTGAATGAATGTCATAACTATACATCAGCAACCACACAGTTTTGCCTGTCATGACTACAGAATATTTATATTTGACTTTGATTTCCAGGTCCCCTGGAGACGAAGATTGGCAAAGGTCATGTGTCTTTGAATCTCACCCTAAGAAAGTAAGTAAGCCAATGTTAGTAGTCTTTTCTTTTCCTGTGTATTTTTCTTTATTATTTTAATTAGTTTTCTACAGTAACTGGATATGTTATATAATGTTAGTCATTTTTGCATGAGTGGGAAGTAGTTATGGTACGGTTTGTACTGCATGGTGACAGTGCCGTGTCCAAGCACTCTGATTGGTTGAGCAATGGTTTTGCGCGCTGTGATTGGTTGAATACATGTCTTCGATTCCGTACCGTGACCGTAACTCTGTGCTGTAGGTTTCCCACTCATACGACTCTAAGGAGGGTTCGTGCTGCTCCTTAAACTCCTTGAAAACTCCTGGAATTTAATTTGCGTTTTCCAGGGCGCTTGAAAAGCCCTTGAATTTTAAAATTCAGCTCAAACTCCTTGAAAACTCCTTGAATTTATACTCTCCTGGATAAGAGTAAGGAACACCCATATTTGCAGTCATGCAAAGGTTTCTTCATCGATCGTATTTACAGCTGTAAGCTGAACATGCTTTCTGTAAAATTACTGCATGTAAAATATAATTCAAATTAAAGAAGGTGTTACTTGCTCATAATGAGGAGTATTGGAAGCGATTTAGGGAGTTGACCATGTGATTTCGTAGTTAGAGGTTTTTCCAATATAAATCAGGGGCTATTTTTGGGTAGAAAATATTATAACCATTTGAACTTTGAAGCTAAACCAAGTTTAGATTGCGAATTTCATTTCCCTGCATTCAATACACATTGAGAAACGATCAAACTTCGTATCTAAGAAATAATTTTTGTGGCAAATCTGAACAATAGAAGACGATTGACTGATGGTTTGATCTCCAGTGCGGCGAAGTAGACTGCAGTCTACGTAGTTACGTTATTTTATTTGTTGTTTATAGAGCTCGCTTACTCACGTTTCTGGAATTCAAGTTTTTGATGGTGAAGGTTTTACTATTATGTTTTTAGTCAGTTGTTGAGTTCATCGTCACGCTGGGTGTAGTTTGTTTTCCGTCTTCATTTCAATCTAGTAGTGTCTCAAACATAACATTCTCACCTGCACGCTAATGAACCTTAGATTTTAGAACATAATGCCGAAAGTTGGTGGAAAAGACGTTTTGAATCATTCATAGGATTGTATTGGATCGTGATTTGTCGTAAAGAATTCCACTGAAAAAGTATCTTTATGAATAGTCTATTACAAAACTAAAATTATTGGTAAACCGTTGAAGTATTCAAAGATTCCTCAAGATTTACATGATTCCTTTTCAAGTGTGATTTCTATTAATTTTATACAAAAAATTGTTTCCAAAGTTTGCATTGCCAAACTCGGGCTGGGTGCGGCTTATCTGCGAGTGCAGCTTATACACCAGTGAATACGGAATGTCAAACAGTAACCAGTGAAAACACCCTGTAAACGATAATATCTCACCTAGCAATATACTCCTTGAAAAATCGTTTTGGAGTCCTTGAATACTCCTTGAATACTCCTGGAATTTTAATTTTATATCACAGCACGAACTCTGTCTAAGGCTTTTTCTTGTGGCTACAAATCGTGAATATACCATCAGATAAATTTCTCCCAAAAAATGCTGGTGTTCAGGTTGCTATTATAAATAAACAAGCAGTGGTGAAAGGGATTGCGTTGTAATTGTGTTGGACAGAATTCAAGTGATTTCCCACCTCTAAAACTTAGTAAAACAAGATGAAATTATTATTAAATTAACGTTTGGAAAAATCCCATAATTTTTTGCATAATCGGCCTTTCTGGATGCATAATTTCCGTTCTTCACCCCCGCACAATTTCCATTTTTTCCTGCACCATTTCAGAGGCCCTGCTGTTATTACACCAACGCCAGTCATCACTAGTTTAGTCACTAGTTCCTATCTGTTAATGTGTGGTTTTGTTTTCTCATAGGACATTCAACCTTTATGCCAACGTCAGACCTTGCCGTTCAATAGATGGTTATCCCACGGCTTATAATGATGTAGACCTTGTAACTATTAGAGAGAACACAGAGGGGGAGTACAGTGGAATAGAACACATAGTAAGTACTGACTACAATGTATTGGTGATATTATCAATTATTGGACTAATGTCATGTGGCCTGTGTCATCATTATTATTATCAGCAGTATCAGGCATCATCATCATCCATACATGTATCAGGCATCATCATCAGGCATCATCATCATCATCATCCGTACATGTATCAGGCATCATCAGGCATCATCATCATCATCCGTACATGTATCAGGCATCATCATCAGGCATCATCATCATCATCCGTACATGTATCAGGCATCATCATCATCATCATCCATACATGTATCAGGCATCATCATCATCCATACATGTATCAGGCATCATCATCAGGCATCATCATCAGGCATCATCATCATCCATACATGTATCAGGCATCATCATCCATACATGTATCAGGCATCATCATCAGACATCATCATCATCCATACATGTATCAGGCATCATCATCAGGCATCATCATCATCATCATACATGTATCAGGCATCATCATCATCATACATCCATACATGCATCATCATCAGGCATCATCATCATCCATACATCATCATCATCCATCATCATCAGGCATCATCATCATCCATCATCATCAGGCATCATCATCAGTATCAGGCATCATCATCCATACATGTATCAGACATCATCATCAGACATCATCATCATCCATACATGTATCAGGCATCATCATCAGGCATCATCATCATCATCATCCATACATGTATCAGGCATCATCATCATCATCATCATCATCATCCATACATGTATCAGGCATCATCATCAGGCATCATCATTAACATCATCATCAGAAGACATCATCATCATCATCATCAACTTCATCATCAGTAGGCATCATCATCATTAACATCATAGGCAGCATACTAACCTGATGTTAGTGTGATATCTCCTAAATATTGATGCATGTGATTATTGTGATAGGTTGTAGATGGTGTTGTACAAAGTATCAAACTGATCACCAGAAAAGGCATCAATGCGAGTGGCAGAGTTTGCATTCAGTTTTGCTAAGGCCAATAACAGGAGTACTGTGACTGCAGTACACAAAGCAAATATCATGTAAGATCACCATTCTACCGACTATGGATGTCTTTAGTTTTGAATTAATGCTGTACTGTTTGTTTGTTGTGACAGGCGTCGGTCAGATGGACTGTTTCTGCAGTGTTGCCGTGAGGTAGCTGAGCGTAACAAGGACGTACGCTACAATGAGATGTATCTGGATACTACATGCTTGAATGTAATAACAATAATGGGCATTCTTATAGAGCATTTCACAGTCTCAATGCGCTTTACATTAGTTTTACTACAACATTTAACTATTATTTTGTCAGATGGTGAAGGATCCAAGCCAGTTTGATGTCCTTGTCATGCCAAATCTGTATGGTGACATTCTAAGGTAATGATCTTGGTAATGCCAGTATCTCTTGAAGAATTATGCTGAAATTATATTGCTTTTATCAACATTCACTTGTACAGTCAGCGCTCTCTAGGACACCCATCTAAGCCAGACACCTCACTGTGACAGGCACCTCTATTTGGTCCCTGCTGCACTGTTTTATTATAAATTCACAAGTCTCTCTCCAAGTGAACAGCTTGATAAGCCAGACAGCAAATGTTGGTAGAATTTACTGTATGAGAATCAGTCAGTCATTGATACAAATGGATATAGAGATATTGTTTATTAAACATAAATAACTTATTTGCAGTTGATACACCCAGTGGTAACATAGGAGATGATAATGTTGCCTATATTTTGTTTCAGTGATTTATGTGCTGGTCTTGTTGGTAGTCTAGGTGTTACACCCAGTGGTAACATAGGAGATGATAATGTTGCCTATTCACCATTCAGTGATTTATGTGCTGGTCTTGTTGGTGGTCTAGGTGTTACACCCAGTGGTAACATAGGAGATGATAATGTTGCCTATTCTGTGTTTCAGTGATTTATGTGCTGGTCTTGTTGGTGGTCTAGGTGTTACTCCCAGTGGTAACATAGGAGATGATAATGTTGCCTATATTTTGTTTCAGTGATTTATGTGCTGGTCTTGTTGGTGGTCTAGGTGTTACACCCAGTGGTAACATAGGAGATGATAATGTTGCCTATTCTTGTTTCAGTGATTTCACAGTCTCAATGCGGTCTAGGTGTTACTCCCAGTGGTACATAGGAGATTTAATGTATTATATTTGTCAGTGATTTATGTGTGAAGGATTCCAAGCCTAGGTTGACACCCAGTGCATGCCAAATCTGATAATGGTGACATTTCTAAGTTTCAGTATTTATGTCTTGGTAATGCCAGTGGTCTCTTGAAGAATCCCATGCATAGGAATGATAATGTTGCCTTTATCAACATTCACTGATTTATGTGCTGTCAGTTGGTGGTCTACGGTTGTTATACCCAGTAAGCATACACCTCACTGTGATAGGCACCCTATATTGTGTTTCAGTGATCCTGTGCTGCACTGTTGGTGGTCTATTATAACACCACAGTGCTAACATCCAAGATGATAATGTTGATAAACTGTGTTTCAGTGATTTATGTGCTAGTCTTGTTGGTGGTATGAGAATCACTCAGTGGTAACATACAAATGATATAGTTGATATTGTGTTTTTCAGTGATTTATGTGCTGGTCTTGTTGGTGCAGGTGTTACACCCAGTGGTAACATAGGAGATGATAATGTTGCCTATACTGTGTTTCAGTGATTTATGTGCTGGTCTTGTTGGTGGTCTAGGTGTTACACCCAGTGGTAACATAGGAGATGATAATGTTGCCTATATTTTGTTTCAGTGATTTATGTGCTGGTCTTGTTGGTAGTCTGGGTGTTACACCCAGTGGTAACATAGGAGATGATAATGTTGCCTATATTGTGTTTCAGTGATTTATGTGCTGGTCTTGTTAGTAGTCTAGTAGGTGTTACTCCCAGTGGTAACATAGGAGATGATAATGTTGCCTATATTGTGTTTCAGTGATTTATGTGCTGGTCTTGTTGGTGGTCTAGGTGTTACACCCAGTGGTAACATAGGAGATGATAATGTTGCCATTTTTGAATCGGTAAGTCAGTAAGCACTTGTGGTATCCGTTGGATAACTCCTTATCCATTGATGGAGTTATGCAACATAATGGTTTATTCAATGGATATTGCTATCAAATGATTATATACTCATAACTATTAATTGATATTAATTGTATTGTTGATATTTATGTCGTAGGTACATGGTACAGCCCCAGACATTGCAGGGCATTAATTGTATTGTTGATATTTATGTCGTAGGTACATGGTACAGCCCCAGACATTGCAGGGCATTAATTGTATTGTTGATATTTATGTCGTAGGTACATGGTACAGCCCCAGACATTGCAGGGCAGGACAAAGCCAATCCAACTGCTCTACTGTTGAGTGCCGTCATGATGTTAAAACACATGAATCTTAACGAGTATGGAGACAAAATAGAAAGGGCTGTTCTGGATATTATCAAAGATGGCACGGTAATGTATTTAATAATTTTGTCTTGGATGTAAAGGAAGAGTATTGATGATAAATAATCATGGTTGATTAATGATAATGAAGATATTGTTTGCAGTGATGATGATGATGATGACAGATTGTGTTGGTGATGATGACGTGGTGTTGGTGATGATGATGTACTATAGATGATGATGTTTGCAGTGATGATGATGATGACAAAATCAATCAATCAATCAATCAACTTTTAAATTCGAATTTGAGGTAGTAAATACAGACAAAGGACTGGTTGTGGTGGAGATGAAGATAGATGATGATGATGTTTGCAGTGATGATGACGATGATGACAGGTTGTGTTGGTGATGATGATGTACTATAGATGATGATGTTTGCAGTGGTGATGATGACGATGACAGGTTGTGTGTGTGGTGATGATGATGTACTATAGATGATGATGTTTTTGCAGTGATGATGACGATGATGACAGGTTGTGTTGGTGATGATGATGTACTATAGATGATGATGTTTGCAGTGGTGATGATGATGATGACAGGTTGTGTTGGTGATGATGATGTACTATAGATGATGATGTTTGCAGTGATGATGACGATGATGACAGGTTGTGTTGGTGATGATGATGTACTATAGATGATGATGTTTGCAGTGATGATGACGATGATGACAGGTTGTGTTGGTGATGATGATGTACTATAGATGATGATGTTTGCAGTGATGATGACGATGATGACAGGTTGTGTTGGTGATGATGATGTACTATAGATGATGATGTTTGCAGTGATGATGACGATGATGACAGGTTGTGTTGGTGATGATGATGTACTATAGATGATGATGTTTGCAGTGATGATGACGATGATGACAGGTGTGTTGGTGATGATGATGTACTATAGATGATGATGTTTTTGCAGTGGTGATGACGATGATGACAGGTTGTGTTGGTGATGATGATGTACTATAGATGATGATGTTTGCAGTGATGATGACGATGATGACAGGTTGTGTTGGTGATGATGATGTACTATAGATGATGATGTTTGCAGTGGTGATGACGATGATGACAGGTTGTGTTGGTGATGATGATGTACTATAGATGATGATGTTTGCAGTGATGATGACGATGACAGGTTGTGTTGGTGATGATGATGTACTATAGATGATGATGTTTGCAGTGATGATGACGATGATGACAGGTTGTGTTGGTGATGATGATGTACTATAGATGATGATGTTTGCAGTGATGATGACGACGATGACAGGTTGTGTTGGTGATGATGATCACTATAGATGATGATGTTTGCAGTGGTGATGACGATGATGACAGGTTGTGTTGGTGATGATGATGTACTATAGATGATGATGTTTGCAGTGATGATGACGACGATGACAGGTTGTGTTGGTGATGATGATGTACTATAGATGATGATGTTTGCAGTGGTGATGACGATGATGACAGGTTGTGTTGGTGATGATGATGTACTATAGATGATGATGTTTGCAGTGATGATGACGATGACAGGTTGTGTTGGTGATGATGATGTACTATAGATGATGATGTTTGCAGTGATGATGACGATGATGACAGGTTGTGTTGGTGATGATGATGTACTATAGATGATGATGTTTGCAGTGATGATGACGATGATGACAGGTTGTTGTTGGTGATGATGATGTACTATAGATGATGATGTTTGCAGTGATGATGACGATGATGACAGGTTGTGTTGTGGTGATGATGATGTACTATAGATGATGATGTTTGCAGTGATGATGACGATGATGACAGGTTGTGTTGGTGATGATGATGTACTATAGATGATGATGTTTGCAGTGATGATGACGACGATGACAGGTTGTGTTGGTGATGATGATGTACTATAGATGATGATGTTTGCAGTGGTGATGACGATGATGACAGGTTGTGTTGGTGATGATGATGTACTATAGATGATGATGTTTGCAGTGGTGATGATGACGATGACAGGTTGTTGGTGATGATGATGTACTATAGATGATGATGTTTGCAGTGATGATGACGATGACAGGTTGTGTTAGAGATGATGAGAGAGATCTAGCGATTGTAATGATTTATGGTGAGTTCACAATTAAAGTTGTTATTGCTTTCTAGATGATAACGGGGGACCTTGGTGGTAAAGCAAGTTGTTCTCAATTCACTCAAGCCATTTGTCAGCGTCTGTAAATGTTATAGTTATTGATTGATTATTCATTTACTAACAGAGCTATTCTGTTCACCATTGGACATCTATTCACATTGATACCATTAACATTTTGGTTGTTCAGTTGTACAGCCAGCATTTGTCTTGTAAATGATTACCCATGTAAGAACTAATCTGTCATTTAGACATCTATTACTTCATACTGCTTACGTTTTGCTGGTACAGTTGTACAGCAATCAAGTTCTCTCGCAGGTTTATGAAATTTAATCTTAAAGTGATCAATTTTAAATCAGAGTTATATTTATACGGAAACATGGGCGCATCGATTTTATTAAATTCAACATTTACTTCCATTTTAGTTCGGTGTATATTTTCCATCATAATCAAGGCCATTCAGTGCGTGTCATGGTCCGTTATCATTGATGAGGGTGTTACCAGTCTCTCTACATTGTCCGGTCTCTGAATACGGTCCGTTATCATGAGGGTGCGTGTCCGGTCTCTAGCATGGTCCATTCAGGGGTGCGCACGGTCTCTTGATGATACGTTGAACATTGTGATGAGGATGTGTGTCCAGTCTTCTAGCATGGTCTTCAGGGTGCGCACACTTGGAACGTTGATTGTGATGAGGATGTGTGTCCAGTCTTCTAGCATGGTCCATTCAGGGTGCCACACTTGGAACGTTGAACATTGTGATGAGGATGTGTGTCCAGTCTTCTAGCATTGTCCATTCAGGGTGCACACACTTGGAACGTTGAACATTGTGATGAGGATGTGTGTCCAGTCTTCTAGCATGGTCCATTCAGGGTGCGCACACTTGGAACGTTGAACATTGTGATGAGGATGTGTGTCCAGTCTTCTAGCATGGTCCATTCAGGGTGCGCACACTTGGAACGTTGAACATTGTGAGGATGTGTGTCCATGAGGATGTGTCCACTTCTTCTAGCATGGTCCATTCAGGGTGCGCACACTTGGAACGTTGAACATTGTGATGAGGATGTGTGTCCAGTCTTCTAGCATGGTCCATTCAGGGTGCGCACACTTGGAACGTTGAACATTGTGATGAGGATGTGTGTCCAGTCTTCTAGCATTGTGTCCATTCAGGGTGCGCACACTTGGAACGTTGAACATTGTGATGAGGATGTGTGTCCAGTCTTCTAGCATGGTCCATTCAGGGTGCTCACACTTGGAACGTTGAACATTGTGATGAGGATGTGTGTCCAGTCTTCTAGCTCCGGTCCATTCAGTCCATTCAGGGTGCGCACACTTGGAACGTTGAACATTGTGATGAGGATGTGTGTCCAGTCTTCTAGCATGGTCCATTCAGGGTGCGCACACTTGGAACGTTGAACATTGTGATGAGGATGTGTGTCCAGTCTTCTAGCATGGTCCATTCAGGGTGCTCACACTTGGAACGTTGAACATTGTGATGAGGATGTGTGATGTCCAGTCTTCTAGCATGGTCCATTCAGGGTGCTCACACTTGGAACGTTGAACATTGTGATGAGGATGTGTGTCCAGTCTTCTAGCATGGTCCATTCAGGGTGCTCACACTTGGAACGTTGAACATTGTGATGAGGATGTGTGTCCAGTCTCTTCTAGCATGGTCCATTCAGGGTGCGCACACTTGGAACGTTGAACATTGTGATGAGGATGTGTGTCCAGTCTTCTAGCATGGTCCATTCAGGGTGCGCACACTTTGGAACGTTGTTGAACATTGTGATGAGGATGTGTGTCCAGTCTTCTAGCATGGTCCATTCAGGGTGCGCACACTTGGAACGTTGAACATTGTGATGAGGATGTGTGTCCAGTCTTCTAGCATGGTCCATTCAGGGTGCGCACACTTGGAACGTTGAACATTGTGATGAGGATGTGTGTCCAGTCTTCTAGCATGGTCCATTCAGGGTGCTCACACTTGGAACGTTGAACATTGTGATGAGGTCCATTCAGGGTGCTCACACTTGGAACGTGTGTGTCCAGTCTTCTAGCATGGTCCATTCAGGGTGCTCACACTTGGAACGTTGAACATTGTGATGAGGATGTGTGTCCAGTCTTCTAGCATGGTCCATTCAGGGTGCGCACACTTGGAACGTTGAACATTGTGATGAGGATGTGTGTCCAGTCTTCTAGCATGGTCCATTCAGGGTGCACACACTTGGAACGTTGAACATTGTGATGAGGATGTGTGTCCACAATCTCCTGCAATATAAACGAGACACCTATGATCCCTTCCCCTTCCACAATGTTGATCAGTGATGGTTTGTAATATCTGAGGGAATTTTGAACCCAAACATCAACTTTGGAACGGGGAGGGGGGGTGAGACTTACGATTTCATGGTGGCACATTTTATTTTGCATGGGATTGCAGTCTTCTAGCATGGTCCATTCAGGGTGCGCACAACGGGGCCGTTTTTTCCGAAGAGCACCGCTGGGCTCGAGGGGTTCGTTATCACGATGGTCGTGTGAGAATCAAAAGTCCATATGTACCTCCTAATAGGACAGTTATAACGGTTATGGCATGATATATTGTTAAATAATAGGGCGTGCTGGGTTATTGCCTGGGTGGAGTTTGCCAGCAGACTTGTGGTCTGATCACCTTCCCCACCCACCATTAGGCGTATTGGTATGTGAACTCTACTATCAGTTAATATTTCTAGCCGTTATTCGTTATGGCATCCATAACAACACCCAATGACGGATATATTAGCAATAGAGTCACGAACCAATATTTATTATTTTTTTATTTATTTTATTTACTAATTTCCACTGATTACAAAATAATGAACAAAACAGATGAAATTTAAAACATTTATGGAATACAAAAAAACTCAGTGAGCCGGGGACAAACACTGGCACAACAGAGCAAGCTCCAACTAGGTGAAAGCCCAAGACTATTCTAGAACTGATCGTATATGCTATGCGGTAATACTGAGGAAAGATGCTGTTTCGATCTAGTGATTTATGATTACTTTTTACCCACACCCTGTCCCGTACACCGACACGCAAACAAGATTACACTCATTTCCGATCGTATCATCCCTGTTCTCGCCGCACTCATACCGAAACCCAAGCGATTGATATCACATGTCCGAGGTACAAATCCGTCTAACATGAAATAATCATTCTATGAGATACGAGTTGATTTAACTTTAGAACGCACAAGAAATTCTGCGCGAACATGATTCCCACGTGAGCACAAACTGTGTACATCTTCTTGCGCAGTTAGTTGGAATTCAATATTTATGACACGGCAAACCAGCTTTAAGTTGACGAGACCGGCGTGTATTAGACAACTATTTAACGATTCTGTAGCGATTGGGTTTTCTCCGCCATTATCATGGATTGATTTCATGCGATGCAATTGCAAACAAGCGCATGTACAGAGGCGTCATTTCAATGTGTCTGGTCCGTTGTCACATGGCACAATTTAAGCTTCTGATTTTACTGAAAAACGGGCTGTACTGCTGTCACCAGCTCGCATCCTTTTCTAATCGAACCATTTCCGCCGGCATCGCGTTTTTCATTGACGAAATATTTCTAAAACATTCTAGAAGCAATCAAAGAAAACCTTTTGAATGCAGTTTATTAACCGAAAGCAAATTAAATATTGTCTATTGCTGTATCGTTCATAGAATATCACGAGAACCTTAATCTATCCAACAACTGCAGTTCCATATAACTGAGTTCAATGTTTAAGGGGTATATTGGTAATTCCATGTAGTAAACATGTCGTAAACTAGTACTAGTCTTATCAGTGAATTGACCTGGGTAGTCAATTCACCTAGTCAATCAATCAGTACTGTTCCTCTTAGGCATTACTGAACACCTTCACAAGATAACACGACCTTGTTATCGAGTTAGCCTTACAGGTACAGTCATGCTGTCTGCCGCTAAAATCATATCATTCAATTTTCTCATGTCACAAATAAGTAAATAGTGGGAAAATGAATAAAAGAAAAAGTGAATGGTAAATAACAGGATCAACTGATATATCTCTAAAGGACAAAAAACAAGGCTACGGAAACATAAATCCTCTGGTTTCCTGGGAAACTGACGCTTATTGGAAACATGTGAATTTTAAAACCAGCGATTGCAATGACGTCTCGCAGAGAACAATCTCGGTGAGTGCCCAGGGGGGGTACTCAGGGGTATCAGTGACGGGGAGGTGCGAATGAGGCCAAACATTTTAACCCCCAAAAAGTCCATTACGCAAAAACAAGACCCCAAAAAAAGTCCAACGGCCCAAAATCGTAACCCCGATTTTCTGCGTTTTTTCTCCGCAGAAAATCGAGAACGGTAGGATATCATTTTTATCAACCCCCAAAAAAGTCCTTGACAAAATCTTTATATCAAAAAAAGTCCACCAGAAAAATGAAACCCAAAAAAAGTCCCAAGCCGCGAATTTCAAACCCAAAAAAAGCCTTCGCACCTCCCCGTCACTGATACCCCTGAGTACCCCTCCTGGGGGTGAGTTTTGACTTTTCATTGGTCGATGTTGAACCAGGACCGCAAATAAAGACCACACGAAATAATACAAGAAATATACAGCTGTGAGGCAAAGGATTGATTTACATTTCGCTTGGCAGAGACATGACAATGGTAAACAACGATGTTGATGATGATGATATATCGAAACTTGTTCATTTGCGCGCGCTATCACGTCCGCTATCATGCACCTACCCTGCGAGCAGAGGTTTTTTTCTACTCTCTTTTCTCGTCGCTTCCTGGGCGAGTAGAAAAAAAACCCCTCTGCTCGCAGGGTATCATGTACCACAACGTCAACCATCTATGTCAAGTATGTATCAGTGTATAAAATCAAGTAAATCAGCAAGAATGTCTACCATCTTTTGGATTAAAAACTAGTCTATTAATGTCATCACGCAGGGAAGTTCGAGAATAACTTCCAGTTCCTCGCAAAGGGATCTTTTTAGCCATGTAGAGCATCAGCGGAACCAGTACCTTTTATTCAACTTTTTCCCCATAGCAACCGCGTAGCATTGACGGTTTCTAGGCAAATGATTTATTGGTCACGAATGAGTGTATTGTTTTGATACTAATAGTAAATCATTTGAAATAACGTTTCGGGGGAAGTGCATGGTCCAATATGGTTTCCTGTTGCATTGAATTATATACGTAGTACAGCTGACATTATACAGCTGTTTACTTACCAGAAATACTTCCTTACCAGTGAGATAACTTGGTTTCATGATTGATTTTCTTTCGTTAAGCGTTCGAAACTCGTTTGCGGTGAACTAGCTTGTTGATGTGTGTTGGAAGTATTTAGTGACGTCACCTCTATCTCTTCTTAAATCGTTTTGTATCGTGTGCCATTCTAAAGCGTAGGTCGTCATTACTCGATCGTATTCATCCGCCAATGGGATATTTTCGTCTCCATTGTAGAATAATAAGTTTCTAGACCGTTACGAATATTATCATGATATCATCATAGTCGATTAACCAATATGCGGCAAGTTGTTATTTGGTCGTTGATTACATGTCTAGTTGTTCATTTCACGGCGTGTATGTCGAAGAACTTGTATTCAAATACATGGGCTTTACAAATCGACGGTGGAGAGGCAGAAGCTAATAGGATAGCCAACAAGTATGGATATATTAATCTAGGACAGGTAAGGGCAGTACAGTATATTACAATACTAGATCATTATCGTGAAAATTCATTAACCGATCGATGCCCAAAGTTGTCAATGAGTTCGAAGTTGTTTGACTTATTTATTGTCTTATACATCTTTAGATTGGTAGTTTGAACGGTATTTTTCATTTTCGACACAAAACGCATCCTGTGCGATCAAAGCGAAGTCTAGAACAGGAGACAAGTCTACTATATGACGAGACTAGCGTAAGTACTTTAGCCTTGCATTGCTCACATATCTGGTGTTTTAATCTCTTCGTTCTCGAGATATATATATAAGCTTAACATGCAGGGCAAACTTTGATGTTATCCATAGGTTAAATGGGCCAAACAGCAAATAATCAAAAGAAGAGTTAAAAGAGAATACGACCCAAAGTTAAATGATCCCCTTTTTCATGCCCAGTGGTACTTGGTAAGTCTTCAAATGTTTCCTGCAAGTTTCTACCTTTTGATCCTAGTATTACTCTTTGTGATTATATCTTCAAGTGTTATGTATTGTCTTCTTTATTAGAGTCTGTTTGTTCGAACTGCATGATAGCTGTAGTCGAGTCACCATGCAGTAAAATACATTAACAACTGATATACTTATAATGTCATGATAGAACCTGCAGTTACGTATACATTAAAATTCCTATGCACTGCATCGCTAGGTTGTAAGCACTTTTAACAAATATCATATAAAGACATGCATTTTAGAATGTGAAAATCTCTTGTAACTTCTTTAATTTTTCAGAGACTTATTTAATTCTATGCATGCATGCATATATATATATCTATAGATTTAGGGTAGAGGGTTCTCCCCATCACCCCTCCCCCTTGAAGTTGACTGATTTATAAAACAGATTTCCTCAAAAGACACATCAACCACAAATCGAAGTGGCCTGTCAGCTCATTTTCTCAGTTTTAATTTCAAATCATGACCCACATGACCTATTCGTACCATGAAACAGCGATTCGATCACCTCGATTCCTCTATCCAACTCTAGAAATGTTACAATTTACTAGGTTAATTGAGAGGGTGAATCCAGGGATGAGTTTCAGATTAACAGTTCTAGAGTGATACAATATAGTACTGAAATACAACACAATTGCTTGAATTACCACTTGAGCAGTATTAGTTAGCTATAGATACTCACCACTTATTAGGTTCTTGTGTGGTATAAAGAGGTTCCTGTATGTAGAATACTACATTTCTGGCCTTTGTTAACTAAACTGCAAGTATATTATACATACAATTTTAACAAAATATGAAGCATTGTTGAGTCTTACCCAATGTAATGTTGTCTATATGTACAAGATTAGTACCATTATTATTATTGTTTTTTTTTTGTCTGGTGTATATTTATATTATTTAATTCACAATTTTCCATTGAATTTTAGCACAATACCAATTCACCCTATCAGGGCTATGATCATAATGTCTTGCCAGTATGGAAACAAGGAGTTTATGGAAAAATGTTGTAGTATCTATATTAGATGATGGTAGGTTTACATGGGAGATATTGTAGCTTTTTTATTATCCCATCCATCTATCCATCCATCCATCCATCCATCCATCCATCCATCCATCCATCCATCCATCACCCCAACCCAACCCAACCCAACCCAACCCAACCCAACCCAACCCAACCCATCCATCTATCCACCCCAATCCATCTATCTATCCACCCCAACCCATCCATCTATCCACCCCACCCCACCCCAACCCATCCCATCCATCTATCCACCCCAATCCATCTATCTATCCACCCCAACCCATCCATCTATCCACCCCAACCCAACCCAACCCAACCTAACCCATCCATCTATCCACCCCAACCCATCCATCTATCCACCCCAACCCATCCATCTATCCACCCCAATCCATCTATCTATCCACCCCAACCCATCCATCTATCCACCCCAACCCATCCATCTATCCACCCCAATCCATCTATCTATCCACCCCAACCCATCCATCTATCCAACCCAACCCAACCCAACCCATCCATCTATCCACCCCAACCCATCCATCTATCCACCCCAACCCATCCATCTATCCACCCCAACCCAACCCAACCCATCCATCTATCCACCCCAACCCATCCATCTATCCACCCCAATCCATCTATCTATCCACCCCAACCCATCCATCTATCCACCCCAACCCAACCCAACCCATCCATCTATCCACCCCAACCCATCCATCTATCCACCCCAATCCATCTATCTATCCACCCCAACCCATCCATCTATCCACCCCAACCCATCCATCTATCCACCCCAACCCATCCATCTATCCACCCCAACCCATCCATCTATCCACCCCAACCCATCCATCTATCCACTCCAACCCAACCCAACCCATCCATCTATCCACCTCAACCCATCCATCTATCCACCCCAATCCATCTATCTATCCACCCCGACCCAATCCATCCATCTATCCACCCCGACCCGACCCAACCCATCCATCTATCCACCTCAACCCATCCATCTATCCACCCCAATCCATCTATCTATCCACCCCGACCCAATCCATCCATCTATCCACCCCGACCCGACCCAACCCATCCATCTATCCACCCCAACCCATCCATCTATCCACCCCAACCCATCCATCTATCCACCTCAACCCATCCATCTATCCACCCCAATCCATCTATCTATCCCAACCCATCCATCTATCCACCTCAACCCATCCATCTATCCACCCCAACCCATCCATCTATCCACCCCGACCCAATCCATCCATCTATCCACCCCGACCCGACCCAACCCATCCATCTATCCACCCCAACCCATCCTTCCATCCATCCATCCATCCCAACCATTCACTCTTCTAGCTATCCATCCATTCATCTCATTTGTCTACTCATTCAACCATCCCTTTTACCATCCAATCTATTCCTGCATCTGACGGTGTTGTATTAATTGTAATTAGGAATAGAAAGTACTCACAAAGATCTTGCTCCTAATTATGTAAGTATTCTCATTGTGAACAATATTATTCAGTTATAGATTTTTTATGTGTGCTTGTTCTAAAGGAAAATCTGCAATCATTGCCAAAATGCTTGGAGCGATAACAGTATTTCTTTTAATTTGATTGATTTCTTGTCACCTGGACTGGTCCTTTGTCCCCTCCCCTTCCCTCCCCCGTTTAATGTTGATCCAGGCATTATGCAAAGTGGTTTCAGCCTTCGTGTGCATTCCAGGGGGATGGAGGACATGATATGTTATATAATCCCTAAAGTATTCCAAAATCCTTTATGAGATATTTATTATTATTATTATTATTATTTCGGTCCAAGGTATTTTTGGCAACAATTGAAGCTTCTTTCTCTATTATTTTCCTAATTAAAAATCGGTACCACAGGGATCCCACCATAGTGTTACGTGCGCGTTATACATTACAGTTTGCATTTGGAACAATGAACTGTCCAAGACATCCATGCATCACCACTAAGTGTTACATCACCCATGAGCTTGCTGGTGTTCAGCTAGTGTATTCAAGTAGTACCACTGTATATATTAACCAGGACTAGATAGGTTTAACGCAGCGGTGCTGTAAACATGGGACGCCACGTGAAATGCATTCCAAAGAGGTGGTCGTTTTAACGAGGTGGTCCTATTAACGAGGGGGTCGTATTAACGAGGTGGTCGTATTAACGAGGGGGTCGTATTAACGAGGGGGTCGTATTAACGAGGGGGTCGTATTAACGAGGTGGCCGTATTAACGGGGTGGCCGTATTAACGAGGTGGCCCTATTAACGGAGTGGCCGTATTAACGGGGTGGTGTATTAACGAGGTATTAACGAGGTGGTCGTATTAACGAGGTGGTCGTATTAACGAGGGGGTCGTATTAACGAGGTGGTCGTATTAACGAGGTGGTCGTATTAACGAGGGGGTCGTATTAACGAGGTGGTCGTATTAACGAGGGGGTCGTATTAACGAGGGGGTCGTATTAACGAGGGGGTCGTATTAACGAGGTGGTCGTATTAACGAGGTGGTCGTATTAACGAGGGGGTCGTATTAACGAGGTGGTCCTATTAACGAGGTGGTCGTATTAACGAGGGATCGTATTAACGAGGTGGTCGTATTAACGAGGTGGTCGTATTAACGAGGGGGGGTCGTATTAACGAGGTGGTCGTATTGATTAACGAGGTGGTCGTATTAACGAGGTGGTCGTATTAACGAGGGGGTCGTATTAACGAGGGGGTCGTATTAACGAGGGGGTCGTATTAACGAGGGGGTCGTATTAACGAGGGGGTCGTATTAACGAGGGGTCGTATTAAAAACGAGGTGGTCGTATTAACGAGGGGGTCGTATTAACGAGGGGGTCGTATTAACGAGGGGGTCGTATTAACGAGGGGGTCGTATTAACGAGGGGGTCGTAATGAGAGGTACCATTGTGTATGGACCATTAAAAACTAGTTGTGTATTTAAAAACAAGTCGTTAACAGATGATATGTATCAACAAGAGGATTTTGCGTTAAGCTTCTGGTTTATCCTCCTTTATCTTTGACCTCGAGACAAAATTATAGTCATTCCTTCGATTGCTTTTAACTTTGCACGATTTTGATTGTGAACTTTCTCTCCAAGGATCGAAAAGCCAGTTTTGATTTCAACTCCAATGATCCCGATCCCACTCCACGCCGGACATGGAACAACGAGAATAGGCATGGCACTAGATGTGCCGGGGAAGTTGCCGCTGTCTTTAATAACAGTATATGCATTGCGGGAGTTGCACCAAAAGCTAGAATTGGAGGTAAGACGCACGCGCAAAGAAACACTTGGTAGGTTTGTAATCCACGAGTTTAGATCTCGAGCGTGAATTACGATTACAGGCAGCCCAACCACAGTGTTGAAATACTGGCTGGTTGGGCTGCCTGCATTTCTGCGGGCGACGTCTTGCGGGATGCGCACAGGGAGCCCAACATTATATCTATCTATACACAGGGAACCCAATATGATATGTATTGCGCACGCTCTACCATAGGAAACCCATCCAAAAAGACGCGCGCATACAAATACCGTAAATGCTCGATTAAGCGCCCTGCTTCCAATAAGCGCCCCCCTCGAATAAGCGCCTCCCCCTAGAGGTCTAAAAACTTTATAAGCGCCCCCCTTCCAATAAGCGCCCCCTCCCCCTAAAATAAATTCAGAAACAACTCTCTAAAATAAAACTTTACCGATAAACAGAAACACGGTATACCGTATGTCAATACCGTATATTTACAGTATACCAGTATACAGTTTACCAAGTACCGCACGGTACATGTTTGCTATTTTTATTCACTGTATATGTATGTTACAGTACCGTATATAAGAAAACATTGAGTTCATCATCTGAGAAAAGAAATAAGCGCCCTGCTTCCAATAAGCGCCCCCCTCGAATAAGCGCCTCCCCCTAGAGGTCTAAAAATTTAATAAGCGCCCGGGGTGCTAAATCGAGCATTTACGGTATATGTTTATTTATTATAAGTAGCCTCAGAAACAATGGTTGGGCTGCCTGTGCTTCGTTTATTAAACACATATGTACGTATGAACTATATGTTTATTTATTATAAGTAGCCTCAGAAACAATGGTTGGGCTGTCTGTGCTTCGTTTATTAAAGACATATGTACGTATGAACTGTATGTTACTTCTTCAGGCGTCCGTATGCTCGATGGTGAGGTAACAGATGCAGTGGAGGCTAGCTCGCTCAGTCTTCAACCTCAATACATCGAGATCTATAGTGCCAGCTGGGGACCAGATGATGACGGCAAAACTGTAGATGGACCAGGACCGTTAGCTAAGCATGCTTTTAACAATGGTATTACCCAGGTACCATAGTTTGTAACACTAATCACCGATGGTATTCATTATGGTCACGTCATTGTCACGTCATTGTCACGCACACCATGATTGTCACGGCATGATAAGAGCAGGGGACTGGGACCAAATCCATAAAACTAATTCAATAAGAAACTAGCAAAAATGAGCATCATTTTCTGACAGAGCAGATCAAACTTAGCTAATCTGGAAAGTTTGGTGAACTTTGGCTTAATATTGACGATGCTAGAGGGCATCAAAGATGTACATTTTCCCATACAAACTCTGTATTTATTTTGCGTTGTCTACCCAAACCATACATTCACTGTAAAATTTCAAAATTTCAAAAGTTTATAATTCCGACAGGATTCACTCAAATCACATCAAACTTTACACATATGATAATTTCAACATGTTGTTTCATGTCATAAACTTAATTTCGTAATTACATTAATTCTAATAAACTCGTTCCCAGTCCCCTGCTCTTTTTTGTAATGGGCAATTGACACGATGGTCACAGTAGATACATTTGTGGAAAAAATGATCAGCTCATAATATATGATATTGAACAAGTCATTTTAACGATATCTTGCTAGGGTCGCGGAGGACTGGGCTCTATCTATGTATGGGCCTCTGGCAATGGTGGTCACTATGGTGATAACTGTAATTGTGATGGATACACCAACAGTATTTATACACTATCCATTAGCTCGGCTACCGAACATGGAGGGTCCCCGTGGTACTCTGAGGCGTGTTCATCAACGTTGGCAACGGCCTTCAGTAGTGGCTCTTTTGGAATGAGAAAGATAGTGAGTGTACTACCACCACCACCACCACTACTATACACCACCACAACTATACACCACCACTATACACCACCACTATACACCACCACTATACACCACCACCACCACTACTATACACCACCACCACCACTACTATACGCCACCACAACTATACACCACCACTATACACCACCACTACTATACGCCACCACAACTATACACCACCACAACTATACACCACCACTATACACCACCACTACACACCACCACTACTATACACCACCACCACCACTACTATACGCCACCACAACTATACACCACCACTATACACCACCACTACTATACACCACCACCACCACTACTACTATACGCCACCACAACTATACACCACCACTACTATTCACCACCACTACTATACACCACCACTATACACCACCACTACTATACACCACCACTACTATACACCACCACTACTATACACCACCACTACTATTCACCACCACAACTATACACCACCACTATACACCACCACTACTATACACCACCACCACTATACACCACCACTACTATACACCACCACCACTACTATACACCACCACAAGTATACACCACCACAAGTATACACCACCACTACTATACACCACCACAACTATACACCACCACAACTATACACCACCACAACTATACACCACCACTACTATACACCACCACTACTATACACCACCACTACTATACACACTACTATACACCACTACTATACACCACTACTACTATACACCACCACTACTATACACCACCACTACTACTACACACACACTACTACCACACCACACCACCACTATACCCACCACTACTATACACCACCACTACTATACACCACCACTACTATACACCACTACTATACACCACTACTATACACCACCACTACTATACACCACCACTACTATACACCACCACTACTATACACCACCACTACTATACACCACCACAACTATACACCACCACTACTACTATACATCACCACTACTATACACCACCACTACTACACTACTACTACTATACACCACCACTACTATACACCACTATACACCACCACTATACACACCACCACTACTATACACCACCACTACTATACACCACCACTACTATACACCACCACTACTATACACCACCACTACTATACACCACCACTACTATACACCACCACTACTATACACCACCACCACTATACACCACCACCACTACACACCACCACTACTATACACCACCACTACTATACACCACCACTACTATACACCACTACTATACACCACTACTACTATACACCACTACTATACATCAGTACTATACACCACCACTATACACCACCACTACTATACACCACCACTACTATACACCACCACTACACCACCACACCACCACCACCACTATACACCACCACCACTATACACCACCACTACTATACACCACCACTACTATACACCACCACTACTATACACCACCACTACTATACACCACTACTACTATACACCACTACTATACATCAGTACTATACACCACCACTATACACCACCACTACTATACACCACCACTACTATACACCACCACTACTATACACCACTATACACCACCACCACTATGCACCACCACCACTATACACCACCACTACTATACATCACCACCACTACTATACACCACCACTACTATACACCACTACTATACACCACCACTACTATACACCACCACTACTATACATCACCACATACAGTCATTTGCAAAAATTCTGGCCGCTACGAAATATCAATATATCGGGTGCATTATGGGTAATTAAATAATCGAAAATTCCCCTTAAAGCGGGTTAACGCTAGCAAAGTTGGTAGAAATATTTAGTATAATGTTTATTTTAGTCTTACGTTTGTTGTTTGTAAATTTGGCTTCATTTAATAGTATTAGTGATGCACCCGATATATTGATATATTGATATATCGTGGCGGCCAGAATTTTTGCAAATGACTGTAATAATAATAATAATACATCATCATCATAGCCACCATTACATCATCGCCACGATATGATGATCATTACCAATATATCGCTATCATCACGACCCAGCATCATGATCATCTGATCATTCCCACCACCACAAGTAAACCCCTCTCTTGCACCCCATACCCCCTCCACACACTATCTCGTCCACGTCACATACTAGTATGTTGTTTTGTAGGTCACAACAGATCTTGGGAACGTCTGTACACAATCTCATACAGGAACTTCTGCCTCTGCACCGATTGCTGCTGGGATATTAGCACTCGCTCTAGAAGTCAAGTAAGTTGGATTGATGCTGGTTTTGTGGGATATTAGCACTCGCTCTAGAAGTCAAGTAAGTTGGATTGATGCTGGTTTTGTGGGATATTAGCACTCGCTCTAGAAGTCAAGTAAGTTGGATTGATGCTGGTTTTGTGGGATATTAGCACTCGCTCTAGAAGTCAAGTAAGTTGGATTGATGCTGGTTTTGTGGGATATTAGCACTCGCTCTAGAAGTCAAGTAAGTTGGATTGATGCTGGTTTTGTGGGATATTAGCACTCGCTCTAGAAGTCAAGTAAGTTGGATTGATGCTGGTTTTGTGGGATATTAGCACTCGCTCTAGAAGTCAAGTAAGTTGGATTGATGCTGGTTTTGTGGGATATTAGCACTCGCTCTAGAAGTCAAGTAAGTTGGATTGATGCTGGTTTTGTGGGATATTAGCACTCGCTCTAGAAGTCAAGTAAGTTGGATTGATGCTGGTTTTGTGGGATATTAGCACTCGCTCTAGAAGTCAAGTAAGTTGGATTGATGCTGGTTTTGTGGGATATTAGCACTCGCTCTAGAAGTCAAGTAAGGGTGCGTTCGATTGACCATATTCCAGAATAGGAATACACAGAATAACATCCCTAAATCGCTGTTGCGCAGCTACTGTCCACTCTAAAATGAAACGATTCCTTGTTGTATTATAATAAAGTTACAAGCAACAGTTTGGAATTTTAAATGTGCTGAAATAAAAGCATCCAAGTGTTTATTCCGTGTATTCCTATTCTGGAATAGGGTCAATCGAACGCACCCTAAGTTGGATTGATGTTGGTTTTGCATTCATTTCCAGTCGGTGTATGAGTTTGGTATTTAGACTAGAGTTGGATTGTTATTTAATATTTTGAAATACAGTTCAACCTCCAGTTGCGACCATGCGCTCTCGTAAGCGCGACCACCTCTCCTAAGCGACCAAGGTTTTCCAAAATATCAAAAGTTCAGTTCCAAGTCAAATCACTATAGTTGGAACCTCTCGTAAGCGACTGCCTCTTGTAAGCGACTACAAAGCTTGACATTTTGGGTGGTCGCTTACGGGAGGTTCGACTGTATTAAGAAAGTTAAAAATGCTATAAATTACTATCTGTTTCGCAACTAGTGCTACGCGGACACCTTTGTATTCGTTCTCACACAGTTACGTTGTTCTTTTTCAGTCGAAATCTGACATGGCGTGACATGCAGCACCTGGTAGTACGAACATCTAAGATCGATCAACTACACGCCCACGACATCACTCCGAACGGTGTTGGTCGCCATGTCAGCCACAGGTTTGGTTATGGTATCCTTGATGCCGAGAATCTCGTAAGACTGGCGCGACTATGGGTGAATGTACCACAACAACATGTCTGCCATGAAATTCCTGATGCAAAGCAAAGGTAGACTTGTAGACCAACCAAAGGCTGGTCACGTTGTTTGTGTTGCTTTCTTTGTTTTTGTGCTCCAACATGAATACAGTTGAACCTCCGGTTGCGACTGCTCTTGTATGCGACCACTCTCGTATAAGCGACCACCTCTCGTAAGCGACCACCTCTCCAAAGCGACCAGTTTTCCAAAATACCATGTGAAACAAAAAAAATTCTTACGGGAGGTCCGTGCTCTTGTTGTACAGTACTGTCTTGTAACATAACCTTCTTCATTGTTTATATTTGATAGGTTAATTCCCAATACCGGTACCCTAACAGTACGTATGGTAGCAACAGGTTGCCTAGGAACAGATAACGCTGTCCAGTACCTTGAACACGTAGAGGCCGTGATATCACTGTCATTTAGCAAACGTGGCGACCTCGTTATCTTCTTAACGTCACCCAAGGGTACAAGGTCTATGTTACTAGCTAAACGAATACGAGATTACGACAGACGTGGCTTCACTAACTGGGCGTTTATGACTACACACTGTTGGGAAGAGAATCCTGTTGGAACGTGGACTTTGGAAATCACAAATGAAGGTATTTCTACAGTAAGAGGATTTGCGCAGTCCCTCCAACCGTACCGAATGAATCTTCTTCCTTCGCGAGCGATTAAGTTGATGGTACTACGATGGAGAACCGGGAATGTCGGGTTGTCAATAGCGACGCACGAATAGCTTAAGAAGCATTATTTTGTTGTCAAAACACAGGCAGCCCAACCATTGCTTTTGAGCCTACTAAAAAAAGATATTTGCCGCCTTTTTTTACGGGTTTCCTGTGGTAGAACGCGCGCGCCATACGTATTACGTTACTAAGCACAGGAAGCCCAACATACGCGCGCGCTTTACCACAGGAAACCTATCAAAAAAGGCGGGAAATATCATTTTATTTTTTTATTTAGTAGCCTCAGAAGCAATGGTTGGGCTGCCTGTGGTCAAAACGGGGCCGACGCAATCATAAGCGCAATATCCAAATTGTTTGCATGGACTTGTGTTTGCGTTGGGCCCGTTTTCACATGACATTTCATTTGTTGTTTTTTTAGGTTCATTGTTAAACAATGGGACTCTTAGAAACTGGTCACTAAGGTTTTACGGGACATCAAAAGATCCGAACTCGCTAGAAACCCGACACACTCAACCAGTGGCAGCGTGTGATGTTGGTGTGAGAATGGCTGTACAGGACCTCAACCTGATCAGTGTAATACTTGCATCCACTTTAAACGTAAAGCAACAGGAGTACGTATTGTTTAGTGTGTGTTTAATGTACACCATGGCTCTGACGCGGTACTGCACGGACTCGGTACGATACTTACGCGGTACTGCACGGACTCGGTACGATACTTACGCGGTACTGCACGGACTCGGTACGATACTTACGCGGTACTGCACGGACTCGGTACGATACTTACGCGGTACTGCACGGACTCGGTACGATACTTACGCGGTACTGCACGGACTCGGTACGATACTTACGCGGTATTGTACGGACTCGGTACGATACTTACGCGGTACTGCACGGACTCGGTACGATACTTACGCGGTATTGCACGGACTCGGTACGATACTTACGCGGTACTGCACGGACTCGGTACGATACTTACGCGGTACTGTACGGACTCGGTACGATACTTACGCGGTACTGTACGGACTCGGTACGATACTTACGCGGTACTGCACGGACTCGGTACGATACTTACGCGGTATTGCACGGACTCGGTACGATACTTACGCGGTACTGCACGGACTCGGTACGATACTTACGCGGTATTGCACGGACTCGGTACGATACTTACGCGGTACTGCACGGACTCGGTACGATACTTACGCGGTACTGCACGGACTCGGTACGATACTTACGCGGTACTGTACGGACTCGGTACGATACTTACGCGGTACTGCACGGACTCGGTACGATACTTACGCGGTACTACACGGACTCGGTACGATACTTATGCGGTACTGTACGGACTCGGTACGATACTTACGCGGTACTGCACGGACTCGGTACGATACTTACGCGGTATTGTACGGACTCGGTACGATACTTACGCGGTACTGCACGGACTCGGTACGATACTTACGCGGTACTACACGGACTCGGTACGATACTTACGCGGTATTGCACGGACTCGGTACGATACTTACGCGGTACTGCACGGACTCGGTACGATACTTACGCGATACTGCACGGACTCGGTACGATACTTACGCGGTACTACACGGACTCGGTACGATACTTATGCGGTACTGCACGGACTCGGTACGATACTTACGCGGTATTGCACGGACTCGGTACGATACTTACGCGGTATTGTACGGACTCGGTACGATACTTGCGCGGTACTGTACGGACTCGGTACGATACTTATGCGGTACTGCACGGACTCGGTACGATACTTACGCGGTATTGCACGGACTCGGTACGATACTTACGCGGTATTGCACGGACTCGGTACGATACTTACGCGGTATTGCATGGACTCGGTACGATACTTACGCGGTACTGCACGGACTCGGTACGATACTTACGCGGTACTGCACGGACTCGGTACGATACTTACGCGGTACTGTACGGACTCGGTACGATACTTACGCGGTACTGTACGGACTCGGTACGATACTTACGCGGTATTGCACGGACTCGGTACGATACTTACGCGGTACGATACTTACGCGGTATTGCACGGACTCGGTACGATACTTATGCGGTACTGCACGGACTCGGTACGATACTTACGCGGTATTGCACGGACTCGGTACGATACTTACGCGGTATTGCACGGACTCGGTACGATACTTACGCGGTATTGCATGGACTCGGTACGATACTTACGCGGTACTGTACGGACTCGGTACGATACTTACGCGGTACTACACGGACTCGGTACGATACTTACGCGGTATTGTACGGACTCGGTACGATACTTACGCGGTATTGCACGGACTCGGTACGATACTTACGCGGTATTGCACGGACTCGGTACGATACTTACGCGGTACTACACGGACTCGGTACGATACTTACGCGGTACTGCACGGACTCGGTACGATACTTACGCGGTATTGTACGGACTCGGTACGATACTTACGCGGTACTGCACGGACTCGGTACGATACTTACGCGGTATTGCACGGACTCGGTACGATACTTACGCGGTACTGCACGGACTCGGTACGATACTTACGCGGTACTGCACGGACTCGGTACGATACTTACGCGGTACTGCACGGACTCGGTACGATACTTACGCGGTACTGCACGGACTCGGTACGATACTTACGCGGTACTGCACGGACTCGGTACGATACTTACGCGGTACTGCACGGACTCGGTACGATACTTACGCGGTATTGTACGGACTCGGTACGATACTTACGCGGTACTGCACGGACTCGGTACGATACTTACGCGGTACTGCACGGACTCGGTACGATACTTACGCGGTACTGCACGGACTCGGTCGGTACGATACTTACGCGGTACTGCAATTAATTGATGTTTTGTTGTTTCAGGAATGTGTTTCAACATGCACCAAGAACGAATATGCTGATGGCAAGCAATGCATACCATGCAGTCTAACATGCGATGCGTGTGATGGTCCAGCCAGCAATGGCTGTCTGTCATGTTTATCTCCTTTGCTTCTAATGAATAAAAAATGTGTTAACATTTGTCCTCCGTCATGGTTCAAATCAAAAGGAAAATGTGCCAAGTGTGACTTAACGTGTCAAACATGTGCTGGTAAAGCAACGCAATGTACGTCATGTAAGCAGTCCCACAAACTCGTTGGTTCTCTTTGTCAGCGTTATTGCTCTCCTGGGAACTTCATAATGAAGGATGAATGTGTTCCTTGTCACCCGTCGTGTTTGGAGTGCAGTAAGGGAGGACCACAAAGCTGCACCAAGTGTGGAGTTCATAACAATGGAAGCAAAGGTCTGCACTTTTACAAAGGAGCATGTTTAAAGACTTGTCCTTCAGGTAGTTATGGAATCAGCCAACTGTGTAAGCCTTGTCATACATCATGCAGCACATGCTCTGGACCTGATGATTGTCTGTCGTGTGTTAACGGTCTTTATAGAATGGGTGATCCTCACGGCTCATGTAAAAAGACTTGTCCTAAGGGTAAGTGTATTGTTGTCATGGCAGCAATGTTTTAGCTCTGATAAATGTGTTACTTTGTTGCCTCTGCTGAATTATTCACCATATGTTGCAGACAGCAACACACTCTACATCTTCTGGCAAATCAGGATTTCCACTAAATTACGAGTTCAATAAATTGTTTCCAATTGTTTAGTGAACCCTGTTTTTCACCACAAGCACCACTTTATTGATTACAATGTATTTCAGGTCATTACTCAGATCCATCCCGTGGTATATGCTTACGATGTAGCGCAGTGTGTGCTTCGTGCAACCAAAGAGAGCCATCCAAATGCACATCTTGTAATGATGGAAAGTATCTTGACAACTCTAGCTGTGTCAGTGCAGAAAACTGCTCCAGTCAAACCTACCCCAATGCTACCTCCAAAACATGCAATAAGTGCTTCATTGACTGCTTGGCATGTACTGGCCCTGCACACAACCAGTGCTCTGCATGTGTAGAAGGATATTATATTTACAAATCTACATGTGTACTGCGCTGTCCTGCTAAAACTTTCCCAGCACAAAAAAGGTCAGATTAAACTCAATGTTCCACTCTAAAGGTGCAGAAACACGGTTCAATATTGCACACAACATTCCTGGCAATCACACTATTTCAGCATGTCTGCCTCTCTCTTGCATGCAATGTAGCAAAAGTAGGATCACATTGTACTTCACTCTTGGTCACAACTATCAAAGAGGTGAACACGCTGCAATCATACTGCCAGCAATATTGTACACAATATTTATTGTTCCTCCTTAATTTTATTTATCAATACAAAAACAAGAACAGCGTAAGTGACTTCTGATCAAAAACAAAATTCTCCTGAGGAGACTTTAGCTTTGGATCAGAGTATTTATTTATTTATTTATTCAGTAATTTATTTATCACTTACATTGTTCTTGCATGGACCGTTTCATTTTATAACATCGCATTGATATAACGCGCGCTCTGATTGGCTAATTAGTGTGCGCGAGCGTGCATCCATAACTCAATGGACGCACACTCACGTCATCGCCATAGCGCGCTCTGAAATCAATTGGAAAATAAAATTGTTTCATTTGAATTTGCAGTAACTATGTTATAAAAGGAATGGTCAACGCTTCAGCTGTGCGTCCATCGAGTTATGGCTGCACTTGGTCGGCTGCTAAGCACTCAAGAAGCTAGAGTCGACTCGTACGCTTCTCTCATGCTTAGCAGCCTCCCACGTGCATCCATAACTCGATGGACGCACGCTGATTGTTGACCATTCCTTCAATTGTTAGAATCTGATGTGCTGGTAGCAGCTGTTCACTTCAACATGTTTGAATGTTTTGTTTTTCTAGCTGCCAAGATTGTCCCCAACACTGTACATCATGTTATGGTACAAGCACAAATGAATGTCTGTCGTGTGTATCATCTTTTGTCCTTTCTGGCTCCCAATGTGTTTCACAGTGCCCTCTTGGAACATTTAGACACCCGTCAAGTAACCAGTGTCTAAAATGCCATCCATTTTGTCAGTCCTGCGATGGTAGTTCCTCTAATAACTGCCACACATGTAAAGGTAATCAACATTATTATTGGTGCTGGTAATGATGGTAGCGGTGGTGGTTGATGATGAGAGTAGTGGTGCATGGTGGTAGATGATGAGAGTAGTGGTGCATGGTGGTAGATGATGAGAGTAGTGGTGCATGGTGGTAGATGATGAGAGTAGTGGTGCATGGTGGTAGATGATGAGAGTAGTGGTGCATGGTGGTAGATGATGAGAGTAGTGGTGCATGGTGGTAGATGATGAGAGTAGTGGTGCATGGTGGTAGATGATGAGAGTAGTGGTGCATGGTGGTAGATGATGAGAGTAGTGGTGCATGGTGGTAGATGATGAGAGTAGTGGTGCATGGTGGTAGATGATGAGAGTAGTGGTGCATGGTGGTTGATGATGAGAGTAGTGGTGCATGGTGGTTGATGATGATGATGGAGGAGGGGGGGGGGAGTAGTGGTGGTATGGTGTCCAGAGACAATTGCAATGATGATGGTGGTGCCAGTAGTGGTTGATGGTGATGGTGGTAGTGGTTGATGATGCATGGTAGTGGTTGATGATGATGGTAGTGGTTGATGATCATGCATGGTAGTGGTTGATGATGATGCATGGTAGTGGTTGATGATGATGGTAGTAGTGGTGAAGGTGGTAGTGGTGGAAGATGATGGTGATCATAATGATGATGATGATGATAATGAAGTCATGTATTTCTCCACTGAGCTAATGCTTATCATATTGATTTGTGTTATTGGTAAAACTCTTATCTCAGATGGATATACTTTGAATGGAACTTCTTGTTTGGCAAAATGTCATGACAGTGAATTTTTGACCAAGAGTGGATGTAGTAAATGCAACCCTTCATGTCAATCCTGTAGTGGTCCAACCGATAAAGACTGTATCAAGTGCACAGGAGTGAAATTTCTGAATACAATCACAAACACATGTTCGTATGAATGCCCGGATGGTTTCTATGGTGATGTAGAAACAACTATCTGCAAACCTTGTCCAGTTGGCTGCAAGACTTGTCACGAGTCAGGAAAGTGTGCTACTTGCAAAACTGGTTTGGTAATGAATGACAGAGTGTGTCAGCCTCACTGCCTTGAAGGAATGTATGCAAGCAAAGAGAACAAATGTGAGAAATGTGATTCTTCTTGCCTTGAATGCTCAGAAACACCAGAGCGCTGCATTAAGTGTCACAGTCACAGATACCTGAATGCTAATAGATGTGCAAACATTTGTCCAGTGGGATTGTTTCACAAGAAACAAAGTAATAAATGTGAAGAGTGCGACAAATCTTGTGCCGAATGTTCAGGCCCTTCATCAAATGGATGTACCAAATGCAAAGGTTCGTATTTACTGGTAGGAAAGATGTGTCTACAAAGTTGCCCATCTGGTTACTTCTACAATGCCGTCAATAAACAATGTGATCCATGTGATTATTACTGCCAGACGTGTATAAATGGTGAGTAGTCTCTTGCTACAAACATTTCCAGCGTATGATTTGATGTCACACGATTTCAAAGGTGATTTTGTTGCAACTTCATATTGCATCAATTAATGAATCAACAGAAACACTTTTCACCTCACTCATTTTAATTGATGATCAAGGTTGACACAATGACATACTGTTTCATGTCTAAATGTACTGTACAGTCTATGGATGGCTGCACCGTGATATCGCCACAGAATCACCACTTAAATGTACAATAAGATCGTTTTGAATTTGCTGCTCAATTCATGTGGCAAAATGGTAGAGAAATCGCCAGTATAAACGGTGCCCAAGCTACAAGATTAGGGGCCTCAACACAACTACTGTACATGTACTGTTGCTCGGTCTTCCTTTTCATCAAAATGTAGCTTCTAGATGTGCGTCACTCATCATAAGCAACCCAATCAGGGGACAGTGGCTCACTATTTCTTAGGAACTACAGGTATACTCATCTGAGTTTTTATTTATTTCTGTTATTTTCCCTAGGAAATGGTTTACAGAATTGCAGCCATTGCATTGCACCATTCGTACTCCATATGCACTACTGTATTCGTGAATGTCCTGCTAAGAGTTGGTACCTTGATACAGAGCAGCAGAAATGCATGAGATGTCATAGTTCATGCACTAAATGCATTGGTCCAACATCAAATGATTGTATTACATGTTCAAATTCTCATGTGCTGGATGGATTTTCGTGTCGACTGCAGTGTCCAAAAGGTCTTTTCAAAAACCTAAAAACTCGACAATGTCAAAAATGCCATCCAACATGTGGCTCTTGCTCTGCGCCAGGGCCATTAAGCTGCACATCTTGTGTCCATGACTTGAAGCTCCATAGGAATAACAGCCCTGCAGGAAAATGTATATCAATTTGTAAACCAGGCCAGTACAAAAGTAAATTGTCAAAATGCCTTCCATGCCACAGTTCTTGCAAGACTTGTTATGGTCCTACAAGTACAAGTTGTCTTGGTTGTATTTCTGGACATGTGTATTTCCAAAACACTTGTCAAAAGAATTGTCCTACTGGAACTTTTTTTAAACACACATTACAACGCTGTTTCCAATGTCATCCATTATGCAAAACTTGCATTGGTTCATCTCCAAACAAATGCTCCTCGTGTATATCAACCCTGTTTCTTCAAGACTCCACCTGTGTCATTCAATGTTCATCAAAGTCAACACTGGATTTAAAGAATAGAATTTGTCAGCCATGTGAGGATTGCCGCGCAAAGCCAGGAAAACCTAAAAACAGATCAGTACAAGATCCAACCTTACAAACTCTCAAGTTTCTACTTGATGATCCTAAGAAGAATGGTCTGCTCACATTTGTGGTCATGTCAATAGCCCTCTGTATTACGTTATTCCTTGTTATATTTGTTGTCCTACAGTTGCGATCAACACGTCATCTCTGCTTTAAAAGGCAGTACACTATAATCAAGGCAAACTTTAATCGCACTAATGAAGACGAAAGGTCACTCATGGATGGGGATGTGGATGATGATGAAGCTTAACATGTTGTCAAATTAATATATAACAAAAGCGATTTTAGTTAATATACAATAATATTAGTTCTGTAGTAATTACTTAGTGCTTGAAATTTCAAAAACCTTCAGTAACAATCATAACTTTCATTCACCATTCAATCAATCTCTAGTCAATCAGTAGTTAGATGCAATCCCTTTCACAACACAACCTCTCATAGAGCAGATTTCATATGCCGTGATCGTAACGTTTTATGATTTTGAATTCTGTGACCATGCCGTGTGCCGTGTTTTTTCAGTCATACGAAATCTGCTCAGACTGTGTCAGTCTTCGCTTAACTTTGAGGAGTAATAAGACTAATGCAAAAGAGAGAGGATCTGCATAAGGTTTTTGTTGTGATGCGAAGTTGGCTGAACCACTTCTTTTACAACTAGAGAAATGTAATCAAATTTCTAATATTTTCCAAAGATTCAAAATATATTTTCTCCATGTTCAAAATAATATATTTCTATATATGAGTATCATGTCTTGGTTAGATGTCGAAAGGCAACTACATGATCACTATGAAAGTATAAATATTATATATTTTTGATATATAATAGTGACAAGCTGAATTATACCCTAGGTGCTAGACTGGATGGGTCCTCATGCCAGTTCCCCCGTGCCTCCTTGGCACCCAGGATATCAAAATATGCAACCGGGGCCAGAAATTTACCGAACAATGTTTTCCATCTGTTATCTGATTGGCAAACATAATAATGTCATCTGACTTAGGTTAGAGTAGACACCCAGTAAAAACACAGAATTAATCTACCATTTTTATCTTGACTTTCTTTTGCAAAGCATGCTGGGATAGATTAGGTTCCTATCCATATATAGGTAGTCAATAGTTTTGATATATGCTTCACTAGTTGCGTACAATAGTTTCAGAGCAAGGCTCCAGGGAATAATGCTCACTGATTAGTGAAAAGAGAAAAGAATAAATTCAATTTCCCCGGAGCCTCTCACTGAAACCTTTGTGCATGACAAGTATATATCGAAAGTGGTCTATTGATCATGAGGTTATTATAATTACTCCGATAGCTAGATATGTCCTTACAATAAAAATGCATTATAATCTATTTATAACCACATTACAAATACAGAACATAAAGGCTCATATATATTCTAATATACTACCAGTACATACCCTCATATAGTCTCCTTCGCAGCCGCCTGAGGTCACGCAATGCTTCTGGGAAGGAGACTACCGGTAATCCTCATACAGAGGCCAAATAACTATATTGACAAATACAGAAACTGTTGAACAGGTCCATACAAGAGCAATGTTAGTGACTTGTGATCAAATTGAAATTCTCATTTAAAGAGCCTTCAAGAGAATTTTGATTTTACATTGTTCTTGTATTGAACCCTTCAATTGAAGCTGAGATGTATCAAATTTGAGAATAAATATATATTGTTATAGAAAAAATATTTTTGATTATTATTGTACAATATATTTCCTAGCTGTGAATATGACAGAATAAACTTGATCTTTTAATGATGGATTGTGCAGATACCAATGAGAAATCAGATCACTTGATTATCAGCAGACACGCACCACACTCCCAAAAATAACATATCAATCATGAGTTGAGCACACACCTTCCACATTCAGAATATAGCCGCCAGCCAAATGTGCAAGATGCTGGCTTATTTGGACTACACTGCCTCAAACACATTCCCACGCACATTCCCACGTGCAACTAGCCTACTTTGCAGACGCTTTTAATGTCTCGGTTTGAGAGGGAAAAACCACGACATTAAAAGCATCTGCAAAGGAGGCTAACGTACAAACCACAAGTACAATCCTAAACACAACAAATGGTATTGTATCTTTGGCAGAATGTGACAAGGACATAACAGCATCCATCTACATGTAGTACTACTCTCTACCATTAGCTTGATGAAAACCCATCTTCTTCTACTGAATACTGAATGAGTTGATGGCTGATATGTAGTTGGTCTAATAGCCGTGCCATACTAAGCTTATCTTCTGCAATAGTGGACTTCAGTAGTCTATTTGCAGCCTCTTGACTGACTTTTCGCCATTTATCTATAAGCTCTTGTAATTCAGAGAGATTATTCTGAAAAAGACAATTATTATAACATAGCATTGATATAACGCACGCTCTGATTGGCTAATTAGCATGGCGAGCGTCAATGGACGCACGCTCACGTCATCGCCATAGTGCGCGCTCTGAAATCAATTGTAAAATAAAATTGCTTTATTTGAATTTGCAGTAGCTATGTTATAAAAGAAATGGTCAAAGCTTCAGCTGTGCGTCCATCGAGTTATGGATGCACTTGGTCGGCTGCTAAGCACTCAAGAAGCTAGAGTCGCACTCGGCTACGCCTCGTGCGACTCTTACACTTCTCTCGTGCTTAGCAGCCTCCTGCGTGCATCCATAACTCGATGGACGCACGCTGAGCGTTGACCATTCCTTCAATATTTGATAGCAAAGTGTTGTTCACTAACAGTAGTATAGAGTATGACTTATGATGAAAAATGTAGGGTAACATTGTGGGTGCTTGACCTTCACACTACTGGTTCTAGTGATGTTTTATTAGCCGGCCATATACAAATCCTGGTAGTCCAATACTGCATACTTACTAGATCAGGGCTTTACTATACACGGCACAGCCCCAATATGATGTAAAAGACTGTGGTTTGTACAACTTCTATAGTTTTAATCCAATCAATATGAAACTTAGCAACATGACAGTACATGTCAAGACAACAAATCTGTTCTGTTTTGTTTTTCGATTTTTTTGCTATTTGGCAGGAAAATGATGTCAGTGACGAACATGCCAACAAATTTTGAAATTCATAAATACACTAATTTGATTATTGCAATCGAAAGAACTCTAAAATTAGAGATATAGCTGAAATAATATCTCAGATATCATTATTCAATCCAAAGATATGAATTTATGAAATTTGAAAATCCGCCATTTCGTTACTAAAAATAGCACAAAATGGTGGAATTTTCAAATTTCAAAAATTCATATCTTTGGATTGAATAATGATATCTGAGATATTATTTCAGCTATATCTCTAATTTTCAGTGTTCTTTCGATTGCAATAATAAAATTAGTGTATTAATGAATTAATTTTTTTTTGTCATGTTTGTGACATCATTTCCCCGCCAAATAGAAAAAAATCAAAAACCAAAAAAAGAACAGATTTGTTGTCTTGACATGTACTGTCATGTTGCCAAGTTTCAAATTGATTGGATTAAAACTATAGAAGTTGTACAAACCCCGGTCTTTTTGGCCTCTTATGTGCCCACCATGATATACACCTATTTCAAAAAAGGTTGTCGAAGACATCAGTCTATACGGCAATAGGTTATAGGTCGTTCCAAGACCGAATTGCATCATAGTAAGAGCTTGAATGACGTCGTGGATGCCAGAGAAAATTCGATTCCAAAATTTGTCTTGTCCTGTTGAAATCAAATACAGTCAACTCTCTCGTAAGCGGACACCCTCGGGAATTGAAAAAAGTGTCCGTTAGTAGAGCTGTCCGCTTATGAGAACTATTCCCGTAAGCGGACACCAAAGAAAAATAGGGTGGATGTCCGTTTACGGGAGAGTTAATTACTCGGGCCCAGGCCGCAGGCCGCCCGAGTTAGAAAATGCGGATTTCGGTAGTAGTAGTAGTAGTAGTAGTTTTGTTCGGCTTCAAAATGACGAGTATGCGACTTATTTAATCGTATCCGGAGTTTCAAGATTACTCCGCAGATTTGAAAAGATAAAGGAGACACAGGACTCAAGTAGATTATGAATCTTAGTTTTGAAAGCAGCTGTAGATCTTCAAGCTATTAAAAGGTCAGGATTCTAGTTCATCGTTCAATGACTAGAAGTGGTAAAAGGACTAGAAGCTCGCTTAAAATATTTTTTTTTTTAAACAAACGCGAGGCCGTTATCGGAACCATCTGACCTATGCAACCTCAAGACGTATCATGTTCGTACTCACCGGACTAATAGTCTCCCTCGTCACTCAACTGTCACTGATTGTCATGACGTCAGAGAAATTATATTGTATTGAAGAAGATGTCCTTGTTTTATTCGACGTTCGAACCGTAACTCGAACCCGAACTCGATTCCAAACTCGACGTTTCGGGATCTGAAGCTAGAGAGGGGACCTTTACACAAACTCATCAAAATCAAATCAATTGAACTCAAAGTCAAAAGGTAATCAAATGAACTCAAAGGCAAATCAAATGAACTCGACACATACATGTATATACATAGTCTCCCTCGTCACGCAACTGTCAGTCATTGTCAGGTCTCTCCTCGCGCTGCTGACATTGTCCTTGTTCTTCAACCAACTGGCATTCATTTTCAAGTACTTCCTCGAACAACTGACATTTTCCTTTTCACAATGCCCGAGTGAACGCTCATTGAGCGTCTTGTTACGTTTTAATCGGTAGAGAAAAATAGCAACTGAACCGTACACCTTGCTTCCCCACGAACAAATTGAGATTTGACAAAACCGATCCCCACTGTTCTGTTGCTCTGTAAAAGGTCATATTTTTGTTGATTTATTGCAAATTAAAGACAAATTCCATTGCCGAAAGTCCATTATTATATGGTGTGTCCGCTTACGAGAGAGCGTAAACAAAAGAAAAATCCAATTTTCATTTTTCAAAAGTGTCCGCGTCCGCTTACGAGAGAGTGTCCGCTTACGGGAATGTGTAAATACAGAGTTTGACTGGGAGGTAAAACGGGGATTTGAAAAGGTGTCCGTAAGTAGAGCTGTCCGCTTACGAGAGTGTCCGTTAGCGGAGAGTTGACTGTAGTTACAATATCACACAGCTTTTCATACAGAAAGTGCCATTTTGGGTCATTCAAGCTGTTGTCATAATGCAGTTCGGTCTTGGAACGACCTATAATCTATTGCCTATGGACTGATGTCCTCGACAACCTTTTTTGAAATAGGTGTATACGGTAGTACAGTTTGTGGCTACATATAATTTATTGGATCTCGAACATTACTACATGTACATTGTAGCCCAGATGCAATGGCTAGTGTATGTACTTATATAACCATTAAGTTAAGCTTGTAATACCTTTTTTCTGTACATCTTCACCATATTTAGTTTTCTTAACATCTCTTGTTTTTTCTCTAGAAGCAACTGAAGGTTTTTCATTTCCATTTTTGTTGATGCCGATTCTTCAAGTGACAAACATTTATCACTACAATCAGTAACATTGTCTTTTTCTTTTGTACTCGTAACATTGCGAAGGCATTCTGGTATTCTCTCAGTTGCATGTTCAGTACATGAACTTTCAAATTTAATCCTTTTACATGCTTGATTGTCGAGCTGTATGAAAAAATAGTACACTCTTTGAGAGAATGAAAAGAAAAAAATGGGAAAAGAAAAAAAATGGGAAAAGAAAAAAAATGGGATGAAAAAGTAAAAGAGAAATTAAGATCTGATAAACTGCATTGTAAGTATTTATGTTGTATCATGACTTAATGCTTGTCTCTATGGCAACAGGCTGCATAACAGCACGCGTCAAGTACAAACCTCTTTGGTTAGCGCTTCCTGTCTTGTCAAAAGGGGAGATACAAATGGTTCAGATATCTTTCTTGATTTGGCAAGACTACTGCTACATGTAGTCTTCCTCTTAGCATTCTAGAAACATTACAAAATGATACATCAGGCACACTATCTTGTCACTCTATATTGGAGTGTCATTTTACTATTAGATGCATTAGTAAGTGACTACCTGAGACGAAAGTCATGACTTGTAGTTTGCACGACATGAGACATCAAAGAAACTGCATTCATCATATTTGATGTTTACATGTATGTTTCAAAATGATGTTGCTACCAGTCAATATTTTTGCCTCAAGTAGTGGCATATAAACCCTTTTAATAAATCCCACAATGCATGATTTTCTGCGCTTGACATCAAATTTATTCTTTTGAATTCCATTCATTTTCCTTCATTGTTTTCAGTCTTTGTATATTTACTCGGGCACTTCCGGAGGAAGTGGCCAAGTTATAAAATGCGCTCATTTTTTTTTTGGTAGTCAACAAAATGCGAAGTATTTGATCGTATCGGTACAAAAAATGCGAAGTATTTGATCGTATCGAGTTCCAAGATTACTCAGCAGATAAGGGAACAACTGTCCCAAAACTCGCTAAAAACTGCTCTAATTGCTAAACAAATGACACACAGGACTCAAGTAGATATTAATCTTTGTTTTGAAAGCAGTTTTAGATATTCAAGCTATCAAAAGGTCAGGATTCTACTAGTTCATCGTTCAACGACTAGAAGTGGTAGAAGCTCGTGCTGGACCGAGAGAAGAAGTCATCTTGTGTAGTGAGAGAAATGACGCAAGCCATCCAAATGCATACGCCTACTACATACGTATACTCTAAATCTTCCTCGAGCGTTTTCGAAAGGGCCGTTCCACGACGTCGTTCCACGAACTCGAACTCATCAAAAAAATGAACTCAAAAGCAAATGAAATGAACTCAAAAACTATCATGATCTCGCTATGCCATGTTTCAGTGTTGCTAATTGTAATAGTACGTGTACAGTTATGTTCTTGAGTATTTAAAGTCACGACCAGCGATGTAAAAATACATCTAATCGACAGAAAGCTAGAAGTCAAACAGTCGAGCCAGTCCAGTTGTTTTCAGAAATACTGCTTCAAGTGTTTAATATGCAGAAGAGAAATGATATTGTATCAAAGAAGCATGATTGACTGAACATAGTGCTATTGAAGCCTTTGTAAGCTTAAATATATTTAACAAAAACAAACGTGCCTTCAATTACAACGAACAAACGAAGGGCGTTATCAGAACCATCTGACCTATGCAACCTCAAGACGTTACTACCAAGTACGTACTGATTCGAGATCTTTATCTATGCGGCTCGTACCACAGGCATCCCAACCCTTGCCTCTGAGGGCACTGAATATTTTAATATCATTATTCTGCATGTTCTCTTGATGGGTTTCCTGTGGTAGAGCGCGCAAGCATGCAATACGTATATCATGTCAGCCTCTGTGCTGAGTAACATCCTATTATAAACCAATTTTGGTCACAGTCTCTCTTCCACTAGTCTTCATTTGAGTATTGGGAAATCTTTAGCTATGCTCACCGACACATAGTCTCCTTCGTCACGCAACTGTCATTGTCATAATGCCCGAATATACGCTCATTGAGCGTCGTTTGAATAGAATTCAAAAGAATAAGTTTGACGTCAAGCATGGAAAATCATGCATTGTGGGATTTATTAAAAGGGTCTAATATAGTATATGCAAAATTCTAGTGAAAGACTACGCAGATATATAACCATGAAGAAATTACAGAATGAGCAATTGCCATTCAATACTTCATAGTTATAAATCTGTGTCATATAAATGCATTTAATTCACACATTCTAGTACCTTAATTTACCCTGCGAGCAGAGGTTTTTTTCTACTCGCCCAGAAAAAAACCTCTGCTCGCAGGGTAACCTTAATTATGAACTATATTACATTCTAGTATAGATAATTAAAAACCATATAAGTTATCTGAACCATTGTCCATGACCATGGTTTCAAACACCATTAGTGTTCGACATTGTATCAACCAAACAGGAGAACCGAGTCTAATACGACCGCGAACAGCTCTGCAGTGACTCGCCAGTAGAGGGACGTTGTGTATGTGGCCAGTAGAGGAGGTCATACAATAAGAATTGTTATCTTCCAGTGTTCTATACTTGCAAATCCAGTTATAATTATAGTAAGATACCTTTAAAGGAGGAGTACCAGGTATGTGTTGATCCATTACAGCGACATTTATATCTCGATTATCAAAACATTTAATACATTTCAAGAGGAAGCACTGATGTTGGGCTTCCTGTGGTACTGACTATCACAACCGCTGTACATCATAATGCAGGCGTTCTCGGTTCCAGGCCTAGTTTGTGTTACATTTCTGGGTAAAAACATTTATATTCTCACAGAATGCTAACAGAAAAAGAGAAGGAGTGTTTTAGGGATCTACTAGAACGTATTGAGCTACGAGATCTCATAACCCTTACTGATACAGTCACAAACCGGGTCGTGTCTGCTGAAAACCGTCAAGGTACATGTATCTTTCTGCCTTCGTACTTGTATATTTTGTACTTTCTTTAATATCTCGGTGTACACATGCTATAACGTATACTCCCTGTCACTACAGAAGCAGTGGAAGCAGTTCTTTTATACAGTGTTAATGCTGTACAGTTACTTCGACGAAAGAAAGTAAAGAGAGAACATTTGTATCACTACCTCGCAGAGAAAGGTTCTATTGAACCTATAACAGCTGACAAACCTTACCTTTGTAGACGAATATTAGAGTTATGGGGGAGTGCAGACAGTGAGGTATGTGCACAATATTCATTGTATATCTTTAGAGTAATAATTGCTTGATATCAATTGACGTCATTTCCGGCCTTATGGGGAATTTCATCTGCTAACTGGGCTCATTGATCCAAGCAATACATTGCAACAAACCAATCATGGAGGGATGAGTCTCCCATACCCAGACTCGTACCCAGTCACTTTCGGTTTACTTTTATGAGAGATTACGAAGTGCAAGTGGGGAGAATACGGTTCTCAAAATACTAAAAAGCATATACAGGGGGGGGGGGTACTCATTGTGTCCAAAATAACAGAAATAGGGTGATCGGCAGTATCCTTTGAAAATGACCCCTAAAAGGTATGCATAAATTAAATGAGCTGTTGAAGCCATGTTGATTTCAACCCCTAAAAGGTACGACCATATACGACCATATATGGCAAAAACGTGATTGTGCTGATATCGTTTAATCAGTGACTGGACAATGTCTTTCTTCTGTTCTTTCATGGTTTGTTCAATGAAGAAAATAAATAACAAATGATCCTAAAAGGTACGGAGTGATATTACATAACTGATTTTGAGTCAGAACCCCTAAAAGGTCCACATAGGAAATATTTTCAACCCTAAAAGGACCGCCGATCACCCCTACCACTTGGACAAAGGGAGTACACCCCCCTGGGCTTTGCACCCTCATTCCTAAATTTCTTACGAATTTACTTCCAAATTACTTCCCTTTTCATTGCCGTAGAGTATGGTAAGTAATGACTGGGTACGAGTCTGTCCCTTACCCCTGTCCCAATATTTATTGAGTTGTCAAAATCTATTTACAGTTATGTATCCCACTAACATTAATAGATTGTTGGTGATCTTGACGATGACACAAATGAAAACAAGCCTCAAACTGCTGATCAATCCAAGACAACTACATTCACAACAAGTACAGGTGTGAACAACCAAGTTGCTGTTTCACCCATTGATGGACAGACACTAGCAGAACACTTTACACCATGGTTTTATGGATTATTGAACTCGCTTGTAGGTGACAGTAATATTAGTTGTACATCAACTAATGCTGACAATGCGTGGGGACATCATCATTTTTGGAGTGATGCCAAGTGTAGCATAACTATGCTGTCAGAACAACATACTCAAGATGAATGCCAGGGTTCTGAAACAGTAAGCGCAAAGCTTGCAGAGATGGTCTCAAAGGAACAACTGTTTTTCAATGTGAATGTTGCAAGTATAAAGGGTAAACTCGACCAATATGGATTGGTTAGGATTATTGCTGGCGGCACTGTTCATAGGTTTAATCATTGTATTGGAATATTTGAACAGTCGTTTGGACTTATCAGAGACCCTCAAATGATGAATAACTGGAAAATCAAATTCACAAATCTCAGGTTAAAATCCCAAGGTCAGCTACAAGGTAGCGAGACTCCCTCTCTTGTTGGACCAGATACAGGACCATTAGCATTGAGAAGCAAAAAATAATTTAATAAAAGCAGTCTGATTGCATGTTTACAATATCTAATTACTCAAGTTTGCTTGCTATTGGGCTCCCTGTGGAATACTGGCCTACACATATCATAATTCCTTGATTGATAGCTTCCCTTGAATAAACACTTCATTTAGAACAAAATATTTCAATTAAACACCATATATGCCTCCCTCAAATAGAGTTGTTTTGGTACGAGTGGGAAGTGGCCGTGCCGTGCCAAGCATTCTGATTGGTTGAGCAATGATTTTGCACACTCCTATTGGTTGAATAGATTCCGTACGGTGACTGTAACTCCATGCCGTAGGTTTCCCACTCATAGGAAAATGACTCTAATAACACACTTTGCCTACTGGCTAGCTATTGATTGTTGGAACCTCCTAGTGGGAGTAACATTTTCCATCTACAGCAATATCTGACTGTCTATCGATTGTTTTGTTTTTGTTTTTGATTTCAAAAATATTCAATCATGGTTCCAGCCCATAAATAATCATGAAAGGAACAAACTAGTTGTAATGGAACAGTATGGAATGTACAAGTATAATATTATTGTGATTTCATACAAAAAGCATCCAAGAAATAACTATTACAAAGTAGGAAAATAAACGCAAAATTGTAGGAAGGTTGATATAAAATATTATGCGTCAATACTTACAAATGTACAATAATGTACATAATTTGATGGTAGATTATTATCAGTATTTTGTAGCTAATATGAACAAATGTACACATTAGAGATGATTAATATACTAGGATTTTCATTAAAGGTACTAAACATGCAGAAGTTGTTCTTCATTCACAGTGTTTTTCACACCACTTTCAATGAGTGGGTTCCAAAGTTCATTCTGAAGTTTCAAAGTTCACCTTGAACTTGGGAAGTTTGATATGAACATTGCTGGCAAACTTGCTTCCTGTGTTTCAAAGCTCCCAAGTTCAAGGCAATCTTCAAAACTTTCTAATGAACTTCTGAACCTGCTTGTCAAAAGTGATGTGAAATGCACTGTAAAATCCATGTATTCTAATAATAATAGAGTTGCAAAATGGTTTGACACATCAGATATTGAGCTGAGGGATCAGTGAAGAATGTTAGTACACTCTGATCAAAATTTGAATTCTCCTCAGCTATTTTGAGTTCTCAAAGAGAATTTGGATTTTGATCATAAGTTCTTGTATGGATCTCTCCTCCAAGTAGAGATCTACAATGTATCAACTCCATAAAAGAAACTACAATGTAAATATCTGATATAACATACCATACAGCATTTGTCGTTGTGCCTTATGGTATATCATTTCCTATTATCATAAAGTATACACCTATTTCAAAAAAGGTTGTCAGAGAGAAAGGAGATAGGAGAATGGTTATTCAAAGACCAAAGTTGACTGCTGGTCAGTTTAAATTATTCTATTTTGGTTTTGTAATAATTACTTACAAAGTACAACTGAAAGCTTTATGAACTAAATTGTCAGGTTATTTGCATATACATACACACATCTATAGTATCATCTGGTCTTAGAATGACCATTCACCATTCTCCTATCGCCTTTCTCTCTGACAACCTTTTTCGAAACAGGTGTATAAACCAAAAGAACAATGACCTCATTATTATGATGATCACTAGATTGAAAACATTTGTTTTAGCTTTTGAAAAGTTGTATCTTTTGTATTACAACCATTATCGTTGAAGTGTGACCCTGAAAACTACAACCCTTTCAGACAAACTCCAGTCTAGACGGCCATCAATCAAATTACAATTGTAGCTAATGCTATGATTGGTTAAAGTCTGGACACACCCATGTTGTTTGATTGACGTCCAGCAATTTTCAAACCTGACAAGCTGTTTTGAAGGTCGCACAGCCTTCAATGATAACGGTTATATCTAATTCCCTAGAGTGCAAACACTAAAACCATGAAATAGTACTCACTAGTTATTGCTTAAACACGAAACCGCGCTATAAAAGGGCTTGTGCCAGGCAGCTAACACCTTCAGTTGTCAGTCATCCATCGTACTGTCAAGAGCTCTGCATATTAACAATGGGCGCGAAATTTAAATTCAAAAAATTGAATTTCAAATTGTTGACTTTCTTCGTTCTTTTAATAACATCAAAAACTCATTTTCAAAATCTTGTTATTAGTTTTGAATGATCAGCTTTGAAAATATTGATATTTAGCTCAGTTTTATCGAAGTCCAGTTGAATAATAACTATGAACTTTGAGTCGTTCAATACGACATGAATACGAAGATGTTACTCCACCATTTCAAATTGATTCAACTGAGCTGGAAAGGTGTGAAATGAAGGCGGTCCAGTCCCTTTTATAGCACGGTTTCGTGTTTAACAGCACCAACAAAAAGTTTGTACTGTTTCACAGTTTTAGTTTGTATTAATATCCCCTACATGTATAAATAATCACTAATTAATAAACTATTTACTTAATAAATTAACTTTTTTTAATAAATCTGCACTTGCTGATCTACTAGGCACTTTGTGCTGTCTGTTGTGGTTTGAATAAACATTGGTATTTATACAGACTTTACTGCCTTACAACAGTTCTGTTCTTCTTGACAGCCAACAGTACATTTACCCTTAAATCGAGCATTGGCCATCTGTCCAACCAATAGGAGATGTACCCAACCCATTCACAAAGTACTGATGACTTCTGAGCATCGTCTTCTGACTTGAGCTCTGCATATGTAGTGTACAGTGTAAAGTAGTCATTTTCCTTGAAGTCTCCCTTGTCCACATATTTACTGCCACCAAATACTAAGTCTTCAATGAAGTATTTGGTTTGGATATGCGCATTGTCTATAAACAGAAATAATGTCCCAGGGCTTGCACATTTCAGCACATTGCTCAGATACTTCTTGGCTCCTGCTAGATTTTGAACCGCAGAGATAAACTTGACAAACACCATTAGCTTGGCCTGTAACAAACAAACAAGCCAAAAATATTAATTAAATTCAATATAAATTAAAATAGTAGCTGTACTATCTTTCCCACATTTGCTTTGATGATCACAAACACAAACAATGGCTTATGGTCGAGATTGGGCTAGACAATTTACAGTAAATGTATGGAAATGTCTACCCCAGTCTCAACCTGGTGCTATTGTTTGTGGGCATTGGAGCAGAATATGGGAAAGGTCTATCACATCATGATTGCAGACATGACATCCTAATAATTTAATGATAATAATATTTTATTTATATTGCACCCACATCCTTACCTTACTAAAAGTTGAATATGGGAAATCAAGAGGGTTAATCTTAATCTTCTGTGACACATCACATATACCATACTTAAATGTTAGCCCAGACATTTTTGTCAGAAGTACAGTCGCAAGATGTTCCCACCCTTCGCAGTTATCCAGTAGTGCCCACTCTGTATCAGAGGGAAAGCTAGGATACAGTCCAACCACCTCACTGCCAGGCCCAGCACCAAAACAACATACTTGAGATCTGGAAACAACAATCAATGTTAGAGTTCTCTAGTGAGGTCTCTAGTGGGCAAACAGGTGGAAAAGTAGGTACTGTACATTTACTTTGAAGAACATCAAATATCCTCAACCCCTTGACCACACACCCCCCCCCCCCCCCCCCTCTATGTTGTCATTGATAGAATGTTATGAGCAACCAATATGGTGCCACACAAGTATGTACATGTACTCCGACACTATTGTACAATATATAGCTAATTGCATAATCATTGTCGGGTTGAAAATCATAAATCATAGAAGCTGAGACTGCAAGGATGGATGGGAATTCAGTTCATGAGCCACATTACATGCAGATATATTCAATGTTCTCGTAGTTTTGTAGGTATATGAGCTATTTAACCCATTCGCTCCTGAGCTATTTTGAGTTTTTTAGCGATTTTCTGGACCTAATCACGCAATAGGAAATTTCGATTCCATATAAGGGGTTTCCATGGAAATCTTGACAGTTCTGAAAGCCCACGGGCTCAAGTTCTCACGTGGTTTGCCTTTCGTCTTGGGATCTCATCGGGGCCAGTAGTTTTAACTGCTTGAAGAGGCCAATTTTGCATTTTAGAGTGTTTTATAGCCATTGTTCACCACAGAAGCCCCCAGAACAGCATCATTAAGCTTGACTGGTGTGGTAGAGACCGTTCTGCTGAAAGAAACCAGCAGCGAGAAGCGAGTTTCACAAAGACATATCGGCAGTGGCGTTGAGGAATTCAAAATGGCGGACTCAACTGTGAAATCGTCTCTCTGGTTGTTCTGTGGTGGATTCCAGGACCTACGAAGGCATTTTTGGCGACTTTGGACTTGTGAAGAATGCAACTGGTGCAATATTTTGCCTGTAGGACCGAGTGGCTTGACACTCTAAAAAAGTCTAAAAAACGGAAAGGGCGTGATGCTTGCTGTCAAAAATTCCTGTATGTTCCCGGCATCCTTTTCGGGCGTGCAGAAGGAAAACATGTGTTTGCGAAAGTGGTCCTAAGGAAATGGCTATTGTTCGGCGAGTTAAGAGAGAGGGAAAAATTCACGAATATATCAAGAGAGATGGAAGTTTGCTGAGAAAGTGGCATTTTGTTTTGCAATGATGTATTTTGGAAGAAAATCCAAGTCAAATGTCATTCATTTTTTCATATATTTTTCATATATTTTTTCATATTGGGAATTCATTAGGGGTCGGGTATACTGGGTTATATTCTTATTGGGTGGGACGTGGTGTAATGTATTTTAAAGGGGACTTTGTGTCCTATTATGCAACACCTGCCTTATGGGCGCATCTTGAAAATAAAAAATAAAAATAAATATTTTCGAGGTGTGAAATTGCGTCAAAAACACGCATTTTTGATTTCTATGAAAAACAAATTGAACTAATGCCCAGAAATCGGACCTGTAAGTCAGTTTACTTGAGGTTAAAATTTGAAGAGTTATCTAGTTGATGGTTGATCAATAAATTTGGGTTGAGGAAACTCATATAACTACAAAAATGTCAATACCAACCCACAAACAACTATTGAAGTTATCTAGTTGTCACTAATAACTGGCCATGAGATCGATGTTACGAAAATTCAGAAAGTTAGAATTTTTCAAAGCAGTATCGATGTTTACGGCCGGTTTCGGCCGGTGTAGGAGTCAATGGTCAACTAAGATCCTACAAGTCTGGATAAAAAGGTTGATGATTTGACGGTGTTATTTGAGAGTTTTAATTTCCCAGAATTCCTTTTGGTCATAGCTTTCATGATTTTCAACCCGACAACGATTATGCAATTAGCTATATATTAGTCATATACAGTCATTTGCAAAAATTCTGGCCGCTACGAAATATCAATATATCGGGTGCATTATGGGTAATTAAATAATCGAAAATTCCCCTTAAAGCGGGTTAACGCCAGCAAAGTTGGTAGAAATATTTAGTATAATGTTTGTTTTAGTCATAGGTTTGTTGTTTGTAAAATTTTGCTTCATTTAACCCTTTGACACCCAGAGATCTTTGAGTTTTTTAGCGATTTTCTGGACCTAATCACGCCATAGGAAATTTCGATTCCATATAAGGGGTTTCCATGGAAATCTTGACAGTTCTGAAAGCCCACGGGCTCAGGTTCTGACGTAATCTTTCTCTTTTGGTGAATCTCCTCGAGGAACGGCATCTCGTAGCTACTAGGAGCGGTCACTTTTGCATTTTTAGAGTGTTTATAGCCATTATTCACCACAGAAGCCCCCAGGACAGCATCATTAAGCTTGACTGGTGTGGTAGAGACCGTTCTCCTGGAAGAACTCAGGAGTTTAGATACGAATTCACGAACAGATTTCGACTTTGCCGTTTGGAAATTCAAAATGGCGGACTCAATTGTGAAATCGTCTCTCTGGTCTTTCTGTGGTGGATTCCAGGACCTACAAAGGCATTTTTGGCGACTTTGGACTTGTAAAGAATGCAACCGGTGCAATATTTTGCCTGTAGGACCGAGTGGCTCGACACTCTATATATTCTTAAAAGAGGGATTTTCGGGGGAGATCTATGCCGAAATTCCCGGATGTTTCCCGGCATCCTTTTCGGGCGTGCAGAAGGAAAACACGTGTTAGCGAAAGTGGGCCTAAGGAAATGGCTATTGTTCGGCGAGTTAAGGAAAAGAGAGGGCAAAATTCACGACTATATCAAGAAGAGAGATGGAAGTTTGCTGAGAAAGTGGCGTTTTGTTTCGCAAGGATGTATTTTGGAAGAAAATCCAAGTCAAATGTCGTTCATTTTCGAGGTGTAAAATTGCGTCAAAAACACGCATTTTTGATTTTTATGGCAAACAAATTGAACGAATGCCTAGAAATCGGACCTGTAAGTCAGTTTACTTGAGGTTAAAATATGAAGAGTTATCTAGTTGTCACTAATAACTGGCCATGAGATCGATGTTACGAAAATTCAGAAAGTAGAATTTTTCAAAGCAGTATCGATTTTTATTTCGGGCGCCGTGGGAGTCAAAGGGTTAAATTCAATAATTTTTTTTTTTTTTTTTTTTCACTGACTTGCCATTTTTCCTACCAAAAAACTATTTAAAACATTAAGTCTACCTAAGACGGTTATACACATGCCAAATTTTATTTGAAACTGAGCTTGATTGAAGGACTTAGGGGGGGGAGGGTATTTGTTATAGACCTCAAAAGCCCAATTTTACATATAGGTCAAAAAGTCAAAGTTGAGGGAGTGGTCATTGTGAAATTTAGACAGCAGAGAAGAATAGTTGTCGTGGATGTTAGTCAGACCAATGGTCACATTCACCCTATGGTGATCCAGGGGGGCAGTGATGCTTGTCACGTGACTAACCCTAGCCCCTAAGCCAGCCTTCAGTCAAATCTAACCTAGCTTCCAGAACTTAACCCAAGGGCAAAAAAAAATAACCCTAAGCCTGAATTGTTACCCTAACCCTAGTTTTGAGTTAACCCCAACCCTAACTTCTTCCCGGAGGTGACAAAAGTCCTGGTCACGTGACCTCATATTTTTTCTCATTAACCCTTTGACACCCAGAGATCTTTGAGTTTTTTAGCGATTTTCTGGACCTAATCACGCCATAGGAAATTTCGATTCCATATAAGAGGTTGATATTTCGTGGCGGCCAGAATTTCTGCAAATGACTGTATCATAATAATAATAATATATTAATTTATATAGCGCTCTTACTACCTGGTCTATAGCCTGGTCTACTAATAGCACTCTAACTACCTTGTCTATAGCCTGGTCTACTAGCTAATAGCACTCTAACTACCTAGTTGTCTATAGCCTGGTCTACTAATAGCACTCTAACTACCTTGTCTATAGCCTGTTCTACTAATAGCACTCTAACTACCTTGTCTATAGCCTGGTCTACTAATAGCACTCTAACTACCTTGTCTATAGCCTGTTCTACTAATAGCACTCTAACTACCTTGTCTCTAATAGCACTCTAACTACCTTGTCTATAGCCTGGTCTACTAATAGCACTCTAACTACCTTGTCTATAGCCTGTTCTACTAATAGCACTCTAACTACCTTGTCTATAGCCTGGTCTACTAATAGCACTCTAACTACCTTGTCTATAGCCTGTTCTACTAATAGCACTCTAATACCTTGTCTATAGCCTGGTCTACTAATAGCACTCTAACTACCTTGTCTATAGCCTGTTCTACTAATAGCACTCTAACTACCTTGTCTATAGCCTGGTCTACTAATAGCACTCTAACTACCTTGTCTATAGCCTGGTCTACTAATAGCACTCTAACTACCTTGTCTATAGCCTGTTCTACTAATAGCACTCTAATACCTTGTCTATAGCCTGGTCTACTAATAGCACTCTAACTACCTTGTCTATAGCCTGTTCTACTAATAGCACTCTAACTACCTTGTCTATAGCCTGGTCTACTAATAGCACTCTAATACCTGGTCTATAGCCTGTTCTACTAATAGCGCTCTAATACCTGGTCTATAGCCTGGTCTACTAATAGCACTCTAATACCTGGTCTATAGCCTGTTCTACTAATAGCACTCTAATACCTGGTCTATAGCCTGGTCTACTAATAGCGCTCTAATACCTGGTCTATAGCCTGGTCTACTAATAGCGCTCTAATACCTGGTCTATAGCCTGGTCTACTAATAGCACTCTTATACCTGGTCTATAGCCTGGTCTACTAATAGCACTCTAATACCTGGTCTATAGCCTGGTCTACTAATAGTGCTCTAACTACCTTGTCTATAGCCTGGTCTACTAATAGCACTCTAACTACCTTGTCTTTAGCCTGGTCTACTAATAACGCTCTAATACCTGCTTTCTTTGTGGATTTTCTTCATTAAGTCATCCAACGGAGGGAAGATACCAGACTGTAAAGTAGCCATCACTAAGCTTGCATGAGCTACAGTATAAGTACCCATGTAGGCCCAGCGAGATTCAGCATCATCAAATAATGTCTGTTGGGTGCCTTGTTTGGAAAACCTGTGAGACACTCGGATAAGCTTATCCCGTAAAATCCCATGACAGAGTTGAGGATCAAGTTGCATCAGCTGTAGCTCCAGTTTAGTCTTTTCCTCCAGTTGGTGAAATGAACACTTTAGTGCTCGTAGCACAGTCTTGCAGATTGATTCTAAATAAAACCATTGGAATTGTAAATATCTAAACTTCATGTATATATCACATGTAAACACACTCTCAAAAGTTTGTCTACATGTAATGCAGACTAATGCCGTGTTTACACTTGAGCGCTCTACCAAGGTACAAATCAGAAAACTATTGTTTGTTGAGTGGTGACTGCTCAACAAACAATAGTTTTCTGATTTGTACCTTGGTAGAGCGCTCAAGTGTAAACATGGCATAAGAGACTGGCTCATTTAGATTCTTCACCAATAAACTTGTGCCGATATCAGTAATTTATCAAGTCTAAACTCAATCAATCTTCATTATGAAATTAATCCAACAAATTTCATGTCAATTTCCCTTGGGACTGGTGATCAGACGTCTCAGCATTAAACTAATTAAGCCACATCTACACGAACAAGTTTTCCTTGACAAGTTTTCCTTGACAAGGAAAACTTGTCAAGGAAAATTTGCTCGTGTAGATTCGGCTTTAGTCTAAAACCAAAATAGATTTCTATGATTTTTAAAGATTCTAAAAATAGTAACTGATATTTAAACTCAGATGTAAGACTTATTTAACACATTTCGTAATAACAAAACTGCAGTGAATACAATATTTATGTCAAATTACCGTTGATCACAACACTAAACGTTGTCAACATTTTGCTTCTTTCAGTAGCATCATTGCTGACTTCCCCATTGAGGATGCCGTTGTCTTTTATGTGAAACTGTTCAGTGGTGTTTCCTGATGATCCTTTAGTGACAACAGAAGCGTATGACAACAGAGCAGCTGGTCGAGTCCCGTTCTGGCTGTTGCCCCCAGCTGGATTGTCGTTTCCCAACACCGGTTCTTGTCGTAGCTTCGTCTCGTATTTTTCATGTAAATCATCCTTATACTTCTTAATGTCCGACCTCAACAAGCAACTCAAACATTCCCGAGGTATTTTATCGAGATCTGTTTTCGATGATATCATAAATGAAGGTAAATATCTGAAATGTCCGCACTGAAAACACTGTTGAATTAGACCGTTCATGTCGCAACCATCTTGAAGCAGTTTCAACGAGTCTTTGGCCGCAGAACAGTGAATACAAACCCGTGAGTCTCTCTCGTTGAACCATTCTCCAACCTTAAACATGCACAGAGGAGCTTTGGTGTAACAAACCTGACACACTTGTAGTCTGTCATAAATGCAGTCGGCGCATACGACATGGAAAAAGTTCATCTTGTCATTGTCACTGGCGCCATTTTGTTTGGTGTTGGGAGAAACAAGTTCTCTTTCTGACACTGTTGGCGTCACAAAAGTCTTTCGAATTTCACTGACATTAAAGACACTGTCGTGGGATAAATTCGTGTGATGACAGTTAAAGCATCGTAGATTTTCCATGGTGAATCACTCGCCCTTGAAACACAAAACAACGAAACTGAACCTGAGTCAGCAGGGAAGTGAAAGAGGTATGTAACCAGCATGCATAGCGAACCTACTAACACAGGTAGCCCAACATTACTTTCCCACTGGGAAAGGAGATGGAAAAATAATTAATTAGATTGGATGTCATACTGACACGATGGTAATATATCATAATAATAATAATAATATGTAAAATTTATATAGCGCCGATTCCTAAAGTTCATTGGTGATTATAAGCAGAACTTAGATTATTTATTTATTATTATTTATTTATACCAGATATTAAAGTCTTTATATCTTATACCCATCATACCCATATATATTTTTAAAGGTTTATTGTTTCCATTTAATCATGAATATTTCCCTTTGCAGCCCTCCTGGAAATGTCTTACTCACAGCAATATCAAGATCATCAGACTTTTTAACCTGTTCTTCAAATGATCTTGTTCCCCCTCCCACCCCAAAGTAGTATGTCTTTGCGGCAATATAAACAACACCTAGAGGATATCTTAAATGATGTCTAAATAAATCAAGCAGTTTCTTATAATTATTGACATTATAAATAGTTTCTGATGTTAAGATGACGTCATATCGTTCATTTGGACTGCTGGTTGGATTGATAAAGTCTGTGAGGAAGCTCCAGTCTCCAGCATAAAAGTGGCATTTCTTGCATACAAGGTCCCTAACTTGCTTATCAGTTAAGTTTGGAGAACTTGATCTTAGGTTAATAAACACATTGGGAATAGTAAACCGTTCCAGTACCTCGTCATTATAGTCCTGGAAGTCAACAAATGCTCCTTGTAACAGAGCATATATCCCTGGCAAGCCTCCACCACAGCCAACCTCCAGCACTCGCTTGTCCTCAAAGGTCACTTTTATTTCGCTTAGAAATTCTATTAAATCCATTGTACATTCCCATATTTTGAGTCCTCCTTCGTAGACAGCTGGTACAAGATCTGTATCAGGCGTTGAAGCATCAAGTACACTACTGGCTTTCTTGTTGTTGACTTTCATGTGCAGCAATTTGGTTTGATTTACAACCATCTCATCAACACCGTCCATTGTGTTTAAGATATCTCTTGTGACAGAGATTTCTTTAGCCTCTAATGGCGCTGCTTCATCTTCATTTGAGGTAGATTTATGGTCACTATTTTCGTTTTCTTCGCTGGTAAAGTTGAAACGAAACGAAGCCATGTTTTTTTTCCAGAACCACGTGTCACGCGGTTGTGTCACGGATGTCACGCAATATTGACTTTATGACCAGGCTTTCTCAATCATAGCTTAATTTCGTCATTTCCGGTCTCGAATATATATAACGTACTTCACTTGTTGCATACAATAGTTTCGGATACTCTTTGGGAAATGGGAGGGGCAGTCAGCAAAGTAGCATGTACATGTAGATGTTTACGTTGAAAGTTAATCTACATAACACAGGTAGCCCAATATGGCCTATGTAGTCACATTGTGAAATAATATTGTACACATGCATGCTTGCGTATTACTTTTATTTCATGCTAGCCTACGTGGCAGCCCAAAGCCCTAAAAAGGGTGGGGATTGGAGGGGGACTGAGGAGAGGAGGGGGAAGTCCACTTGACAACATGCAGGACAAGAAATTTTAAATTAGTGGGCATTCAGTAAAATCAAGGGTCCCTCTCACTCCCATTCCCTCAGTCCCCCTCTAATCCCACCCTTTGGGTCGCCTTGCAGGCTAATTTCATGCCATAACAGTACTTGTACTATGTACACAGTATAGTCGTTTTCGCATGAGTGGGAATTGAAGTAGTTACGGTACGATTCATGCCATGCGGTGACCGTATCGCGCCATCATCATGCCGTATCCAAGCATTCTGATTGGTTGTGAAATGATTTCACGTGCTGTGATTGGTTGAATACAATGTGTTCGATTCCATACCGTGACCGTAACTCCGTACCGTAGGCTTCCCACTCATACGAAAACAACTCTATTATTGAATCTTTGTGGCTAAGAGTTTGTTTTCTGAATATCATTCTTTTCTATTCATTGAGTTTGTTTATTGATTATTATTCTTCCTGTAGTTAGTTATGCTGCTTCTTCCAAATCCTGGATTTGTTGGCCAAAATTGAAGGCTTGAAATGGCCTGGCAATGTAATTTCTTGTTATAACACTAATCACAAGAACCATCTTTCCATCCATGTAACCATCTTTCATCAACTTTTGAACAGTCAAACTCCTCTTTCCCAATGTGTTTGTTTATGTCATTATGTATTTTGCACAACCACTGAGAAAAATTATATTGGTTGGTTATGTCAGGTGGTCTTTCTTTCAATCTGTTGAAGAATATATGAACAAATGAATGAATAAAGGAATGCTTTTAACTTGATCACTCACACTCACCCAGTGGGGATGCAATGATGTCATGAGTAGTATTAATAATACAATCAACTCTCTCTCTAAGCCAGACATCCATCTTAGAGAAAGTGAATTTATAGTAAAGAGACTAGACATGAGTGTCTGTCTTAGAGGGGTGGTGTTTGGCCACAGGCAGCCCAACATTTCTTCTGAGGCTGCATGTATTATTATTATAAATTAAATAAAAATATAAAAAATATACAAATATTATTGTATGTGTTTTGATGGTCTTCCTGTGGTAGATAGAGCACAATGATGATGATAATGATTGATGAATATGATGATAGTTGATGACTGATGATGATGACTATGATGATGATTGATGACTATGATGATGATGATTGATGATGATAACTATGATGATTGACGATGATGATATATGACTATGATGATGACTATGATGATGACTATGATGATGATGACTATGATGATTGACAACTATGATGATGATGATTGATGATGATGATATACATGTATGACTATGATGATGATGACTATGATGATGATGACTATGATGATGAAGACTATGATGGTGATGACTATGATGATGATGGATGACTGATGACTGATGATGATAACTATGATGATGATGACTATGATGATGATGACTATGATGATGATGGCAATGTCAATGTGATCTATTTACCTTTCTCTAAGATGTGAAGCACAATCACCACAAGGATAAAATTTGGAAAACAAGTTCATAAACTTTTTCATATCATCTTGTTGAGTATTAGTTGGATATTCTGGGTAATAAGCAGCCATAGTATGAAGGAAACCCCAAGTAGAGCGGCCAACTTCCTCGCTGTCCAAAGGACATTCACTTCTGACATTATCTACCACAACAGTTTCAGTTGATTCTGTAGTCTGCTGAGTTGCCTGCGTATGTAAGGTGATCACAATGATTAATGATAGCAATGATGATGATGATAATAATAATCATGAATAAGTTTACAAAGACAATTAATGAAGGTATGTTATTGTACATCATCATCAACCACCACCATCATCACCATCAACCATCATCATCAACAACCACCATCATCACCATTACATCATCAACCACCATCATCACCATCAACCATCATCATCAACAACCACCATCATCACCATACCATCATCAACCACCATCATCACCATCAACCATCATCATAATTTTAGATTTTTTGAATTGTATATATGTAAAGCGCATTTGGGCATTCTGGAGAGTGCGCTATATAAATATTAAATTATTATTATTATTATTATTATATCATTAAAATTAACAACCATCATCATCATCAACCACCATATCATCAGCATCCAACTGGAAGCAAAAATCTAACAACGACACCATTTAACCAAATGCTCTTTGTAGACATTACGTGTTATAGATCATGAATGTCTTCAATGAGTAGCGGATATATAAGTTATGCATTATTGTACGACCATGCATGTACATGTACCGGTGTATACACAATTGTCAGCTTGCATCATCTGTTTACAAACATTCCATGGACGATCGGTGTACGTATTAAACCTTACCTCAATAGGTTTGCCTTTAGATTGTAATTTCGCCCAGGTTTTAAAATCAGTGCACGTTCTGCAAGGCTTTTTGCCATGTAAAAGCGGAAAGCCGTCATGACTTTCAGTGTTTTCTGCCATCTTGTCAGTGCTGGACGAGTAAGCACTAGGACCTGGGACTAGCACCCTCGGTACCATTTCTTCTCGGTTTTCAAAATGGCGAGCTTCAAGGCGGTCACAAAACTATACTGTTATTACATGATTGCGCTTTTAGTAGTTGATTCTAGCAGGTAAGGATGATTATAAAGATATTATAGCAATGTATTCTTGCAGTCTTATTCGATATTACATGAAAAAAGGTTAAATTTGCGGTAAAAAATGATCGATAAAATAGACAGATATTTCTTCCGTCATTTTTCGGTAAAACTAAAAAAAGCCCTTTTGCCCATCATTAGTGTCTCATAACGGTAGTGTCTTATAATGATTGAATGTATGAGTTAAGGAGTTTTTACTTTTAATGCAGGTTGGCAGGGTGAGTTGGACTGATAAAATCAATCAATGCTTTATTGACTTCGTTTTGAATACACAAGATGGAGGGAAAAGAAACCATCGATGATTCTTTATATAGGTAAGCAAACATTAATATTATCATACAATATCCTTACATATGGTTGGTTTATTTGTTTATATTCTCCCTCTCCCTCTCCCTCTCCCTCTCCCTCTCCCTCTCCCTCTCCCTCTCCCTCTCCCTCTCCCTCTCCCTCTCCCTCTCCCTCTCCCTCTCCCTCTCTCCCCCCTCTCCCCCCCCTCTCCCCCTCCCCTTCCCCTCCCCTTGCTAATATAATATTAGATCTAGAATTGTTGTGATTGTTTTGTTTCTAGCCGACAGCGATACATGCTTGGTGACCATGCTATGCAAAGGATTAATACATCTAGTGTCTTTCTCAGTGGTCTTGGTGGAATAGGAGTTGAAATAGGTAAGGTACAATGTAATTACTGGTATCTTTATTGATTTAGCTAAATCTTTATGAGAAAAAAATCATTGTAGCTAACAGAAAAACATGCTATTTTTCTCTGACACTGATATTTTGCTGCATACATGTATATGTGAATGAAAAGTGAAATGATATTTTTATTTTCAGCAAAGAATGTGGTACTCGCTGGTGTCAAGGTTTGTACTTACAGTTATATATAGCTAATTGCATAATCGTTGTCAGGTTGAAAATCATGAAAGCTATGACCAAAAGGAATTCTGGGAAATTAAAACTCTCAAATAACACCGTCAAATGATCGACCTTTTTATCCATACATGTACTTGTAGGATCTTAGTTAAATAGCTCATATACCTTCAAAACTACGAGAACATTGAATATATCTGCACGTAATGTGGCTCATGAACTGATTTCCCATCCATCCTTGCGGGCTCAGCTTCTATGATTTATGATTTTCAACCCGACAACGATTATGCAATTAGCTATATATGATAATAGTCATACATATCACTTCTTAGCAACTCGAGGAAAATTAAGGAGACCAATAATAGCCTACTACCTTAGCTGGGTACCACAGGTCTGCAGATCATAAAGTAATCATGATATTTTTATCAAATGATTTGTTTCAGTCTCTAGTTGTTCATGATACCAATACTGCTAGCTATCTTGATCTTGGCTCAAATTTCTTTCTTCGTGAAGAAGATGTAGTAAAGAAAAGAAATAGGTAATTTCTAGGCGTAATTCCTCAAGATGATTTGAAGATCAGTTATTAAGTATACTTTAACTTAACTTGTTCCAGAGCTATTGCATGTGCAAGAAGCATTGCAGAACTGAATCCCTATGTGACAGTCAAAACAGATATCAAAGCAATTGACCAGAATAACTTGGACTTCCTTAAAGAGTATCAAGTAAGTTGGATTATGCAATATGCATGGAGATATCTTGTAATCGCTTCTGTATGTTCAACTGGCAGTGAGAGAGAAACTTAACAAGAAGTCTAGCTTAATTCAGAGTAGGTTTTAGCGTATATAACTTGGACGTGTATCAGGGTAGTCACTAGGTTTTTGAATAGCGGGCTCTAGCTAAGAAGTAAGTGGCTCAACTAGCATCCAAACAGCAAGGTACATGTATGATGTCAATGCTTTAGTATTTAGAATAGCTGACTCAAAGTACCTGGGAAAATGCACAAGTCTGATATGATCTACTTTGGAGTTGAGTAAAAAATCTTGCAAATCTTGCAAAATCTAGATGGATGCATGTAGCATGTAGCATGTATCTGGGTAAGTAGTCACTATGGCAGGCAGGCTCTAGCTGGCTCAACTAACATCAAAATAGCAAGGCAGGATGTGGATTAATTAGCATTTGGAATAGGCTCACTTACATGTAGAGCTCTGGGTAAATGTGCAGGCTTATTTCAAATGACAACCTTGATATTGCAAAATATTTATCAGATAAGATCAGATGTTATAAAGTAATTCTAATGTAATATAATTATTGTTATTTGTTTTCCTTTCAGTGTGTCATTCTAACAGATTCTACAATAAGTTTGCAAGTCAAGATTAACAAATTCTGTAGATCTCAGAATCCTCCTATTCAGGTATTCTAGTTACAACTAATAAATAATATAATAATTGATTAATGAAACAATACATGATGAACATTGATGTATAAAGGCCAATCTACACGAGCAAATTTTCCTTGACAAGTTTTCCTTGACAAGGAAGACTTGCTCGTGTAGACGACAAAAACATCAACAATTTTTCCTTGTCAAGGAAAACTTGTTCATGTAGATGCGGCTTAACACATTGAATTAAACCAACATTGATGTCAATTTTTGGTTAACTTTCAGTTTATCAGTACCAATGTCTTTGGAGTCTTTGCGTATTTATTCTGTGACTTTGGTCCAGATTTTGAAGTACTTGATACCTGGACAGAAGAAGAAGAGCCCAAACAGTTCTTTATTGGAAATATAACTAAGGTATGGTTGATTATTTAAGTCTACTCATTATTCCAGATACTGTACCATGAAACAATACTAAGTTATATGTCGCTAATACTGACAGCGACATATAGCTATTGTTCATGGTGTCTGGAATACATGTAAGTTATCTGGGCCTTAGACGAGGTCTAACTATTGTACCAGACACCATGAAACAATAGTTAGACATCGCTATACTGTAACGACGTATGTTCATGGTGTCTGGAATACATGTAGGTTATCTGGGCCTTAGAAGAGGTCTCTCTATTGTACCAGACATCATAAAACAATAGTTAGATGCATAATAATAATAATCTCTTAGTTAAGCATTGTTTGAATAATAGAGAGACAGTTACAGCATGGTTCATGATGTGCAGTGACCGTACCATGGTGATGCTGTGATCATGCCATGTCCAAGCATTCTGATTGGTTGAGCGATGATTTTGCATGCTGTGATTGGTTGAATTTCTTCTATTCCATATGGACCGTAACTCCATGCCGTAGTTTTCCCACTCGTATGAAAACAACTCAATGTTATTGTTTCAGTCTAACCCTGGTGTGGTGACTACTCTTGATAACCAATATCACGGCTTAGAGAAGGGTGACAAACTTGTCTTCCAGGAACTTGTTGGTATGGAGGTGTTGAATAACTCCAAGCAGACTGTCCAAGAAGGTACTTAGGTTTTGTAGTTTGTATCAGCTGATAAAAGTCCATGAATCTCATTTATTTTATTTATTTATTTATTGTGAGATTAATTCTCACTAAAATAATTGCCTTTTTTCTTCTGTTTCTTAGTGTTGTCACCTTTCTCATTCACTATTTGTGATACCAGCAATAGCGAGTTTAAATCCTACATGTATGGAGGCACTGCATGTCAGATGAAACCAGCATCCACCCATCTCATATTTGTAAGTCTATTGTTATTACATATATGTCCATATTCTCAACTTTGTCTTGTGGCATTAATTCAGACACATACTTTTTGTTCTTACCAGATTTTGATGTAATCTGTGCATCTATAAGAGTACAGGCCCTGGTTGCATGAAAGGTGGTTAGCGCTATCCACAGGATAACTCCTATCCAGCGGATAAAGTTTATTGGATAACTGCATCAGTTTTATCAGTTGGATAGGACATATCCAGTGGATAGCGCTTAGCCACCTTTCGTGCAACCAGGGCCCGCCAGATCTATGCACTACAAAATGGAATCTATGTTTAGTACTTTACACCATTTACCTCATTAAGACACTATGGAATATTGAACAATAATATTATTCCCCAAAGTGGAGGTGAGTAGTGGTGGATATTTACCGAGCCGCGAGTCCTCGAGCGGCAAGGTAAATATTCACCACTACTCACTGACACTGAGGGGCATAATTGTTTTAGTATCTACCAAATCATTTGGATAAAAAATGTAGCTGTAGCTGTAGCAAAACGAGATACTATTTTGAATCTCGTACCAAAACAGTGAATAGCCAAGGATATTCCGAGTTACGGGAACCAATCAAAACGCGCCAAAATTGCTATCCACTGATTTGGTAAATACTAAAGTTATGTTGGCACTGAATGGGTGGCCATATTCTTAGTAATAGCAGAAGATGTTGTTGTATATTAAAATATCACTTCATGAGTTGTTAAAATACAATAATTAACTTTTCTAATAGCAATCTTTGGAAGATCAGTTAAAGGTCCCAGATATTGTGATGGCCGATCCAATCAAAATCCATGTAAGTTTCCAATACCATATTCATCTAATATCAGCCATCAGAAGTCCATAACATATTAGCAATATTATTGTGCATTGACCCATCAGTGATTATTATCAGGTAAAGTATATTCTGTTTGTAGTTCTAAACTCATTCTTACCATATCAAATGCATTAGATTGTCTGCTCTTTCTTTCTCTGGAAAGGTGGGGTTTTTGCAAATGGCTTTCAGTGGATATTAACCCTTTGACACCCAGAGATTTTTGAGTTTTTTAGCGATTTTCTGGACCTAATCACGCCATAGGAAATTTCGATTCCATATAAGGGGTTTCCATGGAAATCTTGACAGTTCTGAAAGCCCACGGGCTCAGGTTCTGACGTAATCTTTCTCTTTTGGTGAATCTCCTCGAGGAACGGCATCTCGTAGCTACTAGGAGCGGTCACTTTTGCATTTTTAGAGTGTTTATAGCCATTATTCACCACAGAAGCCCCCAGGACAGCATCATTAAGCTTGACTGGTGTGGTAGAGACCGTTCTCCTGGAAGAACTCAGGAGTTTAGATACGAATTCACGAACAGATTTCGACTTTGCCGTTTGGAAATTCAAAAATGGCGGACTCAATTGTGAAATCGTCTCTCTGGTCTTTCTGTGGTGGATTCCAGGACCTACAAAGGCATTTTTGGCGACTTTGGACTTGTAAAGAATGCAACCGGTGCAATATTTTGCCTGTAGGACCGAGTGGCTCGACACTGAGATGGAAGTTTGCTGAGAAAGTGGCGTTTTGTTTCGCAAGGATGTATTTTGGGAGAAAATCCAAGTCAAATGTCGTTCATTTTCGAGGTGTAAAATTGCGTCAAAAACACGCATTTTTGATTTTTATGGCAAACAAATTGAACGAATGCCTAGAAATCGGACCTGTAAGTCAGTTTACTTGAGGTTAAAATATGAAGAGTTATCTAGTTGTCACTAATAACTGGCCATGAGATCGATGTTACGAAAATTCAGAAAGTTAGAATTTTTCAAAGCAGTATCGATTTTTACGGGCGGTTTCGGGCGCCGTGGGAGTCAAAGGGTTAATAATAATATTAATTTTTACCAACTGTGAAAAAAGAAGCTTCGCAGTCCACATTGTCAATAAATATCATAAATCATCCAGTGGTCTAAACAAACAAAATGGCGGCTTCGTCGTCACGTTTTGCTAATGTTTCAGAGGAGTTTCTCAACGAACTATTGGATCAACTTCTGTCATTTTCTACTGACCTATTCTTGGTGGGCGAGTGACATCATCGAAATGCCAAAATCCAAAATATTACATCTGGATGGCTGATTTTTAAATATATTATTTTAGAGGCATGCAAATTGAGTTTTCTTGGAAAATTTCATGTCAATATGGTGTTTTGCTTTTGAGTTACAGAGTTTTTAGTTTGTCGGTCTCGAGCTCACAGTGTTTACTTCAAGTCATGAAAATTCATGTATTTTAATAAGCCAAATCATTTTTTTAATAATCAAAATTGCTTAACTACATGTAGGTAACAACTTTATTGTGCTCACTTATACTTATACTCACTTAACTAAATGATATTTGAAGTGAAAATGATTTATACTTTTGGAAAAGAGCAGGTTTCTATAGTGTACGTGAAACGGCGGCCATGTAGATGGCCGCCGCATACAAATTAACCAAAATGTCCAAATATTCATTTTTGAACTGCTCGTTAACAAAACAAGTTATTGGATCCAAAATATGCCAGTTTGTTCGTTTTTGTCTGCTGTTCAAGATTTACTATACAGTTTGCCAATAAAGTGGTTGGATATGTTTGTTTGACTTCGGCGCCCACCAAGAATTGGATGGTTTATGCTAAAACAAGAAAGACTACTTGTTCTCGTTTTCTATGAAGATAGTCAACTCTTAGTGCCTATGTGCCTTGTGGTAATAGTGTACAATAGCATACCAAATCACTTGTCGGTCGACTGTCAGTCAAGTAGCCGTTTGTCGGTCGACTGTCGGTCATTTGTCGGCCGTTTGTTGGTTGACTGTTGGACGTTTGTCAGATGTTTGTCAGCCATTTGTTGGTAGTTTGTCGGTGGAGTGTCGGTCGATTGTCGACTGAATGTCGGCCGACTGTTGACTGACAGTGGACCGACTGTTGACCGACAAGTGATTTGGTATGCTATTCTACACTATTACAGTGACTGTGCCTTGTTGACTATTTTTAAAACAATAATATTAGACACCTCAAACTCGTAGTCTACTTGTTAGTTATAACAATAAATTAACATACTGATGAGCCATGTTCCATATATTGTTAATTATAACATACTAATGAGCCATGTTCCATTGTTTGTCATTTATTCATTCAATTTATCTGTCTAATATAATGGCTGTATTTGTAATCTATTTACAAGCTTCCTGCACAGCTTCATGTTGGAATACATGCTGTGCATCTGTTCTGGGAGAAGAATGGTTGTCTTCCCCATGTAAGGTTTGTTGATGTCTTTCTTATTGATTATTATTAATTATTATTCAACTGTATAATCATTCACATCGTCCATATCTACAATATGTAGTGTAAAGTCACATCATCCATATCCATTACAATGTTTATATGCACATCAAATCATTATTTTCTATTTCCCTCCTTCTTATCTTCTTTTCCTTTCTTCCTTTCTTCCTTCATTCAATTTTCCCTACCTTCCATCCTTTCTTCCATCCTTCCTTCTATCCATCCATCCATCCTTATTTCCTTCCCTTTTTCCTCCCCTCCTTTCTTCATTCCTGTCTTTCTTTCTTTCTTCCTTAATACATCCCTCCATTCCCTTATCCACCTGTCATTGATTTCTATAGAAACACCAAGGATGCATCTGAAGTGATCAAAATTGCTTCTTCATTGGTTTCAGGATTTTTTCAGGAAGTGAGTACATGTATTATAAGCTTATAAATAGTTAGGAGGGACGGCGGTGTACAATTGCAATATATTCTCGCTGATTCTGACTGGGGAATTGGGCTTCCTGTGTCACGATGAAAAAAGACTGGGAAGGAGGTAAAAGGGGATGGGGGGGGGGGGGGGGGGGGGGGGGGGGGGGGGGGGTGCATGTGTTACCACAGGATACCCAACCCACAGTCTGTCAGGAGGAAGTTTTGTAAGAATACTTAGAATTCATTTTCCTCTTGTAGACAACAATGAACCATGATATTATTAAATCATTGTCGTACATGAGCCAAGGCTGCTTTGCTCCTCTTGCTGCTGCCATGGGAGGTATTGCTGCCCAGGAGGTACTGAAGGCTCTTACTGCAAAGTTCATGCCACTAAGGCAATGGGTATGTACAATGTACTGCACTTTTTATTGATTATTATTATGTACTGCAGTAGTAATGGATTTAATGGATTTGTTGTGGCCTTTGTTGTTGTAGTTGATGATAACATTGTGATGGTAGTGATGATGATGATAATGATGAAAGTGGTGGCATGGGCAGATGTGGTAGAGGAGGTGGTGGTGGTAGTAGTGATGTTGGTAGTGATGATGATGATAATGATGAGAGTGATGGTGATGAGAGTGGTGGCATGGGCAGATGTGGTAGAGGAGGTGGTGGTGGTAGTAGTGATGGTGGTGGTGATGATGATGACAATGATAATGGTGGTTGTGATGATGATGGGAGTGGTGGTGATCATTGATGGGAGTGGTGGTAGTAGTGATGGTGGTGGTGGTGATGATGATGATGTTGGCAGTGATGATGATGATGATGATGAGAGTGGGTGGGAGTGAGAATGATGATGATGTGATGATGGTAGTTATTGTACAAGTACAGTTACATTGTATCTTGTTTCTGATAATGTTGTAATGTACATGTAGTAGCATTCATTGTTCTTTCTCAGTTATATTTAGATGTAATCGAGGTGTTGAACAAACAGGATGATTTAGATATTTCAAACTTTGAACCCAGGTATTACATTCCACATATTGTTTCTATGTTGATTTGTTTTCTCCTATTATCACTTGTAAATCTCCTCACGTCACAGCGAGTGGAGACCAACAGTGTAAATAAAATTGAATTGAATACAGTGAACCCTGAAACATTGTATTATTTCCTATTTTTCTCCTGTTTCTAGATCGGATCGATATGATGCTTTAAGGATTTGTACAGGCAACACAGTGTTGGAGAAGCTCCATGACTTAAACATGTTCATGGCAAGTGTCGCAAACATTAATTTTTGATCGTTAGATTACTTGACTATGCAAGGCCTTACTTCATACTTCATTCTCAATTCAGTAGACCTATTTGCCTTTGCCTCAATGTTCTCCCATTTCAGATCTCATGGGAATTACATTGTTTGTTCAAAGTATTTCCATATCAATGTATTTGTTCATGTGTTAACAAGAAAGAAAATACATTATATTCTAGGGTCGCATGGTCTGAAATGGGACAACATTGAAGCAAGCTAAAGAGGGCTATAATTTATTGACAACCTAATGAACTATTCTAATCTAATCCCAGAGAGAGAAGCATGTAGATGAGGCTAATGTGGCTCGGTGTTACTTTTTCCTGCTCTAGGTTGGGTGTGGTGCAATTGGATGTGAGCTTTTGAAGAATTTTGCTCTTTTAGGTATATCTACTGGAGAAAAAGCTTTTGTAAGTACTAAACCATCAGTGCATTACTCTCCCCTCTCCCCTCTCCCCTCTCCCCTCCCCCTCTCTCCCCTCTCCCCCTCTCCCCTCTCCCCTCCCCCCTCTCCCCTCTCCCCTCTCCCCTCTCCCTCTCCCCTCTCCCCTCTCCCCTCTCCCCCTCTCCCCTCTCCCCTCTCTATACATGGGAATGTCAGGGCTTGCCAGTTCATATATTTTGCATTTTGATTAACAGTTTCTATCTTTGTCTACAGCTCACAATAACAGATAATGATCACATTGAAAAATCAAACTTAAACCGACAGTTTTTGTTCCATCAACATCACATACAGGTAAACATAAAGTGATACCCTTGCTGTATAAATAAGTTACTTATTACAGTACTACTGGTGAATTAGTAAAGAAATCTAACTAAGGGGTAGTAGCAATACTCCTAGTCACTTCATGCTACAGAGCACTAGGTCACATGGACCTCTTGGCCCGGAGATGACTTTACCTTTTAAAGTTAGACTATGTTTGTTTTGTTGATAGAAGCCGAAATCCACTACAGCAGCCGTATCAGCACAACAAATTAACCCCAGTAAGTATTGATGATCAAACACTTTACAGTTAAAGTTTTCTTGGTCAAAATTCACAAGTAGGGAGTTCACTTTTATAATGGAAGTTGGTGTTGGAGTGTTGGAGGCTTGGCTTCTCCCCTTGGCTGAAACATGAATTGTGAATAAATAGAAAGATTAAAGAATGAAACAAAGATAAAAGAAGTAGAAAACTGTTTTACATGTATTCACTTTTATATTGGAAGGGTAATACTGGTTTCTCTGTAACATTCTTTTAATCTTCCCCTCGTTTACCTGATTTTCAGATGGTGGATTTCTCATAGTTAGCATATACAGTCAATGTCATTAAGGTTGTCCACCTCGGAAAAGCACATTTGCACATTGGTACATTTACACATTTGCACTTTTACACATTCACAAAATCACGTGTCTCATTATATATTCGTTTTGCACACGTAGAACCCAGAGTCAATACGATTACCGACATGGCAACCGGACAAGTGCAAATACTTACTTCTCTAGAAGTGCGCAAATGTGCAAATGTGCTTTTCCGAGGTGGACAACCTTAACGACATTGACGGTATATTAGACGCATGAACTGTCCGAGATCTGAGGCTTCTTCCTTTTTTTAAAAGTTCTTATTCTGAAGAGACATTTTAATTTTTATGTTTTCAGATATGCACATTAAACCCTTGGTAGAAAGAGGTAATGCTCCTCTCTCCATTAATGTACAGCTCATATATACATGCACTATATGAAGACTATGGAGTTCTTGACATTACCATCATGATTGTCTAACAGCTTAAATTAATAATGATTTTCTATTTATTTCTAGTTTGCCCTGAAACAGAGAAAACGCTTTTCCATAATGACTTCTTTGTGTCTCAAGACTTAGTTGTAAATGCATTAGATAATGTTGAAGCAAGAAGATATGTAGATAGGTAATATTTGTACACACACATACTTTACTATATGATGGGGGGGTGGGACCTCATGGCATTGCGGTATCTGTCAATTTTTGTGTGTGTGATATTATGGTATTTTTTTAAATTTTGAGATCTATGTATGCAGTATTGCTGTATCGTCCAGGTCTGTGGTATGTGGTATTTGGTGATTTTGGGCTACAGTATTCAGTGAAACTCAAATTTCTTTAGGGTATTTCGGTATTCTGGTTGTTTCCAAAACAGTACTCCTGAAGTTTCAAATTTCAATTTTTGATGTGGTATTGCGGTATTTTTTATTTTTTCGATGCGGTATTGTGGTATCAGCTACCCCCAAACATCCCCCTCCTATATCTATCTTGTATTTGACAGTATCAATCTCATTAATAATTCATGAGAAAAACACAAAATTAATCATAACTGTGACGAGTGTTTGCATCAACTTTAACAGAGATTTTCTCAAGGAAAATTACTTGTATCATCAAAATTTTGATAAAATATAAAATTCTACAACATACTCTATAGTGCAGCATGTTACATGTATGTCAGACCTACAAACTATTTCCTTGGGCTCGATACACAGCCACGCATGTTATAAACATATGCACATGCTTATTTGACAGTCGTTGCGTGAGGAATGAAAGAGGACTACTGGAGACTGGTACAATGGGTGCTAAGGGACATGTACAGGTTAATACTCTAAAACTATACACTTGAACTAATGTGGACCCTCCTATCTAACTAATTACTCTCAGTACAGGGAGGGTGGCCAAACTAATGTGGACCCTCCTATCTAACTAATTACTCTCAGTACAGGGAGGGTGGCCAAACTAATGTGGACCCTCCTATCTAACTAATTACTCTCAGTACAGGGAGGGTGGCCAAACTAATGTGGACCCTCCTATCTAACTAATTACTCAGTACAGGGAGGGTGGCCAAACTAATGTGGACCCTCCTATCTAACTAATTACTCTCAGTACAGGGAGGGTGGCCAAACTAATGTGGACCCTCATATCTAACTAATTACTCTCAGTACAGGGAGGGTGGCCAAACTAATGTGGACCCTCATATCTAACTAATTACTCTCAGTACAGGGAGGGTGGCCAAACTAATGTGGACCCTCCTATCTAACTAATTACTCAGTACAGGGAGGGTGGCCAAACTAATGTGGACCCTCATATCTAACTAATTACTCTCAGTACAGGGAGGGTGGCCAAACTAATGTGGACCCTCCTATCTAACTAATTACGAGCTCAGTACAGGGAGGGTGGCCAAACTAATGTGGACCCTCCTATCTAACTAATTACTCTCAGTACAGGGAGGGTGGCCAAACTAATGTGGACCCTCCTATCTAACTAATTACGAGCTCAGTACAGGGAGGGTGGCCAAAAAGTGCCAGTGACTGGTGATATTGGTAGCGTATGTGTAGCTGTTACCTTTGGGGGTAAGGGCTACACATAGGTTGTGATATTGGTGCTACTTACACACTGTTACTGGCTGCTGACCCTCTACAACCCCATACATATAATGGCAATAAACTAATACAAAATCTAAAAGTCACACGTTATGTTGCAGGTCATAGTACCACATCTTACTGAGAGTTATGCAAGTCAGGTAATAGATTATACCCTGTTCCTCTCTGTCTGTCTGTGTCCTTTTATTTATTCTCCCTTATTTACATGTATGTCTGTCTGCCTACCTTTCTGTCCGTGTCTGTCTGTCTATTTCATTGTCTTTCTGTGTGTCTGTCTTATTGCCTGTCTGTCTGCTCACCTTTCTGTATGTCTGTCTATCTCGTTGCCTTTCTGTGTTTGTCTCATTAACTGTCTGTCTGCTTACGTTACTGTCTGTCTGTCTATCTCATTGTCTGTCTGCTTACCTTTCTATCTGTCTGTGTCTATCTGTCTCACTGACTGTCTGTCTGTGTCTGTCTGTCTCACTGACTGTCTTTTAAACTCAGCTTTCCTGAAAAGCAATTACTTTGTAATTGACGAAATTCTGAGTCAAATAAAGTTCATTCATTCATTCTGTCTGTCTGTGTCTGTCTGTCTCACTGTCTGTCTGTCTGTCTGTGTCTGTCTCACTGACTGTCTGTGTCTGTCTGTCTCACTGACTGTCCTTCTGTCTCATTGTCTGTCTGTTCGTCAATATAATTGGATCATTTTGCAGCGTGATCCAGAAGATGAAGAAGTCCCTTACTGCACCCTCGAGTCTTTTCCTTCCATCATTGAACACACAATCCAGTGGGCCAGAGACAAGGTAGGTAGAAATACTGGGAATAAACAGGTTTCTCAGTCAATATCATACTAAACACATGATGATGTAACATGACTTGATGATGATATGAAATTTATATAGTGCATATACAGTCATTCTCAAAAAGGTTCTCCAGATAAAAAGACTACAATACTACAATAAAGTCACGTGATTCATTATGTTTTCAATTTTCTTGCGTGGAATTTCAATTTGAGATGCAAAAGTACACGGCATTGTGAGAAATGAATGTAGTGCCGCTGGTATCAACTTGCAGTTCCGCACGCAAGAAATTGAAAACATAATGAATCACGTGACTTTATTGTAGTATTGTAGTCTTTTCATCTGGACAACCTTTTTGAGAATGACTGTATATAAATGTTCCATGTGCTTTGCATTCAATACATTTTTCAGACTGTCCACTGATAAGAGGTTTGATCACACAATCTAAATTTGTTTTAAACAGTTTGAAAACTGCTTCATTTACAAAGTGGAGATATTTAAACAGTTCTGGGCTCAACATAAAACACCTAGGAATGTTGTGCAGGTAATACATGTTCTGACTTGTAATTGACAGTTTAACCCTTGAAAACATAGTCTTCTTTATAGCAACCCTCTTAGCAACCCTTTTTGCAACCCTCTTAGCAACCCTCTTCTTAGCAACCCTCTTCTTAGCAACCCTCTTCTTAGCAACCCTCTTCTTAGCAACCCTCTTAGCAACCCTCTTCTTAGCAACCCTCTTCTTAGCAACCCTCTTCTTAGCAACCCTCTTCTTAGCAACCCTCTTCTTAGCAACTCTCTTCTTAGCAACCCTCTTCTTAGCAACTCTCTTCTTAGCAACCCTCTTCTTAGCAACCCTCTTCTTAGCAACCCTCTTCTTAGCAATCCTCTTCTTAGCAACCCTCTTCTTAGCAACTCTCTTCTTAGCAACCTTCTTTCTTAGCAACTCTCTTCTTAGCAACCCTCTTCTTAGCAACCCTCTTCTTAGCAACCCTCTTCTTAGCAACCCTCTTCTTAGCAACTCTCTTCTTAGCAAGCCTAATCTTAGCAACTCTCTTCTTAGCAAGCCTCTTCTTAGCAACTCTCTTCTTAGCAACCCTCTTCTTAGCAACCCTCTTCTTAGCAACATCTTCTTAGCAACCCTCTTCTTAGTAACCGTCTTCTTAGCAACCCTCTTCTTAGCAACCCTCTTCTTAGCAACCCTCTTCTTAGCAACCCTCTTCTTAGCAACCCTCTTCTTAGCAACTCTCTTCTTAGCAAGCCTAATCTTAGCAACTCTCTTCTTAGCAAGCCTCTTCTTAGCAACTCTCTTCTTAGCAACCCTCTTCTTAGCAACCCTCTTCTTAGCAACATCTTCTTAGCAACCCTCTTCTTAGTAACCGTCTTCTTAGCAACCCTCTTAGCAACCCTCTGCTTAGCAACCCTCTGCTTAGCAACCAGTTTATAGACCTGTGTTGTACACATCCACTTAGGTGTCTCTCATGTTAGCCATATGTTTGGTTTTTCAGAATATTGAATCAATAGAAAATCTAGAAGCTCTTCTTATTGTAACCAAAATGATAAAAAACTCTCCCAAGTCATGGTCTGACTGTGTAGCATACGCTAGGAATAAGTTTGAAAAGTACTTTAATCACAAGGTAAGCATCTCACCTGTCAGAGGAATTAGTCTTATGAGAACTCTTCGAATCACAGAAATGCATGGTGTTTTCCATGGAGGGGGGTTCTTTGAATACCTGGAAATTGCTGTAAAATGGCAATTCTTGTCATCAGTTATCTATTCATTGATTTATTCATCCATCCATTTAACCATTCTTTCATCCATCCATCATTCATTCATATCCATTCATCCATTTAACTATCCATTCATCCATCCATCCATCCATCCATCCATCCATCCATCCATCCATCCATCCATCCATCCATCCATCCATCCATCCATTCATTCATTCATTCATTCATTTAACTATCCATTCATCCATTCATTCGTTTGTTTATTTGTATATTTATGTTGTTATTTTCAGGCCCAAAACCTTCTGCGTGCATTTCCTCTTGACACGACACTAAAAGATGGATGTAAGTAGACTTGACTCGTTGCTACTGATGATGATGATGATGAAGACTTTATTTCAAGAGGGTAACACATAAAAGTGAAATACACTTACAAACTTGTGGCCCTCACTAAACTTAATAAATAACAATATACTATTATCTTCTCCTGCCCGTGTTAACTGTTATTCATTCATTCAGTCAGTCAGTTATTTTTTTATTTGTTGGTTCATTCATTCATTTATTTATTCATTCATTCAGTTCATTCATTCAGTCTGTAGTGAGTCATTAATTAATTAATTAATCAATTTATTTATTTATTCGTTCATTCATTTATTTATTCATTCATTCATTCAGTTATTTATTTATTCATTCATTCATTTATTCATTCAATTTATTCAGTCATTCATTCTTTTTCCCAGCACCCTTTTGGAAAAGTACTAAACGTCCACCAACCCCTCAAGTGTTTGATATAAACGATTCTCTGTAAGTAGAGTAGTGATATCCAAGTACTGTAATCGTAGAATATTGTGAACATACTAGGCACGTATCCATATTGATCAAAATAGCCTGAGTATTAATAATTGGGGTGCCTGTGTTACAGTCAGTTTGTTTTCTGTATCCACAGCCATCGTATGTTTATCACTAGTGCCAGTAGACTGTACGCTGATATCTACAAGGTTCACTATAATAATTGGGGTGCCTGTGTTACAGTCAGTTTGTTTTCTGTATCCACAGCCATCGTATGTTTATCACTAGTGTCAGTAGACTGTACGCTGATGTCTACAAGGTTCACTATAATAATTGGGGTGCCTGTGTTACAGTCAGTTTGTTTTCTGTATCCACAGCCATCGTATGTTTATCACTAGTGTCAGTAGACTGTACGCTGATGTCTACAAGGTTCACTGTTACAGTAATCCACAGCCATTGGGTCAGTGTACCTGTGTCTACAGTTCACTATAATAATTGGGGTTGTGTTTTTTTTCTGTATCCACAGCCATCGTATGTTTATCACTAGTGTCAGTCAGTAGACTGTACGCTGATGTCTACAAGGTTCACTATAATAATTGGGGTGCCTGTGTTACAGTCAGTTTGTTTTCTGTATCCACAGCCATCGTATGTTTATCACTAGTGTCAGTAGACTGTACGCTGATGTCTACAAGGTTCACTATAATAATAGTTTGTTTTCTGTATTGGGGTGCCTGTGTGATACACAAGTCAGTTTGTGTTTCAGTTTGTTTTCTGTATCCACAGCCATCGTATGTTTATCACTAGTGTCAGTAGACTGTACGCTGATGTCTACAAGGTTCACTATAATAATTGGGGTGCCTGTGTTACAGTCAGTTTGTTTTCTGTATCCACAGCCATCGTATGTTTATCACTAGTGTCAGTAGACTGTACGCTGATGTCTACAAGGTTCACTATAATAATTGGGGTGCCTGTGTTACAGTCAGTTTGTTTTCTGTATCCACAGCCATCGTATGTTTATCACTAGTGTCAGTAGACTGTACGCTGATATCTACAAGGTTCACTATAATAATTGGGGTGCCTGTGTTACAGTCAGTTTGTTTTCTGTATCCACAGCCATCGTATGTTTATCACTAGTGTCAGTAGACTGTACGCTGATGTCTACAAGGTTCACTATAATAATTGGGGTGCCTGTGTTAATTTTGGGTGCTGTGTGTTTACAGTCAGTTGTACGTTTCTACAAGTTCACTATAATAATTGGGGTGCCTGTGTTACAGTCAGTTTGTTTTCTGTATCCACAGCCATCGTATGTTTATCACTAGTGTCAGTAGACTGTACGCTGATGTCTACAAGGTTCACTATAATAATTGGGGTGCCTGTGTTACAGTCAGTTTGTTTTCTGTATCCACAGCCATCGTATGTTTATCACTAGTGTCAGTAGACTGTACGCTGATGTCTACAAGGTTCACTATAATAATTGGGGTGCCTGTGTTACAGTCAGTTTGTTTTCTGTATCCACAGCCATCGTATGTTTATCACTAGTGTCAGTAGACTGTACGCTGATGTCTACAAGGTTCACTATAATAATTGGGGTGCCTGTGTTACAGTCAGTTTGTTTTCTGTATCCACAGCCATCGTATGTTTATCACTAGTGTCAGTAGACTGTACGCTGATGTCTACAAGGTTCACTATAATAATTGGGGTGCCTGTGTTACAGTCAGTTTGTTTTCTGTATCCACAGCCATCGTATGTTTATCACTAGTGTCAGTAGACTGTACGCTGATGTCTACAAGGTTCACTATAATAATTGGGGTGCCTGTGTTACAGTCAGTTTGTTTTTCTGTATCCACAGCCATCGTATGTTTTTATCACTAGTGTCAGTAGACTGTACGCTGATGTCTACAAGGTTCACTATAATAATTGGGGTGCCTGTGTTACAGTCAGTTTGTTTTCTGTATCCACAGCCATCGTATGTTTATCACTAGTGTCAGTAGACTGTACGCTGATGTCTACAAGGTTCACTATAATAATTGGGGTGCCTGTGTTACAGTCAGTTTGTTTTCTGTATCCACAGCCATCGTATGTTTATCACTAGTGTCAGTAGACTGTACGCTGATGTCTACAAGGTTCACTATAATAATTGGGGTGCCTGTGTTACAGTCAGTTTGTTTTCTGTATCCACAGCCATCGTATGTTTATCACTAGTGTCAGTAGACTGTACGCTGATGTCTACAAGGTTCACTATAATAATTGGGGTGCCTGTGTTACAGTCAGTTTGTTTTCTGTATCCACAGCCATCGTATGTTTATCACTAGTGTCAGTAGACTGTACGCTGATGTCTACTACAAGGTTCACTATAATAATTGGGGTGCCTGTGTTACAGTCAGTTTGTTTTCTGTATCCACAGCCATCGTATGTTTATCACTAGTGTCAGTAGACTGTACGCTGATGTCTACAAGGTTCACTGAGCGTTTGCCACAAGCATGAGCGCAAGCATGAGAGCACGCATGAGCGCAAGCATGAGCGCAAGCATGAGCGCAAGCATGAGCGCAAGCATGAGCGCAACATGAGCGCAAGCATGAGCGCAAGCATGAGAGCAAGCATGAGAGCAAACATGAGCGCAAGCATGAGCGCAAACATGAGCGCAAGCATGAGCGCAAGCATGAGAGCAAACATGAGCGCAAACATGCATGAGCGCAAGCATGAGCGCAAGCATGAGCGCAAGCATGAGCGCAAGCATGAGCGCAAGCATGAGCGCAAGCATGAGCGCAAGCATGAGCGCAAGCATGAGCGCAAGCATGAGAGCAAGCATGAGAGCAAGCATGAGAGCAAGCATGAGCGCAAGCATGAGCGCAAGCATGAGAGCAAGCATGAGCGCAAGCATGAGCGCAAGCATGAGCGCAAGCATGCAAGCATGAGCGCAAGCATGAGAGCAAACATGAGCGCAAGCATGAAACATGAGCAAGCATGAGCGCAAGCATGAGCGCAAGCATGAGCGCAAGCATGAGCGCAAGCATGAGAGCATGAGCGCAAGCATGAGAGCAAGCATGAGCGCAAGCATGAGAGCAAGCATGAGAGCAAGCATGAGCGCAAGCATGAGCGCAAGCATGAGAGCAAGCATGAGCGCAAGCATGAGCGCAAGCATGAGCGCAAGCATGAGCGCAAGCATGAGCGCAAGCATGAGCGCAAGCATGAGCGCAAGCATGAGCGCAAGCATGAGCGCAAGCATGAGCGCAAGCATGAGCGCAAGCATGAGCGCAAGCATGATGAGAGCAAGCATGAGAGCAAGCATGAGCAAGCATGAGAGCAAGCATGAGCGCAAGCATGAGCAAGCATGAGAGCAAGCATGAGCGCAAGCATGAGAGCAAGCATGAGCGCAAGCATGAGCGCAAGCATGAGCGCAAGCATGAGCGCAAGCATGAGCGCAAGCATGAGCGCAAGCATGAGAGCAAGCATGAGCATGAGCGCAAGCATGAGAGCAAGCATGAGAGCAAGATGAGAAGCAAGCATGAGCGCAAGCATGAGCAAAGCATGAGCAAGCATGAGCGCATGCATGAGCAAGCATGAGCGCAAGCATGAGCGCAAGCATGAGCGCAAGCATGAGAGCAAGCATGAGAGCAAGCATGAGAGCAAGCATGAGAGCAAGCATGAGCGCAAGCATGAGAGCAAGCATGAGCGCAAGCATGAGCGCAAGCATGAGCGCAAGCATGAGAGAGCAAGCATGAGAGCAAGCATGAGAGCAAGCATGAGAGCAAGCATGAGCGCAAGCATGATGAGAGCAAGCATGAGAGCAAGCATGAGAGCAAGCATGAGAGCAAGCATGAGAGCAAGCATGAGCGCAAGCATGAGCGCAAGCATGAGCGCAAGCATGAGCGCATGCATGAGCGCAAGCATAATAATAAGTAAGAAACTTGTGTCGTGTGAAAAACATGGCCGAGACCAAAAGAGATGGAAATTGTTTTGATGATAGTTGCGCTTTTGCTGGTTCTTGTGTCAGGCACATTCTTGCGCTTATTCCTGAGTTGCTTGCTGAAAACCAGGTTTAATACAGAGCCCAGTGTGTGTTACACGTGTTTGTAAAATCGTTATTTTACTCAACAGGAACTTTATATTGAAGCTTTATCTAGAATTCTATGTTCTCTACAAGTAGTAAGGTTCTGTCCATCTGATAAGGTAAGTAAATAAATACAGTCAACGTACATGTTCATGTATCTGTCAACATATACTATCAATGTCAGCACTATAGTGGAACCTCGCATTACGGCCACCCCATTAATACGGCCACCCCGGTAATACGGACACCCCGGTAATACGGCCACCCCATTAATACGGCCACCCCGTTAATACGGACACCCCATTAATACGGCCACCCCGGTAATACGGCCACCCCGGTAATACAGACAACCCGGTAATACAGACAACCCGGTAATACGGCCACCCCCCCGTAATACGGACACCCCGTTAATACGGACACCCCGGTAATACGGCCACCCCGGTAATACGGACAACCCGGTAATACGGCCACCCCGGTAATACGGCCACCCCGGTAATACGGCCACCCCGTTAATACGGCCACCCCCCGGTAATACGGCCACCCCGGTAATACGGACACCCCGTTAATACGGCCACCCCGGTAATACGGCCACCCCGGTAATACGGCCACCCCGGTAATACGGCCACCCCGTTAATACGGCCACCCCGGTAATACGGACACCCCGTTAATACGGCCACCCCGGTAATACGGACACCCCGGTAATACGGACACCCCATTAATACGGCCACCCCGGTAATACGGACACCCCCGGTAATACGGACCACCCCGGTAATACGGCCACCCCATTAATACGGCCACCCCGGTAATACGGCCACCCCATTAATACGGCCACCCCGGTAATACGGCCACCCCGGTAATACGGCCACCCCGGTAATACGGACACCCCGGTAATACGGACACCCCGGTAATACGGACACCCCATTAATACGGCCACCCCGGTAATACGGACACCCCGTTACCCCATTAATACGGCCACCCCGTTAATACGGACACCCCGGTAATACGGCCACCCCGGTAATACGGCCACCCCGGTAATACAGACAACCCGGTAATACGGACACCCCGGTAATACGGCCACCCCGGTAATACGGACACCCCGTTAATACGGACACCCCGGTAATACGGCCACCCCGGTAATACAGACACCCCGTTAATACGGCCACCCCGGTAATACGGCCACCCCGTTAATACGGCCACCCCGGTAATACGGCCACCCCGGTAATACGGGCCACCCCGGTAATACGGACACCCCGTTAATACGGCCACCCCGTTAATACGGACACCCCGTTACGGATACGGACACCCCGGTAATACGGCCACCCCGGTAATACAGACAACCCGGTAATACGGACACCCCGGTAATACGGCCACCCCGTTAATACGGCCACCCCGTTAATACGGCCACCCCGGTAATACGGCCACCCCGTTAATACGGACACCCCGGTAATACGGCCACCCCGTTAATACGGACAGCCCGGTAATACGGCCACCCCGTTAATACGGACAGCCCGGTAATACGGACACCCCGTTAATACGGCCACCCCGGTAATACGGACACCCCGTTAATACGGACACCCCGTTAATACGGACAGCCCGTTAATACGGACACCCCGTTAATACGGACACCCCGGTAACACGGCCCGGTTTTGTTTGCCCGTTGGTGGCCGAATTAACGAAGTTCTTCTCAAAGTTTTATTTCATCTAACGTTATATTTGTTTGATCAGGAAATATTGACAGACGAATCACAAGGAAAACCTTTCAGCAATTTCAACAGTGGAGATCATGTTGGGTATTGTAGAGAAGAGCTATCGAGACTGGATAACCTAGGTAATTATCCCAATAGTCCTCATCTCAGTTATTACTGATAACCTAGGTAAACCATACATATCCCAATAGTCCTCATCTCGGTTATTACTGATAACCTAGGTAATCCATACATATCCCAATAGTCCTCATCTCGGTTATTACTGATAACCTAGGTAATCCATACATATCCCAATAGTCCTCATCTCAGTTATTACTGATAAACCTAGGTAATCCATACATATCCCAATAGTCCTCATCTCGGTTATTACTGATAACCTAGGTAAACCATACATATCCCAATAGTCCTCATCTCAGTTATTACTGATAACCTAGGTAAACCATACATATCCCAATAGTCCTCATCTCGGTTATTACTGATAACCTAGGTAATCCATACATATCCCAATAGTCCTCATCTCAGTTATTACTGATAACCTAGGTAATCCATACATATCCCAATAGTCCTCATCTCAGTTATTACTGATAACCTAGGTAATCCATACATATCCCAATAGTCCTCATCTCGGTTATTACTGATAACCTAGGTAAACCATACATATCCCAATAGTCCTCATCTCAGTTATTACTGATAACCTAGGTAATCCATACATATCCCAATAGTCCTCATCTCAGTTATTACTGATAACCTAGGTAATCCATACATATCCCAATAGTCCTCATCTCGGTTATTACTGATAACCTAGGTAATCCATACATATCCCAATAGTCCTCATCTCGGTTATTACTGATAACCTAGGTAATCCATACATATCCCAATAGTCCTCATCTCAGTTATTACTGATAACCTAGGTAATCCATACATATCCCAATAGTCCTCATCTCAGTTATTACTGATAACCTAGGTAATCCATACATATCCAATAGTCCTCATCTCAGTTATTACTGATAACCTAGGTAATCCATACATATCCCAATAGTCCTCATCTCAGTTATTACTGATAACCTAGGTAATCCATACATATCCCAATAGTCCTCATCTCAGTTATTACTGATAACCTAGGTAATCCATACATATCCCAATAGTCCTCATCTCGGTTATTACTGATAACCTAGGTAATCCATACATATCCCAATAGTCCTCATCTCAGTTATTACTGATAACCTAGGTAATCCATACATATCCCAATAGTCCTCATCTCAGTTATTACTGATAACCTAGGTAATCCATACATATCCCAATAGTCCTCATCTCAGTTATTACTGATAACCTAGGTAATCCATACATATCCCAATAGTCCTCATCTCAGTTATTACTGATAACCTAGGTAATCCATACATATCCCAATAGTCCTCATCTCAGTTATTACTGATAACCTAGGTAATCATACATATCCCAATAGTCCTCATCTCAGTTATTACTGATAACCTAGGTAATCCATACATATCCCAATAGTCCTCATCTCAGTTATTACTGATAACCTAGGTAATCCATACATATCCCAATAGTCCTCATCTCAGTTATTACTGATAACCTAGGTAATTATCCCACTAGTCCTCATCTCAGTTATTACTGATAACCTAGGTAATCCATACATATCCCAATAGTCCTCATCTCAGTTATTACTGATAACCTAGGTAATCCATACATATCCCAATAGTCCTCATCTCGGTTATTACTGATAACCTAGGTAATCCATACATATCCCAATAGTCCTCATCTCAGTTATTTATTGTTTCGTTCATTCATTCATTTCTCCAGCCATTCGTTATTCATTCAATGGAGTTTTTTTCTTTCTTTACTCAGAACTAAAGGTAGTTCCTTTAACGTTTGAGAAAGATGATGACACAAATGGACATATTGACTTTATAACAGCTGCAGCGGTAATTAACCTTTCTCACTTCGTTCCTTTCCTTCCTCTTTTCCTTCCTCTTTTCATTTTCTCTCTCCATTTGTTCACTCTACCTTCATTCTTCCTCCCTTCCCTCCCTCTTCTTTCATTCTTTTCTTTTCCTACCTTTATCCCTTTCAACTTTCTCTTTCTCTATTTTCATCCTTTTTCGTTGAGAACGTTGTTTCAAATTCTTTCTCTTTAGAACCTGCGTGCCCGTATGTACAACATAGAAACAGTAGATCGTCTGAAGGTCAAACGAATCGCAGGAAAAATAATCCCAGCCATTGCTACTACGACCGCTGCTATTGCTGGTCTCGTAAGTAGTGTCGTTAATAGTCGTACGCACTGTATTGTTACAATACACTATTATACTCTACGTAGGGAATTCCACAAAGTCCCACAAGAATACGCCCTCTATCACAGGAAACCCAGTATCTCGCCCCGCGTGTAATACCACAGGGATCCCAATATATCACCCCGCGTGTAATACCACAGGGATCCCAATATATCACCCCGCGCGTAATACCACAGGTATCCCAATATATCACCCCGCGCGTAATACCACAGGGATCCCAATATATCACCCCGCGCGTAATACCACAGGAATCCCAATATATCACCCCGCGCGTAATACCACAGGGATCCCAATATATCACCCCGCGCGTAATACCACAGGAATCCCAATATATCACCCCGCGCGTAATACCACAGGAATCCCAATATATCACCCCGCGCGTAATACCACAGGGATCCCAATATCTCACCCCGAGCGTAATACCACAGGGATCCCAATATATCACCCCGCGCGTAATACCACAGGGATCCCAATATATCACCCCGCGCGTAATACCACAGGGATCCCAATATATCACCCCGCGCGTAATACCACAGGGATCCCAATATCTCACCCCGAGCGTAATACCACAGGGATCCCCGGGATCCCAATATATCACCCCGCGCGTAATACCACAGGGATCCCAATATATCACCCCGCGCGTAATACCACAGGGATCCCAATATATTACTCCGCGCGTAAAACCACAGGGATCCCAATATATCACCCCGCGCGTAATACCACAGGAAGCCCAATATATTACCCTCCGCGCTCTACCACAGGGAGCCCAATATATCACCCAACGCGCTCTACCACAGGGAGCCCAATATATCACCCTGCGAACTTTACCACAGGGAGCCCACGAGAACGGATTCATATCGTTTGATTTGTAACAACAGTCTCGAGTTATAGTTGAGCTGCCTGTAAAAGCAACAGTTGCAGAAGTAGGATCGAGTTGTACTTCTGCAACCGTTGTGCGCAACGTTGCATCGTGTGACAAAAAACCTTGTTGCTCGCAACGTTGCAAGAAAAGTTGCATCGTTTGTCTGGGTCTTAATGTGCGTCGTACGTTAACCCAGGCGTTGGTTAGATTCTTACGTCACCCAGGTGTATAATGGTACTATATGAGTGCAGGGGGCCAACCTGTGTTAACCCAGGCGTTGGTTAGATTCTTGGGGATTACGTCACCCAGGTGTATAATAATGGTACTATATGAGTGCAGGGGGCCAACCTGTGTTAACCCAGGCGTTGGTTAGATTCTTACGTTACCCAGGTGTATAATGGTACTATATGAGTGCAGGGGGCCAACCTGTGTTAACCCAGGCGTTGGTTAGATTCTTACGTCACCCAGGTGTATAATGGTACTATATGAGTGCAGGGGGCCAACCTGTGTTAACCCAGGCGTTGGTTAGATTCTTGGGGATTACGTCACCCAGGTGTATTATAATGGTACTATATGAGTGCAGGGGGCCAACCTGTGTTAACCCAGGCGTTGGTTAGATTCTTACGTCACCCAGGTGTATTATAATGGTACTATATGAGTGCAGGGGGCCAACCTGTGTTAACCCAGGCGTTGGTTAGATTCTTACGTCACCCAGGTGTATTATAATGGTACTATATGAGTGCAGGGGGCCAACCTGTGTTAACCCAGGCGTTGGTTAGATTCTTACGTCACCCAGGTGTATAATGGTACTATATGAGTGCAGGGGGCCAACCTGTGTTAACCCAGGCGTTGGTTAGATTCTTACGTCACCCAGGTGTATAATGGTACTATATGAGTGCAGGGGGCCAACCTGTGTTAACCCAGGCGTTGGTTAGATTCTTGGGGATTACGTCACCCAGGTGTATTATAATGGTACTATATGAGTGCAGGGGGCCAACCTGTGTTAACCCAGGCGTTGGTTAGATTCTTACGTCACCCAGGTGTATTATAATGGTACTATATGAGTGCAGGGGGCCAACCTGTGTTAACCCAGGCGTTGGTTAGATTCTTACGTCACCCAGGTGTATTATAATGGTACTATATGAGTGCAGGGGGCCAACCTGTGTTAACCCAGGCGTTGGTTAGATTCTTACGTCACCCAGGTGTATTATAATGGTACTATATGAGTGCAGGGGGCCAACCTGTGTTAACCCAGGCGTTGGTTAGATTCTTACGTCACCCAGGTGTATAATGGTACTATATGAGTGCAGGGGGCCAACCTGTGTTAACCCAGGCGTTGGTTAGATTCTTACGTCACCCAGGTGTATAATGGTACTATATGAGTGCAGGGGGCCAACCTGTGTTAACCCAGGCGTTGGTTAGATTCTTACGTCACCCAGGTGTATAATAATGGTACTATATGAGTGCAGGGGGCCAACCTGTGTTAACCCAGGCGTTGGTTAGATTCTTACGTTACCCAGGTGTATTATAATGGTACTATATGAGTGCAGGGGGCCAACCTGTGGTGCACCAGTGCGCCATCCAGGGAGTGTTACCTCATGGTATGAAAACACTCTAACATTTGCTACAGTCTTTTTTTTGAGTGAGTTATATTATCTTGCAGTCGAGTATCGCACTAGTAAAGGTCGTGATGCAGAGTGCTCTGAGTGACTATCGTATATCTTATCTTACAGTCGAGTATCGAGCTAGTAAAGGTCGTGATGCAGAGTGCTCTGAGTGACTATCGTATATCTTATCTTACAGTCGAGTATCGAGCTAGTAAAGGTCGTGATGCAGAGTGCTCTGAGTGACTATCGTATATCTTATCTTACAGTCGAGTATCGAACTAGTAAAGGTCGTGATGCAGAGTGCTCTGAGTGACTATCGTAACAGCTTCGTAAACCTGGCCTTACCGTACATCATCTTTGCTGAGCCTGGTGCTGTTAAAGAAACCGTTATAAAGTATGTCTACTACAGTAGTACACGATGAAGTGATTATGATGGTGATGACGGCAATGATGAAACTGGTCATTGGCGGTCAATGAAAATTTATAATGATGACAGTTGTGATGATGACAGATTGTAGTGGTGGTATAGTGTGATGGTGATGATGGTAGTGTGATGGTGATGATGGTAGTGTGATGGTGGTGATGATGGTAGTGTGATGGTGATGATGGTAGTGTGATGATGGTAATGTGATGGTGATGTTGGTAGTGTGATGGTGATGATGGTAGTGTGATGGTGATGATGGTAGTGTGATGGTAATGATGATAGTGTGATGGTGATGATGGTAGTGTGATGGTGATGATGGTAGTGTGATGGTGATGATGGTAGTGTGATGGTGATGGTAGTGTGATGGTGATGATGGTAGTGTGATGGTGATGATGGTAGTGTGATGGTGATGATGGTAGTGTGATGGTGATGATGGTAGTGTGATGGTAATGATGATAGTGATGGTGATGATGGTAGTGTGATGGTGATGATGGTAGTGTGATGGTAATGATGATGGTGATGGTGATGATGGTGTGTGATGATGGTAGTGTGATGGTGATGATGGTAGTGTGATGGGTGATGATGGTGAGATGGTAGTGTGATGGTGATGATGGTAGTGTGATGGTGATGATGGTAGTGTGATGGTGATGATGGTAGTGTGATGGTGATGATGGTAGTGTGATGGTGATGATGGTAGTGTGATGGTGATGATGGTAGTGATGGTGATGATGGTAGTGTGATGGTGATGATGGTAGTGTGATGGTAATGATGATAGTATGATGGTGATGATGGTAGTGTGATGGTAATGATGATAGTGTGATGGTGATGATGGTAGTGTGATGATGATGGTAGTGTGATGGTGATGATGGTAGTGTGATGGTGGTGATGATGATAGTGTGATGGTGATGATGGTAGTGTGATGGTGATGATGGTAGTGTGATGGTGGTGATGATGGTAGTGTGATGGTGATGATGGTAGTGTGATGTTGATGATGGTAGTGTGATGGTAATTTTGGTAGTGTGATGGTGATGATGGTAGTGTGATGATGATGGTAGTGTGATAATGGTAGTGTGATGGTAGTGTGATGGTGATGATGGTAGTGTGATGATGGTAATGTGATGGTGATGTTGGTAGTGTGATGGTGATGATGGTAGTGTGATGGTGATGATGGTAGTGTGATGGTGATGATGGTAGTGTGATGGTAATGATGATAGTATGATGGTGATGATGGTAGTGTGATGGTAATGATGATAGTGTGATGGTGATGATGGTATGTGATGATGATGGTAGTGTGATGGTGATGATGGTAGTGTGATGGTGGTGATGATGATAGTGTGATGGTGATGATGGTAGTGTGATGGTGATGATGGTAGTGTGATGGTGGTGATGATGGTAGTGTGATGGTGATGATGGTATGTGATGTGTGATGGTAGTGTGATGATGGGTAGTGTGATGGTGATGATGGTAGTGTGATGGTGATGGTGATGGTAGTGTGATGGTGATGATGGTAGGTGTGATGGTAGATGATGGTGATGTGATGGGTGATGATGGTAGTGTGATGGTGATGATGGTAGTGTGATGGTGATGATGGTAGTGTGATGGTAATGTGATAGTATGATGGTGATGATGGTAGTGTGATGGTAATGATGATAGTGTGATGGTGATGATGGTAGTGTGATGATGTTGGTAGTGTGATGGTGATGATGGTAGTGTGATGGTGATGATGGTAGTGTGATGGTGATGATGGTAGTGTGATGGTGATGATGGTAGTGTGATGATGATGGTAGTGTGATGGTGATGATGGTAGTGTGATGTTGATGATGGTAGTGTGATGGTAATGTTGGTAGTGTGATGGTGATGATGGTAGTGTGATGGTGATGATGGTAGTGTGATGGTGATGATGGTAGTGTGATGGTGATGATGGTAGTGTGATGGTAATGATGATAGTATGATGGTGATGATGGTAGTGTGATGGTAATGATGATAGTGTGATGGTGATGATGGTAGTGTGATGATGTTGGTAGTGTGATGGTGATGATGGTAGTGTGATGGTGATGATGGTAGTGTGATGGTGATGATGGTAGTGTGATGGTGATGATGGTAGTGTGATGATGATGGTAGTGTGATGGTGATGATGGTAGTGTGATGTTGATGATGGTAGTGTGATGGTAATGTTGGTAGTGTGATGGTGATGATGGTAGTGATGGTAAATGATGATTATGATTTAATACTGATTACCTTGATAGGAAAGATCTGTCGTATTCTATCTGGGATCACTGGACTGTACATGGACACAATGCCTTCACTTTAAAAGACTTCAATGATTGGTTTAAGGTATACTGCCGTTTCAAATGACCTACGCAACAAGACCGCAAAGCAGCATGGGTAATATTGTTTGTTTGTTTTCTTCATAAATACAGTTTCTTCATTGTAAAAACTATCACCGACTGTTTTCAGTCATCACACGTCACCGTTACCCATAATGCTCTATTCAATAACATTTCCCATGCTTCCTTGCGGTCTTGTTTCGATAATTAAAAGTGCTGTATTCTATAGGATATATCCGTTACTTTTATTTGTTATTTCGGTGTTAACTCGTGGATTGCATACAGCTTATTTGATGGTTTGACAGATAATACGCGCGGATATTTCACGAGTTGCGTAGTATACGAGCAATGAGTAAAATGTCTGCAAGTATTATCTGTCAAACCATCAAATAAGGGGTTTATTATTCCACAATTGATCTGCAAGTATTATCTGTCAAACCATCAAATAAGGGGTTTATTATTCCACAATTGATTTTGTGTCTTTGTTTCCTGAAGTTTTTGAGCCATTTTTGCTGTTTTTCGTGCGCGCGCGAGCTACTGTGTAATACGCTGGCATATTTTGCGTGTTCTCTTGCCCTTATATGGTAAAATAATGCACAAGTGGAATAATAAAAGCCATTACTAACGTTGCGCGCACGCACAAATTAAAGCAGATTTCGTATGACTGTGAAAAACGGACGCGTCGTGCTGTGACGTTTAAGGATTTCGCATGAATCCGCGCCATGACAGTGTCGTGACAATGTGTCGTGACAGTGTCGTGACAGTGCGCCGTGGTTTTTGACAGTCATACAAAATGTATGTACAGTTTAGTAATACATGTGTTATGATTGACAGGACCGTCATGGTCTAGATGTATCGATGGTTGTACATGGTGTTAGAATGGTGTACATCCCTATTATGCCTGGACATAAAAAGAGACTACAACAAACGTTAGTACTTAGAGTCGTTTTCGTGTGAGTGGGAAGTAGTTACGGTACGGTTCGTGTCCAAGCATTCTGATTGGTTGAGAAATGATTTTGCGCACAGTGATTGGTTGAATAGAATGTCTTCGATTCCGTACCGTGACTCCGTACCGTAGGTTTCCCACTCATATACGAAAATGACTCTATCCCACTGCCTTTCAGTGACCTCGTGTTTGCCCATCATCAATCTCGTGCAAGAGCCCACGTTCCTCTTGGTCAGCACCGTAAAACATTAGCTGACCAAGAGGAACGTGGGCTCTGGGCACGAGATTGGCCATCATATTCGAGGTTTATTCCCTTATTTTGTCAACAACTAAGTCTTGTGTGCAATTTCTGGTACAGTTTATTGAAATACTTATTTATTAACAGGTTGACGAAGCTGCTAAACCTCAATCCTTCCCAGAAGTCTGTTGACCTTACAGTATCGTTCGATGCCTTAAATTATGATGACGACGACATCGCCGGTCCTCCAATACATTATATTGTTAACGATCACTGACCTATGTATATACAATTAATGAGCATGCGCACTAAATTATCTAAAGCTATTGACAAAGCACTTTGAGGGCTTTCTATTTGAACCAATCATACATCAACACAGTTGTTCATCAAATCACGCTATACTTCTCGTCACAATGAGGGTTTATCATGTAATTTTAAAACTCACAGGACAAAAATTATCATAGCTGGAAAGAGCTCGTTGAAATGAGTAAAAATGTGAAGTTTGGAAAAGATTGCTTCACAAATTGCGAAGATATGAATTTTCAAAAATCGAAATTTTGTATGAAAACCTTTGTTGGAGGCAAGAGTTGCCTAAATTTCCAAAGATCACATCTTAATTTGCGAAGCGATCTTCATTTTTTGTCCTATGAGTTTTGAAATTACATGATAAACCCACATTAATACAGGATTAAATAATGTAGCAAAGTTATCAGTTTGAAATTCCTGCGTTTTACTTTATCTAACGTACACTAGTTTTATTCATAATTACAAATACTCTCAAGAATATTACGTCATAACTACATGTGCGGTGTATCATGGGATACAGTACTTCTACCCATAATGCATTGTAGAGCCGGGTCAAGGAATGAATCTAAAATATCTAGCTTCCTTCGAACGCGTTCACGATCCCAAACTCTTTCAGATTGAAGGCTTTGCACACGTACTTTGTCTGCTCTTCTAGGCTTCCTCTCAGTGTGTACTTTAACTCGATTGTCAGCGCTAAATTTTTCTAAAGAAGAAATCAAAATCAATCCTTGTCACCAGGCCCTCACGTCCAGTGTTTACATAACAGGATAATTTGTGCAGCTACACGAAGCTCTATTTTACCTTTAGTCTCTGTATATTGTAAATATCGCTTATTCTTTCGACTGGTAGAGGGGCAGGACGCTGACTTGGTCCCTCGTCTTCACCCTTCCAAGCTCGTGCAGCCACACCCACATTCTCAGGCTACAAGTAGATGGAAAGCATTGAATGAATGAATGAACTTTATTATACTCGGAATTTCATCAATTACAAAATAATTGCTTTTCAGGAAAGCTGAGTTTAAAAGAGTCAAAATGTCTAGAGAACAGTCGAGTCAAAACTCTCTAAAGCCAACACAATGTCTAATTTATCAATATTGTAATTATCACCTCTTGTAAGCTCATTACGTACCATATGAACCTCTATTATCGAGTGTAGATAACGATGGTACGTTGCCCCCTCCTGTAGCTAGTCTACCCCTCCCGTAGGTAGTCTACCCCTCCCGCAAGTAGTCTACCCCTCCCGCAGGTAGTCTACCCCTCCCGCAAGTAGTCTACCCCTCCCGCAGGTAGTCTACCCCTCCTGTAGGTAGTCTACCCCTCCCGTAGGTAGTCTACCCCTCCCGGAGGTAGTCTACCCCTCCCGCAAGTAGTCTACCCCTCCCGCAGGTAGTCTACCCCTCTCGCAGGTAGTCTACCCCTCCCGGAGGTAGTCTACCCCTCTTGCAGGTAGTCTACCCCCCCCCCCCCCCCCCCGCAGGTAGTCTACCCCTCCCGCAGGTAGTCTACCCCTCCCGCAGGTAGTCTACCCCTCCCGCAGGTAGTCTCCGCAACCCTAAATTGTAGGGCACGTTCGAAATTAGGGGTGCGCTGCCGTGACCCAAATGTATCGGCACCGTGCCCGGAGCTTGTGATGTCGTGCCGTCATTTTTAGCGCATGACATGAAGTTTATATGTCTTCATAGCGAGCTTCACTTACTGGGACAACATGTCTCATCTTGTTCGTTGTGCTTGGATGGAAGTGACATTCCTGAAAGTCCTGTAAACGATGTGCAAATTAGTAAAATACTACTATCCTACCAAATCCATGCGATGACAACACGATAAGGAGTCTGGGAACAAGTACAAGAAATACAAAGAGAAGGAGAAGTAACGACATCGTAGAAAAACTGACCGCACGAAAGAGTAACAAATGATAATGTCCATGGTTGAAGGTCGATAAAGAAGAACTACACATCTATTGTATAGCATACCTTTGGAAGGGCATTAAGCACAAGGCTAGCGTCACACATCGTGGCTTCTCCCAGATCAAGTACGCGTAAACACACCAAGATGACGTTAGATAGCCAATTGCTGTGTTCATATCGTATTTCGACTTTGATACCAAGATGGGAAAAGATGTGTTTCTGTGGAAGTCCTGCGATAACAACGGAGAAAAGTACCTCAGTTATGAACATGAATGGAGAGAAAACTTGTAACTCTCCTGTTCTCCCCTCCTCCATCTACTCAAGTATCAATTAGTACGACCTAAATAACATGGAAGCTTTAAGCCGCGGCGCGCAATTGTTAACAACACTGATAGAACCCTGCTATCTCGAGCTCGGATATCTCCAACTCCCCGCCCTCGTATTGTACCTCTCTTCTGTATTGAAGTGTTTTTCTTCCAAGTTTCAGAATTGTATAGAGTCGTTTTCGTATGAGTGGGAAACCTACGGTACGGAGTTACGGTCACGGAACAGAATCGAAGGCATTGTATTCAACCAATCACAGCGCGCAAAATCATTGCTCAACCAATCAGGATGCTTGGACACCGCACGAATCGTAACGTAACTACTTCATACGAAAACGACTGTAGCAGTGTGTGTTACTTACTGTGGATATCCAACCACTTTTCGTTTCGTAACTGTGACAGTTGATCTCCCACGATGGGATCGCATAAGCTATAGTGGCGCACCGTTTTGCTGTGGTACTGTGGACGCATTCTCCACACATCAGGATCAGAGGCGACCTCTTCCTCTACATCTTTAGTAAGAAAAGACCGTGAGAACTACGCATTTCATGGATAACCAAAGTTTTGATTGGATAATGTCATATTGTTGACAGATTGACGTACCTGCAGCCACGTCTTGCAGCATGTCTTCTATTTTCTTCATTTTGGTAATATTTGGCAGCAAATGCTTCATGTAAAGTCCATTGGCGTCATCCTTACGTTCATAGGCTTCTGCTCCTGGGCACCTTTTGCGACATTTGAAAAGCGATTAGTGCAAAATGGTTGTGTTCATTCGTTCGTGCACTTGTAGTCAAACATACAGTCGACTAAATATTACAGTCTGTCCAACCACTCCACAATGGCCATCTAGGGATTAAATTTTGCGGCCGTGGAGAGGTTCGACTGTATTATCATCAAAGCGAACGCCGTTGTTATAGAGTAAGTTTGTCGTGTACCAGGGAAGGTGGCTTAACTTATAACAGATAATAATTACAGTGTTTGACTAATAAGATTTTAAGAGGCGGTTTTAGGAGGGGACTTTTTCTAGGGGTTTGATTGATTGATGTGTGGTTTAGTATTTAGCTATTAGTATGATATCTTGTAATGCACGTGTGAGCATCTTCCTATGTAACACGCGCAATATAAATATTAAATTATTATTATTAAATTATTATTAGCGTACCTAAGGTAGTGTCGTGAAGAGACAGTAATATATAACTTGTATCTATTAACTGTACTTACGTTGCAAAGCCTAATACAGACTGAGCATCGCTGGGGTGCTGGTACGTCTTCATTGGATAACCATTGCTCGTAACAGTCCTGATTAACGAACATAAAGGTTAGCGCCAACAAACTGCGTAAATATATAAGAAAACAATTCATACATTTTCCTACAAATATCCAACAAGAAAACATTGAGGGCTGTTTCTTTCATGTGCATTCTCTGTAAGATTTCTTGCACACATATCGCTTTGTCTGGCGTCCAATCTGTCTTTGCGTCGATAGGTACCATGTAGTTTTGACCGATGTCTTCGAATCCATGACCAGCGAAATACAGCAACCCGTAAACATCGGGTCCCAACAGCTCACAGAATATGGACACAGCTCTGTGCATCTCATTGTACGTTAAATTGACCTGAGAAAGGCACACAGTTTCTTAGATTACCGATATAACCACCCTGTTATGCTACAATCATCATTAATATCTTTAATATCATCTTTATCATCATAACACCATCATTATCACTCGATACTCTCGACCATCACTACGTCATCACCATCACTACGTCATCACCATCACTAAGTCATCACCATCACTACATCATTAATATCACTTCGTCATCACCATCACTACGTCATTACCATCACTACATCATCACCATCACTACGTCATTACCATCACTAGGTCATCACCATCACTACGTCATCACCATCACTACGTCATCACCATCACTACGTCATTACCATCACTACGTCATTACCATCACTACGTCATTAATATCACTACGTCATCACCATCACTACGTCATTACCATCACTACATCATCACCATCACTACGTCATTACCATCACTACGTCATTACCATCACTAGGTCATCACCATCACTACGTCATCACCATCACTACATCATCACCATCACTACGTCATCACTATCACTACGTCATCACCATCGCTACGTCATCACCATCACCAGGTCATCACCATCACTACGTCATTACCATCACTACGTCATCACCATCACTAGGTCATCACCATCACTAGGTCATCGCCATCACCATCATCACCATCACTACGTCATTACCATCACTACGTCATCACCATCACTACGTCATCACCATCACTACGTCATCACCATCACTACATCATTAATATCACTCGTCATCACCATCACTACGTCATTACCATCACTACGTCATCACCATCACTACGTCATTACCATCACTAGGTCATCACCATCACTAAGTCATCACCATCACTACGTCATTACCATCACTACGTCATTACCATCACTACGTCATTACCATCACTACGTCATCACCATCACTACGTCATTACCATCACTACATCATCACCATCACTACGTTATCACTATCACTACGTCATCACCATCACTACGTCATTACCATCACTACGTCATCACCATCACTACGTCATCACCATCACTACGTCATCACCATCACTACGTCATTACCATCATCACCATCACTACGTCATCACCATCACTACGTCATCACCATCACTACGTCATCACCATCTACAGAATGCAACAGGAAGTGGTTGACTTGCGGCAGTCAACAACTCAGCAGGCATCCAACACGCGTCCAACACGCATCCAACACGCGTCCAACACGCGTCCAACACGCGTCCAACACGCGTCCAACACGCATCCAACACACATCCAACACGCATCCAACACGCATCCAACACGCATCCAACACACATCCAACACGCATCCAACACGCGTCCAACACGCGTCCAACGCGCATCCAACACGCATCTAACACGCGTCCAACACGCATCCAACACGCATCCAACACACATCCAACACGCATCCAATTCGCGTCCAACACGAAGAAGTTTTACTTTACCAATGAAATGACTTTAAAGTTCATGACGTTTTTTCGAAGTATTGATGCCAGGCTCTGTGCATCACCACATGTGTGAACCAAAGGACTCTCGTGTTGTGGTAGGTTGATGTAATCACGATTACCAATAACAAGCGCTACTTTGTCCTTTGCTGTCAACAATAAAATACATCAAAATAAGTTATCTAAATGGAGATTAGGTGATAAAGAGTCGTTAATTAACTCTAAAATCAGTAGTTTAGAGTAGTTTTGTGTCATTAATCTTTAATTTGTATTTATACTTTGTCGTACCTGTTTCTATTAATTGCGACGAGCTTCGATCTATTGTAGAAAAAAACGTAAAGGATTTAGAATTAGACCTTTCTATGCATTAGCAAACATAAAATACTAAAACAGCTTACCGATTCCGTAATGTGGATCTTGTGGCTCTGACCCTGATATAACAGTTTAAGATTATAAGCCTGGTTTCCACTAGCGACACAAGCATAAGCACAAGGTTTTATGTCACTGTGAAAACGGGCCTGACGCAAGCATTACTACAAGTTAAGAATCCACTGGCAAATGTTTCCATATCTTGTGTTTTTATGTTTGCGTCGGGCCAGTTTTCACACGATACAAATTCTTGTGCTTGCGTCGCTTGTGAAAACAAGTCTTCACGAAGATTCCCAATTGATTCATGTCTGCTATGTAACGTTTACAGAGAATTCAGAATTCCCTGTTATTGAGCGAAATCTTTTCTTTTCCTCTATTTGTTTGTAATACTTTTCGTTGTTTTGAGTACTTACAGGCTTGGAGTGTTGCTAGTCGCGTCAAGGCGTCGCCTTTAGTGTTGTATGCTCGACATGTATAATTGCCTTCGTCTTCAAAGTTGAATGGACAAAACTTGATATCTGGCGAACATTTATCGCCAAGCCTAGCAAAGCAGAGAATGGCAAAGTCACGTTGTGTTTCATATTCGCTACGGGATATCATTCAGAAGTTATCTAAACACTTCACGAGGGGCATCGCATAAGCCATTTAAATTATAAACACTATTTTATGGAATCGTTTACCCAAATATATACCTATTTCAAAAAGATAAGTCTGCCAAACTTAGGGTGCGGCTTACACATGAATGTTTACAGAACTTACAGTTCTGTGAAGCACTGGGACAAGAAACTTACGGATGTAGAAAAAAATTATCGTTCTTGAAAGGTAACAACAAACTTGCTTTATAAACCAAAAAGCTTTATCATCTTCCTTGTGGGTCACTCAGAATAGTCTTTTATAAAGGTTGGTTGCAACCATACAAGCTAGAATTATTCTAACTTTAGCCGTGTTTGTACACAAACTTTGCTTTACAGTGACTATTTACTTGCTATTTTCTTTTGTTTAAAAATATATTTGCTTGTCAGCAAAGTAGTGTCTGAAAGCATTACATCAGAGAGATAATGGTTGCTTACTTAAAAGTGTCCTTGAACCACTGGTAATTGCAGTCGTCTGGTTTCTCAACACGACATGATAAAGTGAAGTCTTGGCCAACAGGGACCACTGCTGATATTGGATGCTCTATTAATCTAGGAGGTCGAGACCCTATGAAACAATTCAAGAGAGTTATCTAGCATATATCACTTTGTACGTTATAGATGAAGGAACAATAATAAATTATAATTATACTCTGTGGACAGCACATATACACTGTAGTACAGTATGTATCATTGTATCATCACTATCCATCACTCTCATCATTACCATTAAAATAACATCTATCAACATCATCATCTTTCATCATCATCATAACTTCTGGTATCACTACCATCTTCACCACCACCACCACCACCACCACCATCATCACCATCATCATCTTCATCATCATCATCACCACCACTGAATGTTTGCATCATCATCAAGTATCATTTCATTATCATCTGATAATTATCACTACTATCACTCTCATCATTACCCTCAAAATAATATTTATCATCATCATCATCATCATACCTATCAATGTTCCCTGCACTTGTAACTCCACACAATTACTTTTCTCAGAATTCAAAGGGTTAGTAACAATGCAAGAATATCTTCCACTATCTTTTGCTTGTGCTTTGTTTATTACTAATGTGCTGTCACATCCATTGCGAAGCTCTTCTCCGTTCTTAAGCCACTGGTACTGAGGTGGTGGAAACCCTGTCGCTTTACATATAAGTTCAACTTTAGCTCCTTCCATTACTGGTGCAGACGATGGTTGTTCAATGATCTCTGCTGGCTCTAACATAGTCAAAAATACAATACTTCTGATATCATATAATGCTCAATGATGAGTGAGCAAATTAATGCATCAGCTTCATTTGATAATAATAAATGAATGAATGAATGAATGAATGAATGAATGAATGAATGAAAATGAATGAATGAATGAATGAATGAATGAATGAATGAAGAAATGAAGAAAATAACAAATTTATAAATGAATGGTCAAACAGATGAATGAATGAACAAATGAATGAGCAAACAAATTAACAAAATTGAAGAACTAAAAGAACAGCTAGCAGTAACTTCATTTCTTTAATTCTTTCATTTCATACACGTTATGCACATTTGATCATATCCACATGTTAATTAGCATATTAATTAGTATTAAATTATTATTAAATTATTGAATGAACAAAACACCTTACCATCTGGTTTAACTAATTCCAGCGCTACAGTATGACCAATTAATTGACTCTAGATATGTAATCAACTGCTTGCACATTAATTATTATTAAATTATTATTAAATTATTGAATGAACAAAACACCTTACCATCTGGTTTAACTAACTCCAGCGCTACAGTATGACCAATTGACTCTAGATATGTGATCAACTGCTTGACCGTTTTACACTTGTGTCCCATATCTTTTAGCAAAGATTCAGATGAACTGCCTCCCCTACACATTCCAGCGTTATCAAACTGTTCTACCTGGAATATTAATGAATTGATAATCATTGTTTAACTAAAGGGCTAATTTTCTCTGTCCATTTTTGGGAGATAATATTAGTTTGCTTAAAAAAATAATAATAATAATAATAACTGTTTATTTAAGTGTCCGATGTGTTCTAGCGCTTTTAGGAGGTGATCAATAGAGTTGTTTTCATATGAGTGGGTAGTAGTTATGGTTTGTGCCATATCATGCAGTGACAACATTGCACCATGTGTTCTAGCGCTTTTAGGAGGTGATCAATAGAGTTGTTTTCATAGGAGTGGGTAGTAGTTATGGTTTGTGCCATATCATGCAGTGACAACATTGCACCATGTGTTCTAGTGCTTTTAGGAGGTGATCAATAGAGTTGTTTTCATATGAGTGGGTAGTAGTTATGGTTTGTGCCATATCATGCAGTGACAACATTGCACCATGTGTTCTAGTGCTTTTAGGAGGTGATCAATAGAGTTGTTTTCATATGAGTGGGTAGTTAGTTATGGTTTGTGCCATATCATGCAGTGACAACATTGCACCATGTGTTCTAGTGCTTTTAGGAGGTGATCAATAGAGTTGTTTTCATATGAGTGGGTAGTTAGTTATGGTTTGTGCCATATCATGCAGTGACAACATTGCACCATGTGTTCTAGTGCTTTTAGGAGGTGATCAATAGAGTTGTTTTCATATGAGTGGGTAGTAGTTATGGTTTGTGCCATATCATGCAGTGACAACATTGCACCATGTGTTCTAGCGCTTTTAGGAGGTGATCAATAGAGTTGTTTTCATATGAGTGGGTAGTAGTTATGGTTTGTGCCATATCATGCAGTGACAACATTGCACCATGTGTTCTAGCGCTTTTAGGAGGTGATCAATAGAGTTGTTTTCATATGAGTGGGTAGTAGTTATGGTTTGTGCCATATCATGCAGTGACAACATTGCACCATGTGTTCTAGCGCTTTTAGGAGGTGATCAATAGAGTTGTTTTCATATGAGTGGGTAGTAGTTATGGTTTGTGCCATATCATGCAGTGACAACATTGCACCATGTGTTCTAGCGCTTTTAGGAGGTGATCAATAGAGTTGTTTTCATATGAGTGGGTAGTAGTTATGGTTTGTGCCATATCATGCAGTGACAACATTGCACCATGTGTTCTAGTGCTTTTAGGAGGTGATCAATAGAGTTGTTTTCATATGAGTGGGTAGTTAGTTATGGTTTGTGCCATATCATGCAGTGACAACATTGCGCCATGTGTTCTAGTGCTTTTAGGAGGTGATCAATAGAGTTGTTTTCATATGAGTGGGTAGTAGTTATGGTTTGTGCCATATCATGCAGTGACAACATTGCGCCATGTGTTCTAGCGCTTTTAGGAGGTGATCAATAGAGTTGTTTTCATATGAGTGGGTAGTAGTTATGGTTTGTGCCATATCATGCAGTGACAACATTGCACCATGTGTTCTAGCGCTTTTAGGAGGTGATCAATAGAGTTGTTTTCATATGAGTGGGTAGTAGTTATGGTTTGTGCCATATCATGCAGTGACAACATTGCACCATGTGTTCTAGCGCTTTTAGGAGGTGATCAATAGAGTTGTTTTCATAGGAGTGGGTAGTTAGTTATGGTTTGTGCCATATCATGCAGTGACAACATTGCACCATGTGTTCTAGCGCTTTTAGGAGGTGATCAATAGAGTTGTTTTCATATGAGTGGGTAGTAGTTTATGGTTTGTGCCATATCATGCAGTGACAACATTGCACCATGTGTTCTAGCGCTTTTAGGAGGTGATCAATAGAGTTGTTTTCATAGGAGTGGGTAGTAGTTATGGTTTGTGCCATATCATGCAGTGACAACATTGCACCATGTGTTCTAGCGCTTTTAGGAGGTGATCAATAGAGTTGTTTTCATATGAGTGGGTAGTAGTTATGGTTTGTGCCATATCATGCAGTGACAACATTGCACCATGTGTTCTAGCGCTTTTAGGAGGTGATCAATAGAGTTGTTTTCATATGAGTGGGTAGTAGTTATGGTTTGTGCCATATCATGCAGTGACAACATTGCACCATGTGTTCTAGCGCTTTTAGGAGGTGATCAATAGAGTTGTTTTCATATGAGTGGGTAGTAGTTATGGTTTGTGCCATATCATGCAGTGACAACATTGCACCATGTGTTCTAGCGCTTTTAGGAGGTGATCAATAGAGTTGTTTTCATATGAGTGGGTAGTAGTTATGGTTTGTGCCATATCATGCAGTGACAACATTGCACCATGTGTTCTAGCGCTTTTAGGAGGTGATCAATAGAGTTGTTTTCATATGAGTGGGTAGTAGTTATGGTTTGTGCCATATCATGCAGTGACAACATTGCACCATGTGTTCTAGTGCTTTTAGGAGGTGATCAATAGAGTTGTTTTCATATGAGTGGGTAGTTAGTTATGGTTTGTGCCATATCATGCAGTGACAACATTGTGCCATGATTTTGTGCACTGTGATTGGTTGAATTAACTCATATAACTCCCACTCATGATCATATGAAAACGACTCTATTGGAGGTTCAACCAGTGTTATATATACTTTGGAATGAGTCTACAAAGTATACATCTCCAGCTCATCAATTACTGTACCACCAATATTGCTCTGAATTCTCCTATATATACATGACTGTATATGTATCTGTATGGAAGTTTACCCCATACCTGTATTTGTGTGTAAGTCCCATCTGGCATAGCACCAATCAGTGCCTTCCAGTTCATTGTCTTATCAGGGCCATCAAGAAACTTTACCAATTGCTGAATTATAGAATATGGCAGCTTCCTTATTTGGAGATTGACATTGTTTTTGTCATAAGTCGACATGACTTAATTACTACCTATAAATGGAAGTTTAAATAACATTAGAGAACTTTACATGAGTTGTTCATATAGTGCAACTAATACTGACAAACGTACATGTAGCTTATAAGGGGTATCGAATGGTCAATTAAGGCGAGACTTTGTGAGACTCCGAGAGAAGGCATATTTTTGTGAGCCCGAGATGCTTTTTTAGCGATTTCCTTTGTTTTCAAAATTCGAGACTCTGAGACAGCTTTTTGTGAAAAAACGAGACTTCGAGACCCTCAAAATTTGACCGAAATTTTGCGAGACTCTGACTTTTTGCAGGGACCATTCATCACCCCTCTTAGCTTAAAGATAAGCCACAAATAGCTATAGCTATAATTAAGCCAGGAATCACATTCATCTTGTTTTGATCCAATTATACAAATCACATATTGACTGTAGCAACACTGACTGACACAGTTACAGGAATTAGTGTTGTCTAAGGCTGCTACACTATAGCTATATAGTACAAGCCTCATACTTTATGTTATTGCATGCTTTACAGATGATGACATCACTGTTTTCAAAAGGATACAAACTGAAACATGAAGATATTACAACATTGAACTTCCTAGTGTCATATCGTAACTTAATCTAAATCAAATAGTTACTATAATAAACTCCCCTAAAGCGTAGGGCCGGGGCAGCCACTCAGTCAGTCCACAGCTTCCTTGGATAATTTCTCAGGGATTGTGCACGAATAAAAAGATGTCCAGTAGCAGTTTTTACCAGCTTAAATGTTCCTGTAAGTTAATTAGTGGCCATATGCACCTTCTTGTTACTCGCTCACTCAATCTCTCCATCTCGATCATTACTTGCTCACTCATATATATATATAGAACTCACTGTATTACTTTCACAGTGAGGTCGTGAATACATTCAAAGCTATTGAGTATTCCGTTGTCTAATACATACTCTCACAGCATCCAGTAAATTATATATTCAAATTATCAAGTAATTTTAAGTCTTACTAAAGTGTATAAGCTTACTAGTTGATCACAAATCATAGTAGCCAGACATGACGTTTCAATATCATCCCCAAAGACAAACTACAACTGATAGCCATATAACAAATAGATAGATCGAGGATATAACGAATCAAAACGCGAAAAGAAAAGGCGTTTAGCTCAGTATATAAGTTACAGCGATAAATGTAACTTATTGCATATGCAAATGTCTATAGATCGATAAAATGTGCTCAAAACTGACATAAAATACTTACAAACATAAATATCCTTACTCAACACTTCTCGTTTCAAACGATGTCAACGCCGTACTATAAAAACGTTCTTCAAGTTAAAAACGAACGAGTAAGATGAGCAAACGAAGGGAAGTACTACTCAATCATCTCAAATTCCCAGAATTAAATTTAAACAGGAAGTCGTTGGAGAATTCCCTAGGGGGTAGCAGACAGTCAGACATTGACGTCTGACAAAAAACTTTTAAGTTTAAAAATATTTAAGCAAATTGGTAAAATCTATATTTGACAATATTCTAAGACTTGGTTTGTGAGGAATATATTGCTATATGCAGATATTATCGCAGCTAGTCGTAAAGGTGCTGTTCAAGTATGTGGAGTGAAATCCCTAGGGGATTACCCCAGGGTTTTTAGGTATAATAGCGCATGCTGTCATTGTATTCCTGCTAACCAATAGGACTGCAGTATAAACATTCCAAACACGTGACACGTGGAGCGAAAGCTCGAAAGTGAAAATCAATATAGCAGTTCTCTGTTTAGTTTTGAAGTACTCCACACCTACTTCTAACAGTTCTGTACCTTGAACAACAAAATAATAGATCTATGGAGTCTTAAAATACGCCGTTATGTCTTCATGCCAAGGTACAACTATATAATTCACGTACTTCAATACCTTTTATCGTATAAAACACCATGTACAGTACGTGTTTATAAAAATATTCACACACAAAAATCAAAAAAGATTAAGGTTTTATTCTCTATTGTTTAAAGTGTGCTAGCCAGGGTTTGTATTAAACACTTCAATAATTTTGCGTAGTAGTAATAATACATGTATATCTCACTTATATAATGATGTCACTTGCTGTCAGTCCCTGAAGGGTACTTGAGATATGTGTGCGTGACTTAATTGACACTATATTTTATAAAATCTTTGGAACATCGGGACTATACCTCTGATGAGGGAGTTCCCATGCACTCTTCTTTTTCTGTTGCATTCAGCATTTTTAAATGAAACATTAATAACATTTTCTCTTTCGTCCCAGACTGATAATGTTATAAGACAATGGTTAATGTGGATTCCTACTATTTAAGAACGCACCATGGCAAGTCATTTCATCGAAGACTTACCTCTAAACATCAGAAACGAACTTGAAGATGCTCTGGACAATCATCCGTCAGTTAACTGGCGTGCTTTAATCCAGCTTATGCCTTCTAACTGGTACCAGAGTAATCATGTCGAAGGTTTTGCAATGGAAACTTTGCAACCGAATGGAAGTCCAACAAGAGCATTATTGAATGACTTGTCATTGAGACATGTAACTGTACAACAGCTTGTAGTTTGGTTAAGACAGTTAACTAAACAAGGACACTATTCTAGATTACAGTCAGTGTTAATGAGGCTGCAAGGAATGAATGGTAAGTGTGGAATACCCGGTCTGTGGCAATTGTTGGAAGACTGGGTTCAAGTGTTTTCATTGGCTGAATTAGTTTTTCGAGGTGTTTGCCCTCAATGAAAGACCAGTGGAAATATCACTTGAATGGATTCAATGTTTATATGTTTATATTGAAGAAATCGAAAACAAGGCAGCATTCTCTATCGAGTTATAGAAACGCGCAGGAATTGGAAGAAGATGAGAGATATGTTGGGAGAAGCATGTCGAGGCATAGCCGAGTGCTTCTTGCACTTGAACTTGAGTCTTCTTTCAATTCCCAAGTGCTTCTATAACTTGATAGAGCACAGCTGCTGAGTTTTCTATTTCTTTTATAAAATACAAGACAGTATGATTTTAAGGCAAGTTTTCAATTATGTTCATTGCAAAAATGCTTGAATATATGCACCTGCGCGTGCATGCTATGTGCTCTCATAGAGCACACGTAATACACATCCTTTGGCCAATCAGAGCACGCGTTATATCATGATAGTTATTTTATAGCACAATATATAAACCAAACAGCCATGTTATATTCCTTGTGTTTATGTGCTGTCTGTCATCTACCTGATCGTGTATGTTTTCAGAGCATCTCACAATAACCAGACAGCCCGACGATCTTTACAAATACCCAGCAGGCAGTTCTTTGTACATCAAGTGTGAAGGTTCTCCATGTGATGCTG